>OY755172.1:16194757-16794757 GCA_963576735.1 Bedellia somnulentella
CCATCACCAACAACCATTATTTTACAATCTTTTCCCCACTCACATTTCCAAAAGTGGCTGAGGAATGTTTGATTCCTTGGCTCTGGTTACCCCTTTTAGGGATTTATAGCCGTGAGTATATGTATGTATATATATATATATCAATCAATAGATATATATATTATATGGATACAAATATTTTAAATATAATAGAAACAATATAAAATTTATTTGTTTAGGTATTTAATTATCTTATTTGTATTAAGAAACTCCTTCATGTCATAAAAACAATATTCTAATAGTCATTTAAACAATTCTTTATTAAATTTATTAAAACATTTGTTATGTTATATAAATCCCTAAAAGGGGTAACCAGAGCCAAGGAATCAAACATTCCTCAGCCACTTTCGGAAATGTGAGTGGGGAAAAGATTGTAAAATAATGGTTGTTGGTGATGGGTTTCCAACCACATCGCCCAAAAATCCCTTAAAAGCCCCAATACCGTTAGTCGCCTCTTACGTACACCCACCGGAAGAAATGGGGAAGTGCTATTCTAAGCCGACACTACACAGCATATATATATATATATAATATATAATATATACAACACAATATATTAATATCTTATATAAATTCTAACAGACATAACAAAAATAGTTTTGCTGCTTGAGGCTAATTTATAATGAGGTACATCAAGTTTATCTTTATTGAGATTCTGCAGACGTTTCGAGTGAAACCTTAGGGGAGCCGGTGTATAATTATGAATATCTCTCTTAACTAATAAAGCAGCTTCATAAATATAAAGGGAACATAACGGAAGAATTCTCAATTTTTAAAAAGTGGTCGGCAAGAAACCGTTTGATCCTTTATTTGGCTGAGAGGTCTAATGCATATTTTCTGAGCAAGAAAAACCGAAGGTACATCGCTGGAGTTACCCCATAACACAACGCCATATCGTAAGAGTGAACCAACGTAACCGTGGTACGCAAGCTTACCGGCATGCTCAGACGACAATCTAACAATACGACCCAGGGCGTAAACATATCTATTTATCTTTTTATTGAGAGCATCGCAATGTGATTTCCAATTTAAATGTTGATCAATAGATAAACCAAGTAAATTAAAAGTATTTACTCGGTTAACCAATTCATCATTGTATGTAATTTTCAATGGTGGAGCTGAACCTTGGGGGTGAAAAAATTGCATTGATCTCGTTTTGCTGACATTTAAAGTCATATTATTAACATTTAGCCAAGTACCTATTTTATATAGTTCATATTTTACATGATCTTCATGTCCTATGCTGTTTTGATCTTTAATTATTGCGACGCTATCGTCTGCATACAATATAATTTGGTTATCAATGGACTGTGGAAGGTCATTTATATATAATATAAAGAGTAATGGACCTAATAAACTTCCTTGTGGTATTCCACACTTAATAATACGAAACTTAGAACTGTACTCTTTTATTGTATTAGTTTTAGAGCAAATATTGGGTACTGAGGAACACTGTGATCTATTAATTAGGTAAGATGTTATCCAATCTAAGGGAGTACCGCGAATGCCGTACGCTTCAAGTTTTTGAAAAAGAATTAAATGATCCACCAAATCAAATCCCTTCATAATATCCATAAAAAGGGTAGTTACGGGGGTGCCTTTGTCCATAGAATCAACTAAGGCTTTAACAAGGTTGTATAACGCCATCGTCGTCGATTTTATCTGACGAAAACCAAACTGCTCTTCTACTAATATTTGCTCTCGGGTTAAAAAATCATTAATTCGAATTAAAATTGCCTTTTCAAATATTTCGGGTAAAATAGGAATAAGGGCTATAGGCCTATAATTATTAAGACACCTTTTACATCCTTTCTTGAGGAGGGGTTTAACAATAGATATTTTCAGTTCCTTTGGGAAAGTGCCTTGTTCAAATGACAAATTAATAAGATGAGTCAATGGCTTTGCCAAGTAATCTCTACACATTTTAACTATTGTAGTACATATCTTATCATAACCTACTGAATTGGTGTTTTTTAAGGATTTAATTATATTTGCAGTTTTCGTTTCGGTCAAGGGTGCAAGAAACAATGAATTGCTAATAGACCTCTTATCCTTTGTACCCTTAGAGTTAGGAATACACTTAGCTGATACTGTATCAATAAAATTATTATTAAATAATTGAGCTTGAGCTCATGTACAATATTAGAAATCGTATTTGGCTTTTTAAAAACCACCTAGGTACAGTTTTGAAAGATGATTTTTGGCCTGAAGGAATTGCATTTAGACAATATAATATATATATATATATATATATATACATACATATTATGTCTGTCTGTATTATATATATAACTAGCTTTTTGCCCCGCGACTTCGTCCGCGTGGACTTCATTTTTTGCATCCAGTTTACATAATACCAAAATACCGAAACACTATCTCAACTCTGTGTTTTATATTTATAATCCCGCGGGCGTTGTTAATGACATAAAGGACATCGAGACTTTTTAAGTGATTGTTGGGCGATGCAGTTTGTGACCCATCACTAACAACCTTTATAACCTATCTTTTATTAATCTATTTCCAAAATTGGATGAAGAATTAGCATCTCTGAATACCCTTTTGAATACCTTACCTCTGGCTACACTTTTATGGCATTTATGGTTGTTAGCATATACTCATGAATGATTGATAGATGGATTTCATAAATTCAATCGCACCAAGTTTTATTATAAAATGTAAAAAAAAACTTTATATTAACTTTCATTTGCTATATCAACCCGTTAGGTGTTGAGTTCCAAAAATTCCTTTTTAATTGTTCATAAGAATCATGAAACAAATATACCAAGTTTTTATGTTCAGAAATGAAAATATCTTTAGTAAGTACAGATACGGATAGTAGTTTGGCGCTGCGGCGGCGGCGGCCCGGTGCTGCCCCCTACACTGACCGTTGATGATATTGGGAGAACTTGCAGCGATTGCTCGGCAATATAGGGATGATTAGTGGTGGATCTCCATCCAAAATAATCGCTAAATTGAAGGGATAGTGCTTGCTATTATTATATATAGTGCTATTTTAAGCTAACAAAACTTTTTTTTTACAAAAAGATTGATATACCTGAGATATGAACCCGGGACGATTGATTCATAATAGTTCTAATTAAATATTCATAGTAGTTAGTTATACCGCTACGCCACGGAGACGTTACCGGGGCGGTGTAAAATTTTTATTACGCTTTATTTCATATTAGTCTTACTATTGATAAACAAATTTGTCATTTAAATGTTCATTTATTTTGATGAAAACTAATGAAACCCCTTCATCTTTCCAAAATGAACATTAACAAAGTGTCTGTTGTGAATTCCATCGATGATAAAAATAATCGCTGCAATATTTTGAGCCATATATGAGTTAAGGTTTTTTGATGTTACTATGAGAACTCTTGCGGATTCCTTAGTTTCAAGGAATCGTCGTCGTTTCATTTAGCTTCTAAATTTACATGTTTATATTCGTTTGCAATATAAGTAGATGTAAAAAAAAATATACGATAAACAAATAGTACATCATCCCTCGGGAGTTTCTTATTTTCGGGGATCCATTATCGTACCATTAAGCTTCTAAATTTTGATTTTTATATTAGTTTACAATATTTTACTTTGTTTTAAACGATACACAGCGCCATCTTCAATGCATCCAGCAAGCAAACAATATTTTTGATATCCCGTGGGAACATATTTTTTTCCAGGATAAAAGTCCCTATCATTTAATTTAGACTTCTAACTACACGTCTGAAAAATTCCAAAGTAATCGGTTCAGTATTTACGGCGTGAAAGCGGAACAAACAAACAAACAAACTCACTTTCTCATTTATAATATTAGTATGGATATATATACAGACAGACATAATATACAGACAATATATATAATATACTTTAGACACCGAATACGTGACAATAATACTGTTTTTAATGGTGACAAAAATAATAAGTTTTAACTGTAAAGGGGTTAAAAGGTCAACTGAATGCATACGAAAACTTTGTACTAGTGCGGATATTATAGCATTACAGGAGACGTGGTTACTGCCCGGTGACCTACCCTATCTGGGCACGATAGACGACTCTTTATACTATACCGGAACGTCTGCTGTAGATACCGCAGCTGGTGTGCTTGTCGGTAGGCCATACGGGCGGCGGTGTGGCGTTGCTTTGGAAAAAATCTGCTTTTCCGTCGGTCTCAGTAATTAAGTGTGTTAGTGTTGTTCGTCTTTCAGCGATAAAATTTGTGCAAAATGGTCATTCAGTGTCAGTGTTCTTAGTATATATGCCTACGGACTCACGAGATCATTTGCCGGAGTTTAGAGACTGTTTGGGTGAAATGTGCTTAATAATTGAAAACCAAAATGTAGAATCTTCATATTGGGAAATTTTAATGCGCATCCGGGAGAGTTGTTTTCAAAAGAACTACTTAATTTTTGTACTGAACAAATGTGGTCATGTGTTGATATGGAGTTGTTACCCAGTGATACGTATATCTTTGTGAGCGACGCGCACGGTTGTCGGCGGAAAATTAAAATGAATATTATCGCGGAACAACATAAGAGTAAACAATTCGAAAAATTTGGGAAATCAACTATACCTTTAAACCCAAAGTCGGGCGTTCCTGTGTGTGTGAATGGAAAACATGACACATGTGATATTGCCAATTCTTTCCGACAACATTTTAGAGTAGAAACGCGAGCTTTGCCTGCACAGTCGCTTCGGTTGCTCGGTGCTGGGGACGTGGTGAGGGCGACAACAATCTTTCGTTTAGATTTTCGGCGAAAGATGTATCCAAAGTCATGCAAAGTATGTCTAGGGGAAAGTCACCGGGTCACGATTCCCTCAGCATCGAGTATCTGAAGTACTCTGGAGCACACCTGCCTCGGGTTTTGGCTTTATTTTTTAATCTGTCACTGTCACATGGTTACTCATTGTAAAATCCCATTGTATCGTACCCATTGTAAAAAATAAGACTGGGGATCAGTCAGATATAAGCAACTATAGGCCCATATCCTTAGCTACTATTGTGGCCAAAGTGCTGGACTGCCTGCTTGATAAACAGCTGGACAAACATATTAAATTGCATGGCGCACAGTTTGGGTTCAGACCAAATCTTTCAACTGAGAGTGCTATCCTCTGTCTCAAGCAGACAGTTTACTATTATACTAACAGGAAAACGCCTGTTTATGCTTGTTTTTTGGATCTTTCGCGCGCATTTGACCTTGTAAATGATGAAGTATTATGGCGGAAACTCCAATCACTCACGGGACTTCCTAGTGAAGTGATCCGGCTGTTCAAATATTGGTATCAGAATCAGGATAATGTGGTACGATGGGCTGACTCCTTATCTGACATATATAGGTTGCAAAGGCAGGGGGGACTGACTTCGCCGAGACTTTTTAATTTGTATATTAATGGGCCGATTGAGGAGCTTAGTAGCGCCGGGATTGGCTGCTCCATAGATGGTACTAGCGTAAATAATATCAGTTATGCAGACGATATGGTGCTGCTGAGCCCCTCAGTCAGCGCAATGAACCGGTTGCTTAGGATGTGTGAGGAGTACTCGGTGGCCCATGGTCTCAGATATAACTCGAAGAAGAGTGAATTTATGATTTTTAAATCAGCTAAAAAGCAATATCAATCACCAGTTATCACTCTTTGTGGCGCTGAGCTTAAGCAGGTAAGCCAATTTAAATATCTGGGGCACTGAAAACTTATCTGATGATACAGACATTGAGAGAGAGCTGAGGGCGCTGTCGGTTCGTTGTGACATCTCGCTCGTAGGTTTGCGCAATGCAGCAAGGTCGTCAAAGTGACGCTATTTAAGTCGTATCGCCAGTGTTTGTACAAATGGGTAAGTTACACGCGGCGGGCCTACAGCGCGCTCCGAGTGCAGTACAACAACGCGTTGAGGGCGATGTTGGGGCTGCCGCGGTGGTGCAGGCTGTGCAGGCCATGTTCGCGTAGCAGCGCACGCCCGACTTCTTCGCGGTGATGCGCGCGCGCTGTGCCGCCGTGCTGGCGCGCCTGCGCAGTGGCCCCAATACCCTCCTGACCACGTTGGCGCAGAGGTGGGACTCCCCTATGCTGCGGACATGGATGGGATACCATTGCCTCAATAATAGGAATTGAGCGCGGACCCATCCATGCTTGTTTTTTAAATATTTTATGAGTTCAATAGGTATAATTACTAACATAGATACTAAGTTTGCAACAACCTTTACTACTTGGTGTCCTTTTGCTAAAACACCTAAGAATAATATATAGAATTTTATACCCTGGCAGAATTTGATAAACCAGTCAGAGTGGTATTCCGAAGTGACCAATCATTTGGTCTTATTGGCTTGTGGACTATAATTCAGCAAAGATTGATATCTGGACCTTTGTTTTCGCCAGCTATACTACTGGTTTTGGAGATTACTAATACCTTTGCTCCAGCCAGAACGTGGAAGTTCGGAATCGCATCAGTATCGTTATTTAGTTATATTTATTTTATATAATTCCTTCTTGTATTATTTTTGTATTGTGTACATCAAATTTTTAATAGACTGGTGTAACTTCTTTCTTGTTTTATTAGTCTCCTTGCTCTCCGCGTTTCGTGTCTTAGGTTTTATTTCCATAAGGAGATTAAGACTTAAGACACGTAACGTTACAGAACAGAATCTCGGTTCTGCTACATTCATAGCAAAGAGCTATGATGAAAAAATATTTGGCTGTATGAAGGACGGCAATACTATCGATCAGTATATTTTTTCTATAAAGCCTATAATCTAGCTAAACAAAGATTATTAAATTGTATTTTAGGTAGTAATGTAATAAAAGATCATTTTAAAAATACATTTAATTTATTTGGCTGAATTGGTAACATCAATGAAATTGTATAGTTTTTATACATTTATTAAACGTCTAACTAATGATAATTCAAGACGAATGACAACATCATTATAAAAATTATCTTTATTATGAAATGCACTTTTGAGATCACGATATTTGGCATTAAAAATGATTAAATATCATTTTTTTACTTCACTGTATCCTAAATACACATTTATAAATAAGGTTTTAGTAACAAAATTACATCATACACAACACTAACGACATTCATTTTTTACAACATATAACTTAATCGCTTTTTTCTACGTTAAAGTTACTTAAATTGTTAAACAATTGAATGTATAGGAACCACATTTAAAAATATACAATAAACATACTTACAATAGATAATATAATAACATCCACTGTTAAATTACATTTGCTTAACTTTATAATCCACTCTTTTCACTTGTGTGAAGAAAAAAATCCTATCATTTAAAAATTATTTAGTTTTAAACATTTCACATAAAATTTTACATTTTATACTAAAATATTATGGTGTTTTCACTTCACCTATCAATAAATATGATTTTAAATCCGTAATTTGGTTTAAATTAGCTTAATATTTTGGAAACTATTTTTTCCGCTTAGTTGGATAAAAATATGTTATTTATATGCAGATGCACTAAGTATATGAATAAAATAGTAATTTAGGAATTCGATCTAACCTCCATTGTAGATAATTATACCAAACTAAGAAATTACAAATTATTTAGCCGATTAATTCAATAATTTTGCACATCTAATTTACAAACATTATAAATCTGCAATGCAGTAACATAAATTGGAAAATACCTATGAACCTTTATACAACATACAAAACCTACTTCTATAGGTGTCGCAGCAATAACTACTGGTGACACAATCGACATAAAATGAAAGGGTCGGCAGAGAAGCATTTTTCTTGTAGTGGTAGTTTTTTTTCAAATATACTAATAAATGACAGCATGCGTGTTACGTTTAGGTAGCACTAGAGGAATAGCTTTATCGGGATAGATTATCATTACGTTGTACAACCTCAAATATTTTCCTTTCAACTTAATCTAAATAAAGTGTTAACTAATAAACGTTTAGTTAAACTTATGGATCTTCCTCAACTTACCTCCGTAATTTGACTAGATATTTCATAAAATTAAAATGTGGCGCATACAATAAAATAATCACGTCACTTAAAGCAAAATCGCAATAATTATATTCTCTTAATTTTTGGATTTCAAATGTAGTATTATGTAGTGTCGGCTTAAAATAGCACTACCCCTTTTCTTCCTGTGGGTTTACGTAAGAGGCAACTATTGAAGCTTTTTAAGGGAGTTTTGGGCGATGCAGTTGGTGGAACCATCACCAACAAATATTTATTAGGTGTGCATGAACGCTTCTCATGCCGAAATTTGGAGCGAAGCCGGACAAATTCAAACATGTGTTGTTTTAAATTGTTTTATTGCAATTTTCGTAACTTTTTGTTTTTTACTGAGTCTGGCAAAGCAAATGGTTGAAAAATTCCACCGTTTACATTATAGTCCGAGCAAATTAATAAAATCAGACCAAATAATTAATATAGTTTAGAAAATTTCCAGATGAATATACTAAAAGTCCCCGAGGGAGGGACGTGAGTTGGCGGTGGGGGAGAAAGGTCTAATTTTTATGTTTTTTGCTTTTTACTCGAAAACTATTAATTATATCACTTAAGTCTCTTTTACAATAGTTATCTAGACTAAATTCATTACAAATTATAAATTCACATTTTTGATGTATGATAAATACTTTAGAAGATGAAAACTATTATATATAGGACTTTTATATATGACTAGTGGATCGTCCCAGCTTCGCACGGGTAGCGTTGTTTTTTTAAATATCTGAGGTTTCTTTCTTCAGTCACTGCTCAAACATTGTGAAATTCAGCGCAATGTTTTCAATTTATTAAATTTACAGCACTCCCTAAACAGTGTAGTTTGGTGATGTTGAATGCGCTTTGATGAACGGTTCAGTATTTCCATTAAATAGCAAATTTTGGAATAAAACGCTATGAAGTATTTATAACAATCTAAAAATAAATCATTACGTGATGTAGGATGCAACTACTGGCTACTTGGTTTTGGTCACGGGCGCGATGGCTTATTTTATGTATAATTTCGGTGTTTGTCTACCGATTTCTATGATTCTTTTTTTATTGAATAGGAAATAATGTTACCTTTTTAAAATTAGGAATGAGTAAGAGGTTTACAAACGTAAGAGTAAACAAAATTTAATCAGAATGTTCCGAACTGCTAAGCTATCAGGAATTACACGTGTTATTGTGAGTCAACCGTAAAAGATAGACATAAACTATTGAGAATATTTTTTTAGATAATTTTATGAAGAATATTTCCGTCATACATGATTTCTATGTAAGTTTAACCATTAAGGCTGCACACGCGACGGAAGCTTAAGAAATGGAGTAACTTTTCCCGTTTTCCCAAAATTTTCCAAAATTCTCCTTTACTACTCTGCTGGAAAGTATACAAAAACCTGCGCAGGTGTATGAAGAATAATTGTACCAAGTTTCGTTAAAATCCGTCGAGTAGTTTTTGTTTCCATAAGGAACATACAAACCGACAGACAGACAGACAGACAGACAGACAGACAGACAGACAGACAGACAGACAAAAATTTTACTGATTGCATTTTCGGCATCAGTATCGATCCCTAATCACCACCTGATGGTTATTTTGAAAATATATTTCATGTACAGAATTGACCTCTCTACAGATTTATTATAAGTATAGATAAAGGTCATAAAAATAAGAAACATATTTGTTGTGCATGATTTTCGATCGTAAACTGCCCATTGTTCATTATTTTTTCTTCACTTAAAGGTTTAGTTGACATGTTTTTCAAAGGGTACCTATTTATAGCTTCCTTCTCATTCTCATTAATATTCATGTCGTTTAGAATCATCTGTAATACTAATAAATGTTCGCGAACTGCTCTTACGTAAGCAAGACCGCTCAAAATCTGCTCCACTGAGTTAAGAACAAAAATATTGCATAGCATATCTCTGAGGCCACTTCCTGCCATCACAATGCAACCAAGGTAAGACATTAGCATGTGGTACGCCCGAAGCCGCACAATAATATTTTTGATATTCGAATAATATTTGTTAGATATTGTGCCATAGACAGTTGGAGGTGAATTTATGAAAGGTAAGGGGAAACAACCATGATAGCTCAATGGTTAGAACACCGGTTATGGTTGAACACTAGTCGTGCAAATAATATTATATATATATTTTTGGAGTAAAAAGCAAAAAACTTAAAAAAATGGATCTTTCCCCCCCTCCCTCACCACCGATTCAAGTCACTCCCTCAGAGACTATTAGTACATTCATCTGGGTACCTAATGGAACAACTGTACCAACGTTTTTAGAGCTAATTTGAGTAGGCTATTGTTACCTTCCTTTGTATGGAAAACTTTGAAGGGTGATTATGCCACAATGGTAATATCTATCTAAATTTTCTCTTCGTTAAAACCTTGTCCTTGATGTCTTGAACTATCGTGCAATTTGGCTGTGATCGGATAAACCGTTTAGGAGGAGTTCTGTGACAAACCTAATACAAAAGTCGAGAGTAAATGGAGCTTCGCTCCAATTACCATCTTTTCCCCACTCGACTTCCAACAGTACCTGAGGGATATCTAATTCCTTAGCTCTGGCTACCATTTCAAGGGATAGCCGTAAGTAAATGTATGTATGTATGTTTCAATCCCGGGAAAATTTAAGAATTTGTTTAGCTTATATATTTTTTATTACAACTATGTCTTATTTATATGTCTAACAGATAAAGTTGAAGGGGTCAAATTTCATGAAAATATTTAAAAGTAGTAGAATAATAAATATACCATTGAAATAGTTAGTTGCAATTATTTTGACACAACACACATAACGACCATGTAACACACACATAATTGACGTTACCTATTTTGTGTTCATGAACTGCAAGGGAACTAATGGCGTGAGTAGGCATGTGTATGTATCTATGTAAAGTTGCTGTTTATATTTTTTTCATCTATACAACAGACTTTAGCATACACATAATCACAGTTGCTGTTTTTAATAGGTCAACACATGTGCGCTACTTTATGGAAGTTTTCTACTATTCTAAGGACCTAATTTTAATAATTATTTAAACCTGGCGTCATTTTAGACTAATAGACTACAGGCCCATGCTGAAAAATTGATGGGTCATTTGAACCACCAGGTGACCTATGTAGAACGATATAAGAGCATTAAATAATAAGATTCAGCACTGTGCCGTCACTTGTAAGCTGTCCAACTGAGTGCAGGTGAGAATTTGAAAGTACAGGTAGAGTGGGTACATTTTGGTCACATATTTTTTTACGGCATTCTTATCATCGATAGATCCATTAAAAATAATAAGAAAACGCGCAGTGCCGTAAAAAAATGGTGCGCCACAAAGTCGGATTTTTATTTTTATTTTCCGACAATTACCGGGGTAAATTTGGTTATTTGATTTTGTACGGCATCTGTGTCATACTATTTCAATACTGCTCCTAATCCATTTTTCCGCAACGCCGTACAAAAATCATGCGACAAGGGGAAACAATCGAAGGTTGCAATCCCCTCTCTTTCCGTAGTCCAGGGGGTGATTTGAAAAAGTACGGCTTCGGTTCCAAAACATTATCTAACACTCTAAAGTACTATTAAAATTAATGCCGTCAAAAAATGATTGTTCCATTGAATCTATATCAATAATCATCTTAATTTCATCGTATCCCTGATTTATAGAGCTGTAAAGTCATTTGATCCTGTATGGGAACTTTTTTTTTAACATGATATTGTAAAATACAATTTTTATATAGTATTGCCGTTCAATAGAAACCGTTCAAAAAATTTTTATAGAGAAATGCAAAAACTGAAATTTTGTATATTATTGTAAAAGTTTAAATATCATAGATTAATTAAATACAGCAGTTTTCTACATTTTATCCCTTGTTTTAAATAGTATTAATATAGATAAATTAGGAAAAAATGATGCCGTACATTTTTATGCAGACCATATCTTTTTGAGGCTGATGAAAGTGATGCTACAATTTTAAGGGTACTTTATGGCCATCTGATACAGTACGGCATTACATATTTTTGAAGAGAACAATTGATAATATGATAAAATCACTATGACGTCTAACTGAACTGAAACGGTGTGTATATTATGTTCAAGTATTGAAACTGTTAATCCCAGTATCAACAGTTTTATATACTTTTTGGTTTAATATATAATTCAAACATTATTGATACATACATATAATTGATTTGTTTCATTGTAATGATGTGAATAAAAAAAAAAAACATTTTTTTAAAAATCGATAAATTTAATGATGATAATATATTTTTTCTTTCAATTATTCAGTATCGGAATCAATGTCTTCATCGACGTCCAAATTATCTTCTATATTATTTTCTGAAACATAAATATGTCTTTGTCAAAATCAAAATCTTACGTACAAATTAAAGATGTAAAGATTTATTTATTTATTTATTTACCAATGACGGCATCATCTTCTTCGCCTGATTCCTGATCCGCCTGATCCGGTTCCGTTATGTCACAGACTTTTTGGGGGCATTCCTCGCCGTGAAACCAATCGAAATCATACCGACTGTCATTAACAACCCATCCATAGTTTATTGGAAACAACGTCGACGGTACTTGTTTGTAGGCATTACACCAAATCTGTGCTATGTAGGTACTTGTGCGAGTACGACATGTAGCAATTTTTGTGATTTTTTAATTAAAAAAAATATTTTTATAGAATTAAAAAAAAATGCTAAACTATCTAAAACTATCTAAATGCCGTATAAAAAAACAACACCTTACATTTCGTTACATGGATTTTTCCTTTTTGATTTTCTCTTTTCAGCTTTTTTCCCCTTTGAACCAACGTAAATGTACGGCACATGAAAAAATATTATCTATGCATAAAATACTTTGAAAATAAATTTATTTCATGTTGTGTCAAATCACCCCCGGGACTACGGAAAGAGAGGGGATTGCAACCTTCGATTGTTTCCCCTTGTCGCATGATTTTTGTACGGCGTTGCGGAATAATGGATTAGGAGCAGTATTGAAATAGTATGACACAGATGCCGTACAAAATCAAATGACCAAATTTACCCCGGTAATTGTCGGAAAATAAAAATAAAAATCCGACTTTGTGGCGCACCATTTTTTTACGGCACTGCGCGTTTTCTTATTTTTTTTAATGGATCTATCGATGATACGAATGCCGTACAAAAATATGTGACCAAAATGTATCCACTCTACCTGTACTTTCGAATTCTCACCTGCACTCAGTTGGACAGCTTACAAGTGACGGCACAGTGCTGAATCTTATTATTTAATGCTCTTATATCGTTCTACATAGGTCACCTGGTGGTTCAAATGACCCATCAATTTTTCAGCATGGGCCTGTAGTCTATAACATTAAAATTATTCAAGAAAGTTAAATCTAAGAGCGTTTCGTCCCACTTTTTAAACTTATTTACTATCTAAATTTACTGTTTTCAATAAGTTTAAATATACATTAATTAAAAATAAATGATAATATATTACATGCTTATATTTAAACTTTCGTTTAATTAAATATTTTGATAACCGGACAAGGATCCCATAACAGGTAATAAAATCTAAGAAACTATGTTTTTATAACTGTATTTCTCATCGCTTCATTCCATAAATATTTATTTTCTGGGGACATACTACTCTGTGTAAAAGTATCGGGAATATGTCAATAAAAAGACCCGCGTAAAAGAGGTCGTTCAAATTTTTTTACTGCATGTTGGTAGCACTGTACTGATTAAGCGCGCAAAACTTGAGCGGGATTTGTCATTTAATTTGTTTTAAACTACATTTTTGGTTGGTCATAGTTTTGAGTCCTGGGCGATTTTTACAATGGAAAATATTGTTGAACAAAGAGTGTGCCTTAAATTTTGTGTTTCGAATGATATTTCATGTGGTGAATCACTAAAAATGTTGCGAAATACCTACGGCGAATCGTGTATATCGAAAACAAGGGCTTATGAATGGTATAAGGCTTTTAAAGAAGGCCGAGAAGTAGTAGTAGACTTGCCTCGTTCTGGTAGACCTTCAACCGCTACGACCAAAGAAAACATCGACAGAATCAAGAAGCTAGTGCTCGAAAATCGACGTATGAGTCTGAGAGAGTTGGCTTGTGAGGTGAACATATCTTTTAAGTCCGTCCACAACATTCTCATTGACATTTTAGGCATGAAACGCGTCGCCGCTCGACTAGTTCCAAAAGAGCTCAATTTTGTTCAAAAAGCGCAGCGAAAGCATGTCGCTGAAGACATGGTTTCCCGAGCTTCTACGGATCCGACCTTTATGAAACGTATAATAACTGACGACGAGACATGGGTTTATGAGTACGACATGCAAACAAGCCAACAGTCTTCAGAATGTCGTCTCGAAAACGAGCCGAATCCCAAAAAACCGCGGCAAAGTCGCTCCAAAATCAAGGTGATGCTGACAGTTTTTTATTACTACCGTGGTGTGGTTCACTCCGAGTTCCTTCCAGAGGGAGAAACAGTGAATCAAGAATATTATTTAGGCTTCATGAAGCGTTTGCGTGAGAGTATCCGCCGAAAACGTCCAGATTTGTGGCAACACAACTCATGGATGCTGCACCATGATAATGCACCATCACACACAGCCATTATAATGAAAGAGTTTTTAGCGAAAAATTCAACAAAAGTTCTCGACCAAGCACCGTATTCACCTGATATGGTTCCGTGTGACTTTTTTTTATTTCCCAAGTTAAAATTACCACTTCGAGGAAAACGTTTTGAGTCGATAGAAGCCATAAAAGAAAATTCGCTGAATGAGCTAAAGGCCATACTGCAAATAGCCTATGAAAAATGTATGGAAGACTGGGTGAAACGGTGGAGATGTTGTATTGCAAGCGATGGGGCCTACTTTGAAGGCGATAAAATAAATTTAGATGAATAATTTGTATTTTTTGTTTTATTGACAAATTCCCGATACTTAGTACACAGAATGTATATTATTCTCGCATTGGAATTTTTTTCTTGTTGAACTGTGGAAGTTACATGAATATAAATTACGTACTAGAATTATATTACTTAAGACCACCTTGGTCTGAACTCATTTGTATTTCATCTTGTTTGTGTAATTGCGTAATGTTTTTTTGTGCCTAAAATGGTTAAAAAAAATATTTTGTTCTTTTTTCTTTCTAATTTGGCAAAATAATCTAGATCTTATCTAATATGAATACTCAACAAAATCAAATTTCACCTAAAATAAGACTAGAAATTGCACCTTCCAAAAATACCTGGCACAACGATTCTTAAAATATATTTTTAATAATATTTTTTCATTTAATTTAAAATATACTATAATAGTAAATAATTTAGTAAATTGTTAATAAAGGTATGCTATCAAAATTTTATCAAACTAATTATAATAATGCAGCTCACATTTTAGTGGTCATATTCCCCCCAATCTCCTTTTCATGATCATTCTCCTTTCTTCTTTCTTTATTTCGACTCCTGAAGAACGAAGCCGTGGTAACAGATCGAAATCGAAAGGATCGCGGTCCTCCGTTCAATTCTTCGTTCAGCTCTTCTTTTTCCTCCTTGATTTTGGGAGACCGGTCTCTCTGTGGCCTCGTTTTGTAGGAGAAAGAGGCAGCTTTTAATCGAGCGCTGATTCCGAGGGATTTGGATTGTTCGTAAGGGGGTTTGGGTGATAAGAATAGGGCTTTGGAGGGTAGGTGGGGGGCGGTGGGGGTGTGTGGCGCGGACACGCTGCTGGTGATGGGCGGCGCGGTGTCCGGCCGGCGCACCACCATGCTGCTCGCGTGCGGACGAATGCCTCCTTCCGGATCGAACAGCCTAAAAATATATACTTAAGTTGATGATTTGCTGTGTGTTTTCGGCTTATTCTTAATTGTAACAATTTGAATATCAAGATGTTAGTGGAACAAAATGAGTCCAGCTCATAAAACAAAATTAGATAAGACACAAATTTGTTCTCTAACATTGAATGAAAACACCAAGACCAAGACCAATGACCAGAAGACTGTTAACAAGATCAAGTGAAGGTTGTGTGCTATCTCTCTTCTGGGGCGCAACAGCAGATAATGTTTCCTTGCACTTTCCTTGACGTAACGCGACTCTTTTTCGCATCCAGCTGGCTTAGATCAAACAATAAGACGTAATCATGCAGAAAATAAAGTAGTAATTACCCATCGGCCCGGTCGCTGTCGACGCGCAGTCGCAGCGAGCTGGGGGGGCGGCGGCGCGCGGGGGGCGCTGTGCCGCGCCGGGGGGGCGGAGCGCGACCTGACTCGCTGCGAGACACCACGCTCGACTCTACTGCTGGGTCGGAGAAAGGTACTTAGAATAATAATTGACTTATAGTTGCCATAGTAATTTAGACTTATAGAAGCTTGTAAAAGATTTGTTTAAAAAGGCAAATTCTTACTCTCCTAGGACTAAAAAGGTGAAACAATCTGTGAATGTAGTGCATGTATTGACATAAAACTCCCGCTTGGTTAGGGCTTCTTTCCCCGCTCTATCCTATACAATAATTAAGGTACACAACTTTGCACCCTCTTAGCTGTCCAGTCAGTACACATAGTCACGGTAAAGCCACACAGGCTACGGGCATTAGAAATCTTCCAGAGAGGTTCCGCTGATAGATACCAAAACAATCTAAACAAAAAAACCGTAACTCGTTTATTCCGTAACCGTAACCGTATATTTCTCGTTTGCAGCATGGTATACACAAGATGCGCCAGCGAGCGGTGCGCGTCTCGCCTCGAAGGCGGGCCTCAGGACGCGTGACCCACTGTGGTTCCCCTTTATCCGATATAGCTGACGTAGACACATCTTTGCCCCGTTAGGGTACCCTTAGCTGTCCGGCATACATAGTCAGATTGAAGCTGCACAGGATCGCGGGCCAGCGGCCAACCATAATTTCGTAAAAATAGCCTAGGTATTCGTAATCTTCCAATGAAGTGTCAGTACCAAACCAGTCTACACACAAAAAAACCTCACCTCCATCCAAAGGATGCGTATAAATCCTATTCCTGGTCTGCAGCATGGTGTACACGAGATGCGCCAGCGAGCGGTGCGCGTCGCGTCTCGGCGGCGGGCCCCGGGGCGCGTCGCCCGCCCCGCGTCGCACCCACCAGGTCTCCATACGGCCCTTGCCCTTCACCTCTACTGCGCCGCGAGCCTCTAGCGTGTAGCCGCGGGGTTCTAGCAACTGGAATTTTGAAAAGAGAGAATATTACATAAATTTAAATATCTTATATATCATAAAGGGAATATTACATAAATTTAAATATATCAACTACCACTTTTGGATGTTGAGTGATACAAAGGTAAAAAAGCGTCGATGTGGTTGGAGAATCATCACTCACTTAAAAAAAACATCACTTCAAAAGTCCCAAGACCTGAAGTTGCCTCTTACGATCACCAACGAGAATAAATGAAGTAATGACATCCTAAGCCGGCAGTACACAGCTAACTTTCTCGAACCTACCCTGAGTGCGATAATTTAGCTGAAGTGCGGTTTTGCAGACAATCGCTGAATCCATGATGGTGTCTGGGAACTACAGCATTTAGTGATTTTACGTGCCCTCACAATTATTATAATTTTTGGATGATCATATGACTCAGCCTGAAATATACTACCAAACTCCAGTCAATCTACGGATTATGAGCCGAATGCTCTAACCGTTACCTTTAACGAAAGCAGAGGTCGTTAGACTATGGAGGGAGGGTGCATGGATCACGTTTGGTTCTTGGTATATGGTTCGATAGAATAATAACTTAGTAGCTCAATTTTTTTTTTGAGTATTTAAGAAGGTTGTTGGTGATGGGTCTCCAAACGCATCGCCCAAAAATCCCTTAAAAGCCCCAATACCGTTAGTCGCCTCTTACGTACACCCACCGGCTGAAATGGGGTAGTGCTATTCTAAGCCGACACTACACAGCATTACCAACAACCTTATTTATTTTACCATCTTTTCCCCACTCAACTTCCAAAAGTGGCTGAGGAATTTCTGATTCCTTAGCTCTGGCTACCCTTACTAGGGATTTATAGCCGTGAGTATATGTATGTATGTCTTTAAGAAATTTTATTTTTATAGATCTATGTTTGCCACCCATGATTTTTTATGGAAGCGGCACCAGCGTCCCTACATTTCTGCCAGTCCTCTTTGGACTACTGGTATAAAAATGATTTTCCACTAAAATATTAGATATCAGGAACTGCTTAAAACACCATCATAATCAAGTACTCACTCACGGTGAGAAAAGGGATGAGTTCCCTCATTTTTATATTGAAAGTTCTTATCAAGTAACGACAATATACTTTTTCCTGAAGAGAACCTCTAGACTGTTAATGCTGTAATACCTGTTTGGTATACTTGGTGACCTGTATTCTGTCCATGGCGCCCGTGGTCTCCATCCTGCTGGCCTCGTTCACGGTGTCTCCCCAGATGTCGTACACGGGTTTCCTGGCGCCGATCACACCGCCGACTAACGGGCCACAACTTATACCTGAGGGAAAACGTAAAAATTTTATAAAGTCACAATTATATATTTTTTATTAAAAGAGCTAGAGAATTTTCCAGTTAACGCAAATTTTAAACTACCAGAATAATACGGCGTAAAATCAGAAAACAATCAGACAATACAGATTCAATACAGTGCTTCAATACAGTGATTAAGACTACTCCACACCTCTACACACACCCTCCTATTGTTTGTTCAGTATCATTTTGTTAATTAACCTTAGGTCTATGACGAATATTTTAAGTTTTGATTTAGTGTAAGCCAGAGCGTCAGAGCTAGAAACTCCTCAGCCACACTTGGAAGTTGATCTTATATTATCGTTTATATATTATCAAGTAAATTGCAATTCATGGTTTTTTATCTTTTTGTTGCTATTATTTAATATCATTAGATGTCGCATCATTTAATAACATTTAAAAAGCACAGTATCTTTTTATGTTTAGTCAATTTTCTTTCTTGAAGCTATATTTTGCAACATTAAAACAATTTGAAGAATAACATCGCGTCGATAATCTACTGTTTTTGATGAAACTTAGTTACACTAAGTTTGTCTAATCCAAAAGCGACTATATCCTTACATACTATAAATATACTAAATATACGTTGCTAAAGAGAACATACTTACCAACTCTAAGTCGGAACTTGTTGAAGCTGTGTTTGTTAATGTCTTCCAGCGTGTCCGTCAGCGCAAACGCGTAGTCCACCAGCGCGCAGAGGTGTTCGCAGTCGTCGTCGCTTTTCTGACAAACCATTTTCTTATAAGTATTTATTTATTTATTAAATCTGGAACACCAGCAGCTCACACAACTAACATTACATGAAGAGCAATATAGAACTATAATTTCGTTGTAAAAGCCTATTATAGGTGTACACGCAATTTGTAATATGACAACATTAAAATGAGATTAAAATGGAAATGTATATAACATAACATAACATAAACGTTCACGCCGAATATCCCCGAAGGGGTTGGCAGAGGTACTAATACTTTTGAACATCACGTGACTTTGTCACCTGGTGTTGGTGGAAATGTATATAAAGTTAATAATATTAATCTGTTACAGGTAATTACTAAAATAAAAATGGTTATTTCTCATTTTCATACATTTGAACTACAAAAGTTACTAAAT
The DNA here is from genome assembly GCA_963576735.1 of Bedellia somnulentella. Taxonomy (NCBI): domain Eukaryota; kingdom Metazoa; phylum Arthropoda; class Insecta; order Lepidoptera; family Bedelliidae; genus Bedellia; species Bedellia somnulentella. The sequence goes on from OY755172.1 coordinate 16,214,390, forward strand.
CGATAACTAGAATATCTATGTGTCATTAATTAATTAATGTATTTTATGAATGTAGACCGAGTTCTAGTGGTTTGCCAGAAACGTACAAAGTGGCGATGGATACATTCTTCCCTACCCCAACAGGAACTAATTGCGTGTGGACATTTATATTTAATTTATTGTATTTCCATGTTTTTTTAAGTGGCCGGCACAGACAGTTAATTGTTTTTGATTGTTCATTTGTGTTACAATAGAAAAAATATTATTTGAAAATGATTTTTGTTTCGGTAATTGAGTCATAAGAGTGTATAAATCGATAAATGCATACCTTATCTTTAGGATTCAGTCCAGAGGCAGCCATGTAAGTGGCCGCTATTGTTTTAATCTTTTCAATACATCTGAATCGCGGCTGACTCAGCAGTTTATCAAAATCAACTGAAAACAGGATGATGGTCAGAATTACATAGATCATAGTTGGTTTATATAGGATAAGTCCTCAGACATCTATCAATAAAAATGGGCCCATAAAACATCTATTACATTTTTAATAAAGTTGAAACGGAATATCACTGGATTTTTTTACTTACAAATGATTTCATTGAGTAACCGCATGCAGTCGATGGCTTTCTGCTCGCTGTAGAACTCGTGAAAGTTGGGTATGGCAGCGAACATCACCCCCACTTCAGGTCGCCATTGGGAGTATAGTTCCTGGAAAGCATAAACTTTAAATTTGTATTAAAATAGATGTATTGGAAAGTACATGTCGCGAATAGTCTCGATTGTATCCATATTTACTCTTGAATGGCGATTACAAAGATATTGTATATTAGCTCTTTGACTTATTTGTGTCATACAACATACAACAGAAACCTAGTACACAATTGTCACATGTTCTTCAAATATCAGTTGCCAAAATTACGTAATACACAGTCAACAACAACAACAATCCTTGCTTATGTTGATGATGATGATGTCTTTCTAACCTATTAGTCCGTTTAATCAAAGCTTAAATTAGTTAACAAAATACCGTTATTTTGGATCCAAAAGGGATAATTATGGCCTACTCGTTGCTCTGTATCTGTAAAGACCTGCGCTGTTGAGGATTTGGGGATAATTTAAAGGTGTTTCTATAGCTATAGAATGGTCACATGAGTACAAAAAATACACTATTCACAATACCTTCCTACCTGTATAGGTGCGGCTATAATCTCAAATGGGAAAGCTCGAGCTTAGGAATTACTGAGCCGCTTTTGGAAATTAACAGGGCAAAGACGTTAAAATGAAAGATTGTTGCTGATGGATTTTGAAACGTCTGAAATAAAATATTTAAAAATCCCATGTGCTCGTAGACATTTCTGTAGTGATATTCTTAGCCAAAAGACAATACTCAGGAAACTTAATACATCATCGATAACTCAAATAAGTATTACTTACATAAGGGCAACGATCTTTCGACAGAAAGTGGTTAACTACATGGTCTGGCAATATATGCTTGAGAAGATATTTGTTGGTTCTCTGAGTGTCTCTCATCTCCTGGAGGTCTGTCTCCGCCTGCAGCTTCCAGAGGAAGTCCAGGCGTGACGTCACCTCGATCAGCCGCGCATGGTACACCACGATCACCAGAAACACCAGCATTAGGATCAACATTTGTACGTAAAATGGTAGTTCTCTGCAATTTTCAATAGATATAAACTTTATTCCTGTAATGTTGTTTGGGTATTTAATTAAGTTAAATCATTGAAAAATTACTCACGGATCATTTCCTTGCCAGTCAAAGTAGAAAACGTCATAATACGTGAACAGAAGCGCGGCGAAAATGCTGACTTTTGCGATCGCCAGCATCGTCTTCACCAAGTAGTATAGCTTCAGGATGGAGGTTAAAGCCACCAGGCAGATAATCCACGTGAAGACTACATATTCAGGTCTGTAGCATTCCCCGTTCAAAGCCTCAGCTTTGTGCAAAGCTTTAATAAAATTGCGGAACACAGCGTACGTTTCAGAGTTATTCTTGGTTATTACGGTTATGTTGTAATTGTCAGGAAAAGAGTCTGGACAGACGTATAGTTTTATTGTGCTGGAAATAAGACAAAAAATACTATAAGTATATATGCTTTGTAATTGATTAATTGGTTTATATTGAAAACGAGCACCTTTCTTAAGTAATTTTTTTTCTGAATCTCACGATACAGTATTAATATATTAGTACTTATCAGTATTTATCTAAATAGATTACAGAACGACATGTTCCTTGAAAACCTATGTTCTTTTTTGCTTGAGAGTAAGTAAATATTGAACTAGCTTTACTTCTTAATTCAAAAGTTAATAACGCCGTTTTGCAAACGTATTTGCCCTCACCTAGAAATGGACATGATGCTGATAAATGTGCAGATGTAAATATTCCTCCGCATCCTGGAGCCGCTGATCCAGCTGGACAGCATCTGCAGCTTGGGCAGCTTCACGTTGAACTCCTCCAGCATGATCACCACGAACGACAGCGACATCGGGATCGTCAATGCCATCAAAATTAGCACAAGAAGACTGCAACTGCAAGTAGAAAAGAACCTAATTGAAGTGGGATACGAGAAACAAACCGTCTTTCACCCCATTTAATATCAACTCATGACTAAGTAAAGACTATATAGACGAACAGTATGAAACACTGCTTTGCAGTAGTACAAAACTTTGGTCTTTATACACATTCTGCAGTATGCTTCACACGAATGTTTCTAAATAACACAGCAACAATTGATTTAGGTTAATTGTTGTAAGAGGTTGAACCTTAGATATAGTAAAATGGGGATAGAACTCAGACATATCATATTTCCTCTTATTCAAATAAGAACCGCGATCATTTAGCTAACAGGCATCCACAGCTGAAAATACGTCCATCCTAAGATCTACAGTTTAAATACGTTAAACGTTTTACTTAGTTCATTTCAATGTTTCCTTTAGTTTATTTGATCTAGGCACTCTTACAACTAATGAAACCAACTTGCTAAAACGGAAGAGAATTAATTGGACCCTCAGATAATATACGAGTAAGATGGATAAGACTCAGAAAAATAAGGAATGGAATTCAATTTGCATCGCCCATTCAATAAGGGCTGTAACTTCAATTGGTAAGGCCACTATAACATGCAGCAAAATATGTACAGTAAAGCGCATTTTTCGGAAAAAAATGTCTGTCTGTCTGTCTTTCTGTCTGTATGTCCGGTCATCACGTTAATTCTACCTGGCCGATCTTGATCAAATTTGGTATGTATGTAGCTAATACACCTGGCCAACATATAGGATATCATTTATTCCAGATTTCGCAAGGGTTCCCACAGGAGCATCAAAAAAACATAACTTTTATATGGCTCTTTATATTAAAACGATTCATTTTTTCATCGAACGACTTTATCAGACTCTTCATTAATAGTCTTTTTGGAAAAAAAGAGTTTCATCCATTTTCATCAAAATAAATGTCCATTTAATTGTTTGTCAACAGCATGACTACTAGATATATAGCTTATAAAAAATTTGAAGTTAACACTAACGTCTTCGTGGCGTAGCGGTATACCGTTTGGTTAATACTAATCGAACGGAAGACCCAGGTTCGAATCTGAGGGATCACGATCTTTTTGCGATTTTTTTATGCTTTTGTGTTAGCTTAAAATAAAAGGAAGCACTTTTCCGTCTTTTTCACATTAAACTATGCAAATATGTATGAATGAAGATAATTGAAAATATTTTGTATGAATTTTGCGTATTTATTTGGTAGGTCTGAGAATATGCCTATAACTTTTATTTTTTAACTATTTTTAAACTAATATTCCCATAGATATATTATGCTATACTTACGCATAAATTTATATTTTGTTTAAGCCTAAGAATGCATAGTTAGTAAATAATAGCACATATCTCAATTTTAATTTAGTACCGCCATCTATAACTGATTGGCTGCAATCCCTCACACATCACCAACGGTCAGTGTAGGGGGCAGCACCGGGCCGACACCGCAGCGCCAAACTGTTATCCATACTTACTAAAGATATTCTCATTTTTGAACATAGAAACTTGGAACAAAATGGTTTGTTTCATGATTCTTATGAACAATTAAAAAGGTTTTTCGGAACTCACCCCCTAAGGGTTTGAAACATAGTATACAGATTTTGGACATTTCTGTATCAAGAAATTTGCGATTTACTACTATAACCACTACAAAAAAGAATATATGAAATTCTTCATTCACGAGTATATTCTAAGTGCTATAAATCCCAAAAAAGGGTAGCCACAGCCAGTGCCGGTTTTAGCACTACTAGCGCCCTTGGGCGAGATTTTTTCGGCGCCCCCTAACTGCAATTCAATCACACACGAAAGGCAATGGGTACAATTAAATAACCTTCTTTTAAAAAAATCGTTTAATAAACTAATAAAATTTCTCTCTTCTAGCCTTTCTATCGGCAAACTTTTTTATTAGACATTCAAAGTCTATGTTTTCTGCAATTTCATTTTCGATTGACAAAGTTGCTAAGTTTGTGTATATAGTAGATTGAGAGATTGTCGATATCAGATATGTTTTAATTAGCTTCAGCTTAGAAAAACTCCTTTCCCCACTGGCAACCGTTACAGGTTCGCAATGATATCCATATATTTGGATACAATTCCTGTAAGTTGTTTAATAAAATTTAAAACATAAGCAGGGGAAGCCACATTCTGATCAGGCAAAAACGATTTCAGGCTTATCAGTTCATCACACAACATACTACCATCTGTATCTGATTTAGAATCCACAATTAATTTCAATTGAAGATCACTACAGAGTTTGAAAAGGTCAGGCTTTTCAGGAATCTGTTTTATATTGTTTAAAAAAGACCAGCAATCCGAGTCAACTGTTCAAATCTTTCATTAACTGAAATTAATGTAGCGTCCAAAAGAGAGTAAAAAACTCTACCTCAAATTTCTTTTCAGGTGAAACAATAGGCTCGTCGCGGGTAGGTTTATCAGCAGCTAGTAACGACGTTAATTTGAAAAAGTAATCATACCAAACAACCAATAAAACTATGAAGCTGAAATCTTTTAACTGTTCAGCTAGAGTAGTAGCCTCATGAGAGACTTGAACATCAGATTTCTGAGTTTCAATTGCCAAAATAATTAACGCGTCATGGATGGCACTAATTTGATAACGAACCGAGCTTTTTTAAAGAATATATTACCCCAGGCTATCGGTAAGAATTTTCCATCGATGAATAGAAGCTGAAAACAATGTGAACAACCTCTGCAGTACGTGGGCATGTCAAAAGAAACTAGATACTGAAAAATTATAAAATTTATTCATTATTACAAGTATCGATCTTTTCAAAGTATTTACCCTGAGCACGTATACACTTTTCTATATGTCTGAACCAATACCTGTGACCACTCTTTTTTAGCTACCTCAGAAATCTCGAAATTATAGGCAACCAGCGCATCTTCTTTGCTTTCAAACCTCTTCCCCTTTAGTTTTTCTTTGATTTTTGGAAACAAGTAAAAATCACAAGGCGCTAGGTCAGGGTAATATGGCGGGTGAGGGAGAATTGAAACATTTTTCGAGTTGAAAAAGTCTAGTGTTCTGGCAGACGTGTGCGGCGCCGCATTGTCGTGGTGCCAGAGAAGGTGCCGGATTCCTGACTTCGGTCGCTTGTCACACCAAGCTGATATTACTGTTGGAGCACAAACTGTCACATACCATTCGAAGTTCACCGTTCTTTCATTCTCTAGCACAACAGAAGCAATATGACCCGTTTTGCAGAAAAACGAGGCGACCATTTGTTTCTGCGTGCTTCGTGCACGGCGACATTTCGTTGGAGTTGGCTCGTCTTCAAAGCACCATACAGTCGACTGTCGCTTTGATTCGGGATCATAGTTATAAAGCCATGTTTCGTCACCAGTCAGTATATCATATACGTTCTTTTCTCGCCTCCGTTGAATTTATCTATCATGAATAGGCACCAATCCACCCGACGGTCTTTCTGCTCATCGGTATGTTTGTGCGGCAACCATCTCGAACAAAGTTTACGGAGAAAAAGGTGGTCGTGAATTATGGTTTGCATTGCTGCTGATCCAATTCCTAGTTCTCGCTCTAGCTCTACATATGTAATTCGACGGTTTTAGCGAATAAGATTTTTGACTGCACGAACGTTTTCTTGCGTGACCGCGGTTGGCGGCCGTCCTGTCTTCGCTTCATCTTCGAGACATACCCGCACTCTTTTAAATTCAGCAAACCAATTGAATACTGTTGCTCGGGAACAAGCAGACTCACCAAAAGTAGAAGCCAAACGTTCAAAACATTCTTGAGGCTTTAAACTTTTTTTAAAGTCATAATAAATCATAGCGCGAAAATCACGTCGACTGAGCTCCATTGTTGCAAGTGTATTCCCGCCAGATAATCGGAAAAATGATGCTCATTCAAATAAAAGAAGTGTGTCCTATTGTTCTATATTCAAATATGTCAATAAAAAACCACCCTATAAGATCGTGTATAGCTTGCCAGTGCCAATTAAATGAGAAAAGAGTATCTAACTTCTATTGGCATGCCCCTAGTACCCCAAACGTCAAACAGAACAATTTGATTCATCGTGATGTAATTGCAGCAAGGAACAACCAAGCATATTAGCTCCAGCTTAACGTTGAGACATGCTAAAACGAAAGTTTTCTTAAAATGTATGCACGTCATCTTACCTAATAAAATACATGTCTTCATTAATGATATTGGAATCATTGATCTTTATATTGGTAATCGGTATGTTGTTCTGTTTTACCATAATACTTTTCATGTTCATGTTTCCTTTCAATTCATGCAAACAAAAAAAATATCCCACACGGCTCTTGTCTTTTTTTGCCGACCCAGTAAGCCTTGCTCAATGAGCGAGGGAACTATTAGGCGCCCTGTGGTAAATTATAGAGTCAGAAAGAGCGTCAACCACGAGCGAAATCACGGGGCGCTGCTAGCCGCGGGGCGCCCCGTTTCGTCCGGCGCCCCTGGGCGGTCGCCCTCCCGCGCCCTACCCTAACGCCGCCACTGGCCACAGCATCAGATATAGTAATTATTTATCCACTTTTGGAAGTTGAATGGGGAAAAGGTAGTCAAATGGGTCTCCAACTGCATCGCCCAATAATCACTTAAAAGCCTCAATGTTCTTTATATCTACACAGCCTTACTTTTTTCTGCAAAAACAATAGACGAAGCTTATAAATTCGCTCAATTTGGCTTTAGTATTGTGAAAGCTTTTTAATAATTTTCTGTCCTTGAACACTGATAAAACTATGTATATGATTTTTGCAAGGAACACTTCTACACCATTACTCGCTAACACCCCGCTTTATGCACATCACCGCACTTGCACTGATAGCGCACCATGCCCATGCTCAACTATCTCCAAAGCAATTAACATCAAATATCTTGGAATTACTCTCGACGTTACTTTAACTTTTAAGGTCCATATTAATGCACTCTGTAATATAATTAGAAAACTTATAGTAATATTTAAAAAGTTGAGACACATATGTGACTACGCTTTAATAAAACAAATCTATCAAGCGCTTGGTCAATCCTTACTGACTTATTGCATAAAATCTTGGGGAGGTGCTGGCATAACCACTATGTTAAAACTGGCACGAGCTCAAAGAGCGCTACTTAAAGTAGCTACAGCGCGCCCTTTCTATTTCCCTACTACCGAACTATATAAACAATGCAAAGTGCTAACTGTGCGCCAGCTCTTTATTCTATTCACTGTTCTAAAACAGCATGCTAGCTTATACTTCAACCCTGATACACTAAACAGGAGGCGAAAGGATATAGTATGTTTGAATACTTATAGTGCAAAATTTTCCATTACAAATAGATTCTTTATATTTTTAGGACCATACTTATATAATAAAATTAATAGATTACTAGTATTATATAACTTAAACAACTTTGAATGCAAGAAAAAACTTAAATCGTGGCTATTAAATCTTACATACACGGAATCAGAGGAATTGCTTAATATAATAAGTTAATATAAGATGTTTTTATTTTTATATCATAATAATACAATTAGTTAGATACAATCGAGTCTGATAATAATTTATACACTACTTATCAATACCATTATATGAAAACTGATAGTTTAAGCCTTTTTTGTTTATTGTTGCCTGAAATACAGGTAAATTACCTAGCTCAGAAACAGGAATATGTTATATTTTGTACTTTAAATAACTAACTAGGTTAAGACAAATATTATGTACTTTTGAAAACAGTTTTTTTTTTTTTTTATTATATTATTACAACGCCCGCGGGAATATTAATATTAGCTACTAAGAGATCCAGAATTTATTAAGTTACTATATCAGTTTGCATTCTTTTGATGAAGTTAGGTCAATATAAAGCGGCGAAGGTTTTTTTAACACCAGTCCCAACTTTATTTGATTATTTTCTTTCGAACAAAGGGGTAGCTTACTTGAAATGTATGACGTACTGCACAGCAATGATAAACAACCAAAGCACGAGGCAGCACATGACGTTGGATTTGAACGTTTTCTCGTCGAGCTGCATGAACCGTTCCTCCAGCGCCCTCTGGCGGAACCGCAGCGACCACGGCGCCATCTCGCGATCTCGCATCTCTCGGTTGCTGCTCACCTCGATGGAGTGATTTATTATGTCTTCGTCCTAGAATAAGAAGAAGAATGTTGAAGTTTTTACTTGCATTCTGGCAATGTTATGAAACAAAAGAATCAAGAAACAAGATGAACGGAGAGCGGCAACATGCAACTGTTTTGTCCACTTTCAACTTTGTCGGTTATAATTATCACGTAAAATCACCGTAAGGAAACCGACATTAAAAGGCAAGTCATTTTTAAATGTTTCACGTATTTCGATGTGCGGTTCTGAGTTTGGTTTGACAGTGATTTTGAATGAAATATACATTCATAAACGTCTTTGAATCCCAAAAACCATGTAGGTAGAGTGGCAGAATTTCTTATTTCTTACCCTTTTTTGGGAGTTGAGTAGGTATAGATTGTAAAATAAAGGATGCCTAGTAATAGGTTTCTAGCCACATACCAAAGCCCAAATATCCTTAGTCATTTCGTACGACACCACGGGAAGAAGTGGGTTAGTACTATTCTATGCCGACACTAAACAGCATTATTAATAAAAAAATACCTCACTTAAGAACTCGATATCTCCTCAATCCCTTAAAACTGTAGACACTTAAGAATGTGCATCACCTTTTTGAATATCATATAGTTTAAAATTTGTAAGTAGTTCCTTGCCCTTTTGCTTAGAAAAACCTTAGGAACGATGATAGTGTCAATTTAAATTAATATGAAAGCATAACTATTAAGCTTTAAATAGCAAATATTGATTTGGAAATAGCTTAAAGTAGCAAAATTCTTAAATTGCGTTCTTACCTCTGGTATAGTGGGCATCTGATCGGGTTCTGGACTCAGTTCCACATCTTCTGTCCGTTTTGGATTGCGCCGTAGAAAGCCGTTTACTAAGCCCCCGCTTGAGTAGTACTACAATTAAAACATATTTTATCCGATTATAATAACAAATCCTCAATCAGAATTGTTACAAATATTGATGAATAATAATTAGGAGCAGTCTTGAAGCTAAATGAATACAAAATTAATTGCACCCAAGAGTTTATTTATGATTTTGATTGCGAAAAGCGGCCCATGGTATCACTGGCTGTAGCTGCAAATATTGTAGTAATTGAGAAACTCCTAGTCCTTGAGTCCTTGTCTAGGTTTTTTAAGACTATGTAAAAGAAAAATTTGATTTTATGATCATGTTTATAATATCTAAACTCAAATAAATAAATAAATAAATAAATAAATAAATAAATATCAGGTTATATTAGAATAAAATCGAATAGACGCACAGTAAAATATAAACTAAATTTAAATTAAATGTGATTCAAGGGATAGCGCCCCGGGTAATCAGGAAAAAATGGGTATAATGAGATTACATTTTGAAACGGCATCTCTGGTGTCCAGTCAGTGGTGGTCTCCTCGTCAATACTGCTTCCCCCACGGAGTGTGGATTCTGGAACTGGTTGGGGCGCAGCCTGGCTGTAGCAACTACAACAATAAAGTTGGAAATTATGAAAGTATAATTTAGTTCCATGTACAGATACAAAAAACATCGTTTACAAATATTTTCTTCCAAAATACAAACATACAGACAGATACACACTATTGCAATTCCAAAAAGAGAAAGCTATAAAGTCCATTTTCAATTTTTTTAGTAGAAAGGCGAAATGTAAAAAAATTAACCAGACTTTTGTGCTTACGATACCTACGTTAAATTATAATTAGTTGCATGTGATTAGACTTTGTGGTGCATAAAATCCTTATGCGGGGATTATTTTACAAATAATCAAGAAAAGAAAAATTTCAACACCAGCAGGATTTGAACCCGCGACATCCCGTTCTACGCCCCGCCGCCGCGCCGTCGCCGCAGAGCGTAAAACTAAGTAGTTGATGGATTAGTAACATGAGGTCTAATATTACTTTTATTTCATCACCACTTACTAAGGTCTAGAATGATGCCTAGTGCGCCTGGGTTTCTCGGTCGACTTGACCAGGTAGGTGGTCATGTTTTGCTCCCGCAGATACGCGTCGCGGGTGGCGCCGTCTCCCGGCTCCACGTCGAACGCGTTGCCGAGACAGTCGTACGTTGCTGATGATATGTGCACACGCCTGTTGAAGATATGTAAGTTAATTGTGGATCGTTGATTTTAACGGGTCCAATCTGCAATCTTGTTTTAAGGTTTTAATAATTTATTAAAAATAACCTTTGTAAATGGTCATAAAATGTTGCACGAAGTTTTAAGTTTCTAGATAAACAAATGAGAAAAATTCACACTAGTTTTCATGCCCTATTTAAATTCCTCGGAGCCAGTTTTCAGCAGTAACTGTTACTCAAGATTTAATCCATCTTTGTACCAAATTTAATTAAATATTGGTTAGGTGGTACAGACGTGAAAGCGTAATAAAGAGACCGACAGAGTTATTTTCAAATTTATTACATTAATAGTACGGAAATACAAGTACAAGGTAGGCTAAGGTCTTAATAACGTAATAAAGAGACCGACAGAGTTATTTTCAAATTTATTACATTAGTACGGAAATACAAGTACAAGGTAGGCTAAGGTCTTAATAAAAGAGTGTTTTCTATACATAAATATCTACATTAGTAAACATAAAATGGTTCATACCCGGGCAGTCCTCCACTCTCCATGTGGTTGGCGAGGGTGACATCCTGCGACCAGAGATCGAACTGCCACTTCAGCAGCCCCAACACGCCGCACAGCACGGTGCCGCTATGTATTCCTATTCGCATGTCTAGATCCACCTGCAAACAACTTAGCATTAACAACCATGCAGCGACGCGCCGTTAGTACACAATTCAAGTCCCCACTCTCCTTTGTAAAATGGATATAATCTGTCGCTGCTGTGTTTTTTTTATGGATGGATGATGATCCGATTTGTTGATTCAAAGACCTAAGATCTTATAGACTAATGTTAAGGGCGTCCCCGGAAAAATAAGTTGATATTGTTTGGAAATTCTATAAAGTCTGATTTGATGATATTGATATGACATGAATAAAATATATGTTGGTGATTAGTTCATGGTGTTAAAATTTGATGTTTAACATTTTAATAATTTGTTGAAAAATATAATGAAAAAAATTGAATTGGAACATGCTTTGTTTTCATAAAAACCGTATAGGCTCCACTGGCATAACATACCTACATGTGAAATCATTATGTGTCTATATACGCGTAGCTTTAAGATCTGTAACTTTGATGTGTAACTTTTCATTTAAACATTATAGTTATTCAATAAAACTAAATAATCTACATTTACCCTGCGCGCGCGTTTTTTCCGTCCCTATCACTCTCAGTAAATTTGACGTAAGAGTGAGCGCAATAGCTGCAAAATGCGGGGAGGCCGTTAATGATATACATCGATTTTATCTCATAATATCGAAAATTACGCTGTCAGATCCTGGTGAATTCCTCGTGCTTCAATTACATTGAACCACCTCTTCATACATGTTTTTTCTTAAGATTTCGGACGTCTAGCATTTTGACCACATTCTCTATTTCTTCTGCGCCCTCTGTGGCCTTCCTGTCACCACGATCTTGGCTATATAAATCACACCCCTATGCGAGTATCACCCGTCCTCTTTATCAGTACGTGACAAGATCTACCTGCGTGTTATACCGCACATCCCTTATGGCGCGTATCATGTGCAGGCCCATGTTGACGCAGCAGTAGGCGTGGTCGGGCCGGCTCTCCGGCAGTCCGCTCACGCAGAAGTAGCAGTCGCCCAGTAACTTTATGCGGAGGCAGTTGTTTTCCTGCGGCAAAATAATATAATAAAATATAATAATAAACGAAGACTGGTAAAGGGGAAAGTGAACTTAAGCCAAAACATATTTTGCTGTAAAGTTTTCATTTGTACTTGAATATTCTTTTTTAAGAAGATATCTCTCTCTGAAATTTACTAAACCAATGTTGTGAATTCTTTCAGAACCAGAGCCATGTTTTTGTTATGGGAATTTATTTATTTGCTTGGCATCTAGAGGCTTAATATACAAGAGTGTTACTAAAAATATATACTTACCGATGCCAGTCTGTCGAATCGAGCAAACAGCTCATTGAGCAGTTTTACCAGCTCCTGTGCGCTGCATTTGCTTGATAGTTCTGCAAGTCAAACGAATGCGTTAGTTGCTGGTATGGCCTACTCTCCGCCCAAAACAAGCTACGCTTGCAGAGGGTCCAGAACGCGATGCTCCGCCAATTGGTGAAAGCCGGGCGGTACGTGCGTAATAGCACGATTCACCGTGATCTCCGGGTCGAGACCGTGTAGGAATTCGTGGTGGGGTTGGCCCGTCGTTTGTTCGACCGGGCGGACAACTGTCGCCACGAGCACCTCCGCGGAATCGCCCCGCTACACGCACGACCGCCCGACGGGCGACCGCTGCCTCGGGAACTCGCGCGCTCCCCGGGGACCGCCCCTTCCTCTGCCAACTGCGCCGACATCAGTCCCGAGGGTGAGGTGCGTAACACGTATCCTCACCCTCCTTAGTGGCTAATCCCTAGATGTGGGGATAGCCACCCCTCCCCTCTAACGCCTGGGGAGGTGTCCAATGACCGGGGGGGACGTTCCCCCCCGTGACGAAGCTGGGCCATGGATGCAACCCCGACGCCCATCCCGCGCATGCCGAGCCTGGCCCTTTGTGCCGCGTGGATGAACCTGATGGCCTGATGATATTTTGGTTTGGACACAGTTGACGAACACTTACTAGTATCAATTAAAGAAGTTATATAGACTGGAAATAAAAACAGACAAACGATTCATTGATGCTGTATGTTCTCAAAGGTATGGAGAGGTACTTAAGTTCGAAGAAATTTTGTCTCTTTGTGTTAGCATACACTCTACCTAGAGGCTAGGGGGTACTTTGGGGCCTCGTGGGGCCTCGTGGGGTCACATGCATTGTTTATCTATAAATTTATCTAAATAAGTCTAACAATTAATGAGTTAGATATAAATCCATTAAAAATATTTGCTTATTAAGTATCTTCTGACTACTTCTACAGCTTTACTCAAGCAAGTTTTACCTGTGAACCCCTTGATGTCAGCAAACAGGATGGAGACGTCCTGGTGCCGCTGGATATAGAGGTTATTGAACTGCTGCTCTTGGAAGTCTCCTTTCACTTTAGACACGTGGTTGTAGATTTCTTTAGCCAGAAAATCAGGTATCACTGGAATTAGAAATGTATTGTTTGTAAAACAAATTGTTGGAGTTTCGAGCAAGTTTATGGAAATTAGGTTTTAATAAAGTTTACTAAACTTTCATGCCTGCTAACCGATTTATTTCTTCTGATTTATTAATATTTGATATGTAAAATTTATGAGAACCTGGTCACTAGTCAGCAAACATCAACTCTTATGGTTCATTAATCAAATATAAATGTGGGGCTTACTTGTTAACTTCAAGGTACCGTCCCATAGTATTCACATAGTGAGATAGTAAGTTACAAATACTCACGTTATTTATTACTTTTGGGATAAGCAGATTCTATTGCTGGCAACATTTTCATAGTAAATACTCGTATTTATTATTCCATTACTTTGTACATCATCATCAGTCAATAGACGTCCACTGCTGGACATAGGCCTCCCCCAAAATCTCAACAACGACCGGTCCTATGCTGCCCTCATCACTCGGCTTCCCGCGACCTTTACCGAGTCGTCGGTCCACCTTGTGGGAGGCCTACCCACACTGCGCCACAATTATTTTCATACAGGCTCATTTATTTTTCTTACTTCGGACTCCCACCTTAATTAAAAAGTTCCTTTTAGTCTTTACTCTTATTCTAACACCTGTCCTCATCTTTTAGCCTCTAAACTTTCATAAATTCCATCCATAAAACTCACCCGACTGAAACAGCTTCCAATGTCGGTCGCTTTCCCGCTGCGTGTTCTGTCGGGTGACCATGGAGCGGTGTGTCTCCAGGAATGCCTTCCGCTGTCCCCAGTCCGCCAGGTACTTGGCGTACATGCCGGCGAAGTTGGCGGCGAAGTATAGCAGCACGTTGCCCACCAGGAGACGGACGCCGCACGATTGGGCCTGCAGGTTCAGTTAGGGGAATTCAATGAGCCGGAATGATCACAAAGACTGTTTTTTGAGCAGTAAAACTGAAATTCCAAGAGCAAAATGTGTTTTTAGGAACCAATAGAATTACTTGCACAGCTTTAGTGGATTCACGTCCTAAGTATGTTATTTTAAATTCTTATTTATTATAATTTACTGTCTGCACATTTAATATTTTAGGAGCCTATTCACATTGCCAGATGTCCTGTGACTCAACTTACAATAAATACATACATACATATACTCACGGCTATATATCCCTAGAAGGGGTAGGTATTTCGAAAACCTCAGCCACGTTTGGAAAGTTGAATGGGGAAAAGATGGTAAAATAAAGGTTGTTGGTGATGGGTCGCCAACCGCATCGCCCAAAAATCCCTTAAAAGCCCCAATACTGTTAGTCGCCTCTTACGTACACCCACTGGAAGAAATGGGGTAGTGTAATTCTAAGCCGACACTACACAACAATGACTTACAATAGAAATGTAGTTTTGTTTAGGTCATAATGTTTTGTATTTGATTCCTAAGTAGAACAAGATAAGATATATATTACTGTTTTTTGGGTCTTATAAATAATAATTCGGTATGCTTAGTTTTACAAAAGTGGTGCTGATTACGAAACCATTTCGAGATATTATGTTTTTAAAACATATTTTCTTGAAATTAAATCAAACAGAGCTAAGATGACCGTTATTTTAGCAAAAAACTGTAACAATATTTGACCTTCAGCGTTATGTCAAAGACATTCGTTCTTGCAGTTTATTAATAAAACATCGAAAATCATAGGTTTGTTTAGTATAATATCGTAATAATTTCATTTGGGATCACAAATTCGTGAAATATTTTGCAATTAGCAACTTATTTTCTAAACATTTCGCTTTATTTGCATGTCGCTACGTGATATTTTCAATCGATGACGTCATTAAGTACAAAAGTTGAACAATCTTTAAAAAATCATAACTTTGCAATTACTCATTTTAAATGAAAAATATTCCAATCAGTTTTTTATTTTCGTGTTTGCTATCGAATAAAAATATTTAATACTAGTGGATCGGGCCCAGCTTCGCACGGGTAGCGTAGTTTTAAAAATATCTGAGGTTTCTTCAATCACTGCTCAACCTTTTGATGACCTACATGATTTCTATGTAAGTTTAACCATTAAGGCTGCACACGCGACGGAAGCTTAAAAAATGGAGTAACTTCCCCCGTTTTCCCAAAATTTCCCAAAATTCCCTTCACTACTCTGCTGAAAAGTACACTATAAGCTGCCCAGGAGTATGAAGAATATTCTACCAAGTTTCGTTAAAATCCGTCGAGTAGTTTTTGTTTCCATAAGGAACATACAAACCGACAGACAGACAGACAGACAGACAGACAGACAGACGGACAGACAGACAGACAGACAGACAGACAAAAATTTCACTGATTGCATTTTTGGCATCAGTATCGATCCCTAATCACCACCTGATAGTTATTTTGAAAATATATTTAATGTACAGAATTGACCTCTCTACAGATTTATTATAAGTATAGATTTCGGTGTTTCTCTACCGATTTCTATGATTCTTTTTTTATTGAATAGGTAATAATGTTACTTTTTTTTAAATTAGGGATGAGTGAGAGGTTTACAAACGTAAGAGTAAACAAATATAATCAGAATGTTCCGAACTGCTAAGCTATCAGGAATTACACGTGTTATTGTGAGTCAACCGTAAAAGATAGACATAAACTGTCTAGGATTTTTTTTTAGATAATTTTATGAAGAATATTTCCGTCATACATGATTTCTATGTAAGTTTAACCATTAAGGCTGCACACCCGATGGAAGCTTAAAAAATGGAGTAACTTCTCCCGTTTTCCCATAATTTCCCAAAATTCCCCTTTACTACTCTGCTGGAAAGTATACAAAAACCTGCCCAGGAGTATGAAGAATAATAGTACCAAGTTTCGTTAAAATCCGTCGAGTAGTTTTTGTTTCCATAAGGAACATACAAACCGACAGACAGACAGACAGACGGACAGACAGACAGACAGACAGACAGACAAAAATTTTACTGATTGCATTTTTGGCATCAGTATCGATCCCTAATCACCACCTGATAGTTATTTTGAAAATATATTTCATGTACAGAATTGACCTCTCTACAGATTTATTATAAGTATAGATAGAAGATAGATATACCAAAAAAAAACTTTGCATACCGAATTGTTGATGTTTCCAGCCGATGAAGGTACATAGAACCTCATTTACTTAAAAATTCTTAGTTTTCAAAGTAGCCTTCAAGACAATACTTGTTACCTGGTTAGTTACTTCAATTCTAAGCTAAGCTAATTACTCACAAAAGGTGCGCAAAGCAGTCGATCTAAACTACTATTACATGACTATAACGATATTACCGTAGTACTCATTAACATCTGCAAAGCGCAGTAAGCCAACGTGGTGGACTATGCCAAAACCACCATATTTAGCCCCACCCTCGATGGGAACATATGTTCTTCCAAATCCTTCAAAATACTCACAGCAGCCGGATGCCTATCGATAATCTCGCGTATCTCGACGGCGGTGGCCAGCACGTGTGAGGTGGACGCCAGCAGGCCGATGACGATGCACCAGCTTAGCGACAGCGGCAGCATGGCGTACGGCACGAACACGATGAACAGCATGTACCACACCTGGTGTTCGGGCGCTTGGAAACCGATGCCTTGGCCGCTTAGACCTACATATAAATAACACATAAACGTTCACGCCGTTTATCCCCGAACGGGTTGGAAGAGGTACCAATACTTCTGCACCCACATGGCAGCGCCATCTAGTGAATAAATAAATAAGTATTTACGGACATATGACACAGATCAAGTTAGCCTCAAAGAAAGTACAACTTAATGACTTGTGGTATTGGATACTAACTCAACGATATATTTAATATAATATAATACACATATAAATAACATCCAAGACTAAGAAACACAATTTATTCTCATCACAGCGGGGATCGAACCCGCAACTTCCGGACTTAGAAGCTAGTCACCTAACCACTCGGCCACGGACGTCGTCAATTAATATTTTTTAGAAGAGTGATCTTTCACGCCAAATCACTCACCAATTATAACACACTATTTCTCACCCTGTCATATAGCATAACATTGCATTGTTAAAAATAAAGCACATGCATGGGCGAAGTTCAAAATCAACAGATTTTTATATAGGTTTTGTTTGTTTGTCAATAGAAATAAATATTTTTTGAGAGAGCAAGTTTGTTTCACCTAAACCTCTGTATTATATAGTCACATACTTTTCCTGGCATGAAATGTTTAAATTAGACTCTAATTAAGACAAATGAAGACGAGATTTATTTCATAGCCTTTTCTCATTAGCATTTCAATGAGAATCAAGATCCGGGTAAATGAGTAAAGTAACTATAAGCTTACTCACCCTGCGCAATGAGCAGTATCCAGGTGCACGCGGCAGCCCAGTGCAGGTAGTTGTTAGCGAAGCACTTCCACAGCCCCACCAGACAGATCGCCACGTTAAGACACGAGAACGCCACCGTCCACGCGATCTGGTTCACTGGTATACCACCATCATCTTAATTAAACTTGGTAAGTAAATTTATTATCATACATATACTCACGGCTATAAATCCCTAGAAGTGGTAGCCAGAGCTAAGGAATTAGAAATTCCTCAGCCACTTTTGGGTTAAGTGAGTACTTAACCCAAAAGTGGATTGAGTACCACATCGCATTAATACAAATTAATTTAAATAAAATTTCACTTCATGTCAACGTTCGCCTTCCCTAGCAAGATGTTATCTCCACAATGATTTCTCTCCGTGTAGTGCCGGCTTAGAATGTCGCTACCCCTTTCTACCCATGGGTGTCGTAAGAGGCAACTAAGGGTATTGGGGCTTTATATTGGATTTTTGGGCGATGTGGTTGGAGACCCATCACCAAAAACCTTTATTTTACCGCCTTTTCCCCCCTCAACTTCCAAAAGTGGCTGAGAAATTTATAATTCCTTGGCTCTGGCTACCCCTTCTAGGGAATTATAGCCGTGAGTGTATGTAAGTATGATTTCTCTGGCTCTGCATCATCTACCCGCTTCCTACTCTATTTTATTATTTACTCTGATACTTACTACGTCATCGGTTCATAGTATGGTTCAAATATACGTATTTTTATTGAAATTGTAGTTGACTTAATACTGAGTTACCCCAAATAATAGAAAGATGGCTTCTTATTTCTAACGTAAAAAATGTATATGATACAGCCGTGATAGTCCAATGAGTAGAGCGCCCTTCAATACAGATAGGCGTGAGTTCAAGTGCCGGGTCGGGCCTACACCAATATGTCTTTACTAAAGCTATGTGGGTTGTTAATTTATCATGGTTGTTAACGGTGAGGGAAAACATCGTGAGGAAAACCACTTGGCTAAGTTGTACTTAGTCATGTGACAGCGTATTCGTACCAAACGGCTCATTTTCAGGAGCTGGTGACAATGTCACGGATTGTTCAGAAGTATTAGTACCTCTAACAACCCCTTCGGGGATATACGCCATGAACGTTTTAGTTGATACTAATATTAATAAATTTCTTCGCTTAATTCCGCTAAATAATACCTGCAGTCTTCATGCAACATGCACTGTGCACCGCCCGCCCTTCCACTTACAAGAAATCGAAAAGCAGACAATGCACCACACACACACCGAGTCGGCTCGGTGGTCAGCTGCCGAACTGTCTACTAACTGCTCGTCAATGACTCGTGTTGAGTCGAAACGCGTCGCATGTTTGTGGTTGCCTGTGGTTTTCGCTTGCGGGTGTGTGTGTGGTGCATTGTCTGCTTTTCGATTTCTTGTAAGTGGAAGGGCGGGCGGTGCACAGTGCATGTTGCATGAAGACTGCAGGTATTATTTAGCGGAATTAAGCGAAGAAATTTATTAATATTAGTATTGCTATGGATTTCCGCAAAGTAACGCCTGATTCAATCCAATACGTTTTAGTTGAGTTTAAAAATGTATAATAGGTCAGATTCATAGCTATATGTATATAATTATATATAATATAGAAAGTGTTTACCTTCTCCTTTCCTGACTGTGAATGCATAGATTTTCGATAATGATATCTGTAACATAAAAAACGATGACTTTACACTATGCATATAAATAATAATTATAATGTTATTAGTAATTTCACTAATATTTATTTATTTTTATTATTATAAGCTATGTGTGAACGAAGCTTATACGTTTAGCTTTTTGCATTGCGCTGATTCTAAGCTAGGATGAACATTTTATTGGAATAGTTCTCACAGCTTTGTAAGAAGCAAGATATTTGTAAGGACATTTTTACATACTTTAAAATAACTTTTAAAAGGCTTAAATAAATGAAAATAATAAAAACATAATTAATACATAATTTATATAAAAAGAGAGGTAAAAAATCAACATCAATAGGAAAATCACCCCTTACCCTCAATCAGCACAATAACCACAAGAAGGGAGAGAGTACCATTGATCAATTATTACTAGCGTAGTTATAACTCAATGGAGAGTACAGTTATTACAAGCTAACACTTGCGTGATATTGTGTTTATTGATGTAAGTTATCACCAGTACTCACTTTTAAAACTAGATCGACGATGTTGACCATGATGAGTGATTTCTGTCGCTGCCTCTGCGAATACCTTTGATACGAATTTTCCAAACATTCGTCCTGAAAATTTTGAAACGAGCTTTATTAAAATTAATTCGACTCCGGGCATAAATGCTGACAGTGCAATCTACTTATTGATAACACGGTGACAACTATACAGATCCACAATCTTATCTTGGCCGGTAAGGGCGTCGCTGTCATCGATATTAGTATTGCCAGTAAATAAAAATTAACCATTATAAGGGAAATAATTTTACATCATACAGGCTAATTTATGTAGTACAGTATTGAAATGTCTTAATAAAACAAATTATATAATATTCATTTCATTAATAACTAGCTGCTATGTAGTGTCGGCTTATATTAGCACTACCCCATTTCTGCCGGTGGGTGTACGTAAGAGGCGACTAACGGTATTGGGGCTTTTAAGAGATTTTTGGGCGATGCGGTTGGAGACCCATCACGTGGAGACCTTTATTTTACCATCTTTACCCCACTCAACTTTCCAAAAGTGGTTTCTAACTCCTTAGCTCTGGCTACCCCTTCTAGGGATTTACAGCCGTGAGTATATGTATGTATGTATGTAATAACTATTATTGTAAGTAAGCAAGTTCGTTTTAATGTAAGCTAATTATATTTATTTATTTTTGCCCTTGTCTGGTATGTCTACCCGAATGACTGCGTTGCTTATCTTACCTCCCAAATGTTGTCTAGAAGAAATCGCTTTTAGCGATAACACTGCCAATGGTTCTTCTCTGCAAACTCTTTATTTTATACTCAAGGATTTGTTACTTGTGACACTCAGAGTTAATAAGTGGGTAACTACATAAAATCATTTTTTTAATCCTGTAAATCAGAGGCTTACCTTGTCGTGTACTGTCTTTTACATTTTCATATTCACACATAGATCCCCCAAAAAGGTGGCACAGAAAAAATAATTCTAAACATCAGATATCGTTTGGGTCATTCATTTTGCTGGGTCAGTGAATTTATGGGCACTTTTTTATTGCTGTTAACAACCTTGTTACATATAACATAACATAAACGTTTACGCCGAATACCCCCGAAGGGGTTTGGCAGAGGTACTAATACTTCTGAACATCACGTGACTTTGTCACCTGGTGTTCAGAAAATCCACGCTTTGCAAGAACAGTATACTCACGTGATAGGGGGCAGGCCTATCGCCGTTTTCCACGAATACACTGTCACACGACTAAGTACAACTCAGCCATGTGGGTTTCCTCACGATTTTTCCCTCACCGTTAACAACCGTGATAAATTAACCACACATATGACTTTAGAAAAGACAAATTGGTGTAGGCCCGATTCGGGATTTGAACACTAGTCGCTTGCACGTTAACCGGTGTTCTACCCATTAAGCTATCACGTCGTATTTGCCTTGTATTTTTATATGTCAGACAGTTATGACTTAAGAAATGACACATTGGTACATCCCCGCATTAGGATTAGAACCCACGCATCAGTGTATACGAAGTAAAATCTTATTCAGGAGCATTTCCCCACTTCCCGTAACCCGCACCGCATGACTATCGATGCGCGCACAACTTTTGGGACGGTGTCAGCCTACTTAGATAAAATTTAACAATATAAATAATAATTTTCATGAATTTTTATATTGAATACTGGAAATAAAAGCGTTTATCAATAAGCAAAGATACATCATAAAATTAATTGTCTTTGAAAAAAAGTTTCCACTACAAAAAATATTAATGAGTGATAATTTATTATATACGTAGCTCACCCTATAATTTTTATTTAGTTAAGAACTAACTGACAATGACAGGCCGAAATTTCAAAATGGCGACAGTAGTACCAGAGTCGCCGCCGGCCAAGTTATGATTGTGGATCTGTAAAGTCAAGTTTGACCCGGCAGTACTGTGACAACAACCAGTAGCAGACCTTGTTAATATTTGAATGTTGTTTTGTTTTTATATTTACCAAATGTTTTTTTTTCTTTTTGTACTCTGCAGTTTTGTTATATTAACCATTTTTAAGTAGTTATAACCTGTTTTTCCTTAACTTAGTAAGGTATTACATTGTGAAGATTTTTGAATGGCTCAAAGGTAAGTTAGTATTAAAAAGTTTTAAGAAAGCTCTATGTTAATAATTTCACCAAACTTAGTTATCAATATTAGTTAAATTATAGCTTGCAG
The DNA here is from genome assembly GCA_963576735.1 of Bedellia somnulentella. Lineage (NCBI taxonomy): Eukaryota > Metazoa > Arthropoda > Insecta > Lepidoptera > Bedelliidae > Bedellia > Bedellia somnulentella. The sequence continues at coordinate 16,236,868 of OY755172.1, forward strand.
TGTCGGCTTAGAATAGCACTAACCCCATTTCTGCCCGTTGGTGATCATAAGGGGCAATTAAGGGTTTTGGGGCTTTTTTAGCGATTTTCGGGCGATGCAGTTGCAGACCCGTTACCGAGAACCCGTATTTTACTTATATTATTTCCTCGATCAACTTCCGAAAGTAACTGAAGAATTATTATTCTGAAGCTCTGGCCACCCCTTTTAGGGATTTATAGCCGTGAGTATATGTATGTATGTTAAATGATTATTCAAATTAATAATTTAACAAATTTGTTCATATTCGTTAATATTTCTTTAGGACATAAGAAAAAATATTTAATTGGCGTATTGATATAATGTATTAATTCACCTAACGCTTTATTAAACTTGCAGTTTTCTATTTAAATCTGAAACATGTTATTTAAAGTTAGTGCTTATAGCACTCATATCACATACCTTAAAACTATTAGTGATAGATGGCCAATATATCCCTTTGTAGTACTTCCCAGTCTTGAGCATAGCTTCGGTGACCACTGAAAAAAATAACCTATTATTTCTCGTGAGGCCCCAAACATCGGCATGGAATAGAGCTTTAACTCTAGTGTACATAATAAATAAATAAATAAATAGAAGATTTTATTTGCCTTTTTACACATACAACAAAAAATCTATATAATAATACAGTGAAAAGAAGTTAAAAAAGAAGAACTAATTAAATAACAATAAAAAAAAATACAAAATGGTTACGAGCTCGGTCTAACCACTTAAACCGGATAGCTCCGGTTTTCAGCTCTAACCAATACTTAGAACTAAATAAAACTTAAAAACTAACTTAGAACTAAACACACAAAATAACATACACACGTACAAATATACATATTCTTAGCCAATAGATAATGTACATATGCTGAGTCGGCGCCTATCTGGCTCTCATTATATGTAATTTGTTTGAAAAATGTGTTTGTTCTTTAATTCTCATAATTATAGAACAGAATCAGGCTAAATATTTTTTTTTTCTATTTTTTTTAAATAAGTTGGAGTGTGATTAATAGACGTAAGTAGATTCCGAGATGCAGATTACTTGAACCTCTTGAATGAAAATATACACGTGTAATCATATGCCTTGTAGTGTCGGCTTAGAATGTCACTACTCCTTTCTACCCACGGATGTTGCAAGAGGCGACTAAGGGTATGGGCTTATTTTAAGTGGTTTTCCGGCGATGCGGTTGGAGATCCATCACCAACGATACTTTGTTTCTACCATCTTCTCCTCTATCAACTTCCAAATGTGGCTGAGTTGTTTCTGCTCTGAAGATCTGGCTACCCATTTTTGTGATTTATGGCTGTGAGTATATGTATGTATATAATTATATGTTTAAGATCCTTACCAGCATCGTTATTGTCGTTTTCATCAGCCAGGGAATCAATTACTTCGGTCGTAGAACCCTCGCAGTCAGTGGCTCGCTGCGAACAGATACTATTTAATAGAGTGGAAGGTATGTAACTAATTCAAGTGCATCCATAAAAGCAACTACGAGTAAATGTCAAAAAGTTTATTGTCCTAATATTGTTAATAATATATATATTTTTTAAAAATCCATAATTAAATTTACTAACTGCCGTTTATCTGGAAAGAGTTTGTAAAGAAAAGAAGCAACAAAATCTGCTTACATGGATTTTTTTTGAAATTTATTTATACAATTAAGTAATAGGGCTGGGAAATGGTGCTAATGAGTAATGTTGCATTATAATGCAGAGGTTAGGGGCCCTGTGGTCAGACATTCATCAACCATCTTTATTTTACAATTTTCAACCGACTTTTAAAAAGGAAGTTCTCAATTCGATTGTATGTTTTTTTTGTACATACATACATACACATTCTCACGCTATTATATCCCAATGAGTTAGGCAGAGACTATTGATCACCACTAAGTACAATCCGAAAGAGCTTGTATAAAAAAATATGGATGTGAACGAAGCAAAAGAGGTTTGCCAGCATCGTATAAAGTGGCGAACGATAGTCTCAGCCTACCCCAATAGGAACTAACTGCGTGATTGTATGTTGCAGGAAATTCATACATACATATTCTTACGCCGTTAATTCCCATTAAGGTAGGCAAAGACTATCGATCGCAACTTTGTACGATCCTGGCAAACCTCTCTGGCTTCGTTCACATCCATCAATCTTTTCATACATGCTCTTTTATTCTTCATACTTCGGACGCCTGCCTTTTTCAGCATATTTTCTATTTGATCCAAATGTGTCCTCCGTGGTCGTCCTCTACTAACATTACCTTCCACATTGGCTCGTTACATCTCTTTCACCAATTTACTGTCATCCATCCTCTCTATGTGCCCAAACCATCTCAACATTCCTTTTTCTATCTTTCTTACAATATCATCTTTTACACCACACCTTTCACGAATCACATCATTCCTCACACGATCACATAACCTTACATTACAAACTTCTCTGAGGATCTCATTTCTACTGCATTCACTCTGCTTTCATGCTTCTTCTGCCACACCCAACATTCACTGCCATACATAAGCGTAGGAAAGAGGACAGCATCATGCATAGCCATTCGGGCCTTTCGGGCCTTAGAAAATTCAATTTATCATTCTGGAAATTCAATTCATCATTAACAATACGATGATGGAATACCATCTTTTACCAACTAGGTGGGCATGAATGCTTTGCACGCCGATATTTGGAGCGTAGCCGGACAAAATCAACATTGATTTCAGTACAATTGTGATTCAAATTGATCAAACTGGATTGCGACCTTTTTAGCAAAACAAAAGAATGCGAATGAAACTTCTATCATTTTGGCGCCAATATGTTTTTATTAATTTAAATCATAAAAGGTTTTTTTTTATTTTCCAATATTTTTACTATGTGCCTTCTCTCGCCTTTTTTTCCATTTCACGACGTCTGACACCAAACCAAGGGTGTTTGTTGAGGGCGTATAAGCGGTTTATAAGAAACGGTGGGCCAATCATTAATCCTTGATGTTGAAGTTCTAACAAGTGAACATGCAAATGCAACGTAACTTAGTCCAAGACCGAACTTCAATGGAACAATCAAAAATTTATTCAACCTCTCGCGAGTTGTGTTTACACTCGTTTCCAATAGACTGGAAATTTTCAAGGCTGATTATATTCTTCGATGGTAACATCTATCTAAATTTTCTCTTTGTTTAAACCTTGTCCTTGATGTTTTAAACCAAAATTTGACTGTGATCTGTGGAGGAGTTCTGTGAGAAGCTTAATACAAAAGACGGGGGTAAATGGAGTTTCGCCCCAATAAACCCCAAGGAAAATTCTAATCTCCAAACAACGATGAGAGAGAGAGGAAAAACAGATAGTATCAATAAATCAATTTTTAATTTATTGTATATGTAATGAAGTCGCTACCTGGTCTTCAGGCACCGAGACGCTGGCCCCGTCCCCCCGGACGCGCTCCCCCGCCGGGCAGTCGGGCTGGTCTTCTGACGACTTCGGCGCCTGGGTGGAGCTCGGGTCCTGCCAATAATAAACAAAAAAAAGAATTATAACACGTCCAAGTTGCAAAGAGTACTTTTTCATGCAAATACCTAGCTCAGGAGCAGGAAAATGTAATATTTGTGTACATTTAATAACTAACTAGGTAAGGACGAATTTTATGTACTTTTAAAAATGAATAAATTTTTATTATTATTATCATACATAATTATCTGACATATCCCAAACCCAGTATGGGCCTGTGGTGGTTTTGCTTGACTTGAAGAAAGTCACGACCGCCAAAGTATGGGACCTACACGGAGATAATCCATAAAATATTAACCTGGCGATTGGAATTGACAATTCTTCAGTCATTTATGGAAGATGCTAGTTGTTGAGAAACTCAAAGAAAGGGTAGCTGATAACGGGTTTTTAGAAACGCCCATCTATAATTTAGGCAGCCCAGTATCATTGATCATTTCATAGAACGCGGTATGTAATGTGATAGTGAATTATAGACAGTGACCATCTAAGTACATAATACGGCTATAACATATCTTATAATATAACATAACTTGAACCTTCAAAGAAACTCAACTCAAATACTAAAAACTTCACGTCATATATCCCCGATACTCATTCTACAGAATATCATGTGACAGTGTCACCTAGTTCAGAGTACCCAAGATTTAATAAATAAAGGAAAGAAAAAATTCGACACAGGCGGGAATCGAACCCGCGACCTCGGGTATACGTCGCTATGCCATTGAGCTACCGTGTCAATGGCTGCCAGTGCGAAATTCTTCTATCCTTTGTTTCTTTTTTACTCTTTTAAGTAGTGTTTGCGTTCCCTACTTCCGAATTTTTTACAAATTCGGAAGGCCACTTGTCTACCTTTTCAGATAGAATGCAAATGTTGAGAACGCCTAACTATCACATAATTGTGTGTGTCAAATTTTTTCTTTCCTTTATTTATTCTTTATTTATTAGTAATAATCCCCACATGAGGTTTTCATGAACAAAAACATTCAAATTACCCAAGATTTGTTTGGACAGTGTACTAACGTGGTAGAATAGCAAATATTATAATCGCCATTTTGTAAGAATACACTGTCACTTGACTTAGTACAACCCGTAATGGTGTAGGTCCACCCCGGGAGTTTAACCCATACCTGTGTTCTAGCCATTGCAATATCACGGTCGTCAAAGAAACATAATATAAAATAATTCTCATTAAACTACTCGATTTTGAAATAACGCTAAGCAAAATATAAGCAGCGGAATCTCGTCCTAAGTACACATGTTGAGATCTGAGAGAGAATACGAGAAACTTTTCGACAACTGAAAATTTGAGATGTTTTATTAGGCGCGTTCTATTTATATTTATCAAAAATTCGCCACGTTTTGAAGAGGATATACATAACATAACATAAATACATAAACGTTCACGCCGAATATCCCCGAAGGGGTTGGCAGAGGTACTAATACTTCTGAACATCACGTGATTTTGTCACCTGGTGTTCAGAGTACTGTTATAACCTTTATTTCTATGGTGTTAAAGCTGACATTAGCATACAGTACTTTTCCCATGTTGAAAGTGCATCACTGCAGTTTTGGCTCATTGTAATTTACATTATTAATCAATTATTTCTTTTTCAGCAGTTAGATTCTGGACCTCGCGCGTAGCGCTCATCTTTTCATATTGAGCATATTTAAATAATAGAGATCGGTGTTATTCATAATTAATTGTTCTTCTTAATTTGAAGTGTAGTTTATAAAAGTGTATTTTTTGGTAATAAATAGTTTAGGCGTATTTGTGAGTTTTTTTTAAAAAGACAAACAGGGGCGGCCGTCAAACAATTGGTGTCAGAAGTGGGATGCTGCAGACGTCTTTGGATTGTAGCCAGCATCAAAGAAGACCCCCCAAACCTGTCTCTGATCGACAGTAAGACCTTCCCGCCGGACAGGCCTGCATCAGCTCCAATACACCGGGTCCGACGGTAAGCCTCACGATTACTCGTGAGCCCGCGATCATCATCACCAAATCATCATCACCGAGTTCATCACCGAGTCATTGTGGTCGACGGTTAGTCTCGTTCGCCGAGTGTTCCAGATCTGCTCATCTCTTCACAACTTTTATTCAAGAATTAGTGTTTCTGCGCATACCTTATTACCTAAAGGTGTAATAGTCTAAAAATTAAAAGTGTTATAGTGTTGCAATTATCGTTGTTAGTTCGTGTAGTGTCGCCCTGCGTCAGCAGATTTACCATGCACCTGCACTTCGCTAGCATCGTGTTCCTGTAAGTCTCAAGTAACATTATACATTCCAGCGCATTGTTCCACGAAGAGATTATTTTATTTTTCTATATACTTTTACATTTTATTTCATATTTTTTACAATTGTTTTACAATTTTGTTGGCCTGAAGTTGCATATCTTTTAAACTTATAATTTAATTTTAAATGCTTTCTCCCAAACCAGAGTCGTCAAAAATAGTTTCGGTAGAAACTTGGGGCTCACCTTGCACCGTAGATACAAAAATTAAGAGCAAAATGTCGGAAAAAATTACGTTAAGTGTCCTCACTAAATTTATTAAGCCTTACCAAGGAGATCGGGAGTCTTTACCGGCATTCCTCACGAATTGCGAAAATGCAATATCTTTAGCAACTCCAGAACAACAAAACTTTATGGTTAAGTATATAGTCTCTCAATTAGAAGGCAAAGCGCAGTTGGCTTGTTGCCTTAAAACTTTTGAAAATTGGGCCGAAATTAAACAGTTCCTCAGGGCCACTTTTGGTGAAAAGAAACATTCGACGCATTTACTCGTCGAATTACAAGGTTGCAAGCAGCAACCAAATGAGGATATAATGCAATACTCGCTGCGCCTTGAAAGTTGCCTCACTCGTCTACAATCAGATATTCAATTCTCATGTGAGGATAAAATTCAACTACCTGGTAGGTTGGCAGCTATGGAGGATCTTGCCCTCAATACATTTTTATTAGGTATTAACTATAATTTTCAGCATATTGTTAGGTGCCGCAACCCGAAAACTCTATCTGAGGCAATAACACATGCCACAGAAGAGGAAAAATTATATAATTTAATGAAACTGTCTGCTATTTCGTTAAGACCTTCTTGTAATATTTGCCATAAAAAAGGTCACAACAGCAATGACTGTTTTAAAAGAAAGGTCAAACCCCAAAATTTTAACAATAATTATAGTAGGCCTGCCACTACACCTAATAATTCAAACATTAATAATAATTCAAACATTAATAATTTTAAAACATGCTCCTATTGTAAGAATCGTGGGCATCTTATTGAAGAATGTCGTAAGCTTCAATACAAAAATAAACAGAAGCCGACGCAAAGTTTTAACGTTAATCGCAATGTAAATGTTTTGGAGGATGTAACTATAAACCCTCAAGATTTAAACTAGAAACGGTTTCGGTCACGTGTCTGCCGAAGCCAAAGCCTCTTTTAAATGACACGAAAAGCATGTTGCCTCTGTCTACCCCTCGTGTCCCTGTTTTTTCTAATGCACGAGTCATTAATAACAGTGTGTCTCAACCTTCACCTTGCGTCCCTGAATTTTTAAACGCGCAAGTTTTACCCAAGGTTGAACCTCTGTCTACCCCTCGTGTCCCTGATTTCTCTAATGCACGAGTTTTGAACAATAATATGTCTCAATCTTCACCCTGTGTCTCTGATTTTTTACCTGCACAGGTTAAACACAACAATAGTAAGTCTCTGTCTACCCCTCGTCATAAAGCTAACAGCTCTATACGAGTTCATAAAACAAACAAGTGTAAACCCACTTTTTGTGCGCGGGAGCAATTCTCAGAAAAAGATAACAATGCTCTCGAAGTTGTTGTGTCTACAGTCAAAGAATCAGTTAAGCCACAGAACGAACAAAGTTCGCAGATGGTCGATCATAAATTAATTAATAATTCTAATGTTGATTCTCTTTATAAAATAAGTAAATTAAATAACAAAATTTCTTTACCACATGTTTACTTAAAAACGAATTATAATAATGAACCTCTCTGCTTTCTTATCGATACAGGTTCTACAGTTTCAATAGTGAAACATTCACGTTTAAACAAACCAATCTTTTCTACATCTACTAAAGTTAAACTTCAAGGTTTAAACGATAATGACTCTTATTGCGAATCGTTAGGTACTATTTTACTTTATTTTGAATACGAAAACACTGACTTTAAATTTGATTTTCATTCTATTAGTGACTCAATTAATCTTAATTATGACGGTATTTTAGGCACTGATTTTATACAACATTTTAATATAGATATACAATATTCTAATAATACATTAGTTATGAATAAACTTATAATTATTCCATTTTACTTAAGTAAGTCTTCCTATGTTTTACCTCCGCGTTCAGAAACCATTATAGAGTGTCCCGTAACTCAAGAATGGTTCGATAGATACATGGATATAAGAGAAGCTCTTGTTTTAGACCATTCTATTTCTGAAGGTGTCCATGTCTCTAATTGCATTGTAACCATTAAGCCTAACAAAAGAGTAAATGTCTCAGTTCTCAACACTACTGAATCAGAAGTTCATGTTAACGAATATTATTTAAATCTTATACCTTTCAATTATCCCGACTCAGTATCTCAAAATTCAGTTGCAAACATACATCAATTAAAATCTTATTCGAGCAACAGACATAATCAAGTCTTGGAAAAAATACGTTGCTCTCACTTAAATCACGAAGAGGAAAAAACTATTTTAGAATGCTGTTCTCAATACACTGATATTTTTTATTTAGAGGGAGAACCATTATCTTTTACTAATGCTATTGAGCATTCTATTAATACTGGGGATGCTGCTCCCATTCACGGTAAAACATATCGTTTTCCAGAGTGCCACAAAACGGAAGTGGACACTCAAATTAAGAAAATGTTGGATCAGGGTATAATTCAACCCTCTAATTCACCCTGGAACGCACCAGTATGGGTGGTGCCTAAGAAAATGGACGCCTCAGGCGTTAAGAAGTGGAGGATAGTTATAGACTATCGCCATTTAAACGATATCTCAGTTTCAGAAAGTTATCCTCTTCCACTCATCACTGATATCCTTGACCAACTTGGTCATTCTAAGTATTTTAGCACGCTTGACTTAGTAAGCGGGTTCCATCAATTAAAAATGAGTCCCAAGGACGCTCCAAAAACTGGATTCACCGTAAGCACAAATTCTAGCGTCTCAGGTCATTATGAGTTCACCAGGATGCCGTTTGGACTTAAAAACGCACCTGTAACCTTCCAACGACTTATGAATACAGTTCTTTCTGGTCTTCAAGGCCTCCACTGCTATGTATACCTGGACGACTGCATAATATACTCCCACGACCTTGAATCCCATATTAATAAGCTAAAACTTGTATTTGACAGATTCCGTAAATTTAATCTTAAGTTACAACCAGACAAATGCGAGTTTCTAAGACGTGAAGTCGCTTATTTAGGACACATTATCACCGATAAAGGTGTATCTCCGAATCCCGAAAAGGGTCAAGGCCGTTTCTGAATTTCCAGTTCCACAAAATAGTAAACAAATAAAATCCTTTCTTGGTCTTGTCGGATACTACCGACGTTTCATCGATAACTTTGCCAAAATTACTAAACCACTTACTTCTCTGCTAAAGAAAGATGCTTCTTTTATTTGGACTCATGACCAAGAAAATGCATTCCAATATCTTAAAAATAATCTTATTTCCGCTCCGTTACTTCAGTACCCAGATTTTTCTAAACCTTTTATTATAACAACGGATGCCTCTAACTACGCCATTGGTGCAATTCTCTCGCAAGGTGATGTTGGTAAAGATAAGCCCATCGCTTATGCTTCCCGTACTTTAAATAAGCCAGAAGGCAATTACTCAACTACAGAGAAAGAACTCCTAGCTATTATCTTCGCTGTTAAGACATTCCGTCCTTATATTTTTGGCCGTAAATTTAAAATTGTTACGGATCACAGGCCCCTAGTATGGCTTTTCAACGTTAAAGACCCCGGCAGTAGGCTTATTCGTTGGCGCCTCAAGCTGGAGGAATATGATTATGAAATTACCTATAAACAAGGTTGCCTCAATTCAAATGCGGAAGCATTGTCCCGTTGCCCAGTTAATGCCATAGAGCATAATTCTTTATTAAATCTTTCTTATGAAAAATACTTTAAAGCTCAATTTACAAAGTCATTGCCAAATCCTAATACAATTATCGAAGAACATTCTATAAGTCTTCACCTTAGTAAAAATAAGTTAATCGCGTGTCCCTTCTCTGTCGACTTTGACTACTCTTTGCCCAACTGCGAAGAACTCCTATCCCGATTTGACAATTCAGCGGAATTGTTCCAGTCCGAGCGCGAACCGTTCACACTACGCTGTATTATCGATAAGAACATAACTTACTACTTATTATTTACGAAAGTTCATCATTATGATGAAACTAAATTTAAAGATATTTATAATTTATTAATTAAGCTTAGATATACTATAATTAGGGATAACTCAGATATTAATGAACTTGCCTTATCAGACTTTTCAGATCCCTTCTCTAAGATACCATATACTAAAATTTATAATATGATATCTAATGTATTTCATAACACTAATATTAAAATTCATATTTATAAAAATCAAATGATATATCCTACACCGACTGAAGTCCCTATAATAATGAAAGAAAATCATGACTCAGTCATAGCGGGTCACCCCGGCTCTAAAAGGATGTATAATCGTATTAAAGCCGCATATTATTGGAAAAGCATGCGTTCCGACATAGAAAACTATGTTAAAAATTGTAAGTTATGCCAAGTTAATAAACCTTTAAGAAGATCTAACAAAGCTCCTATGGAAATAACTTCCACTTCTACTCGACCGTTTGAAAGATTAGCTTTAGATGTAGTAGGTCCATTACCAGAAGCAGGTTTCCAACAATTTAAATTTATTCTAACATTACAAGATGACCTCACTAAGTTCACCTCTGCTTACCCCATGGTCACTTCAACGAGTAACGAAATTGCTCGTAACCTCGTTCACTTTATGTCTCTGTTTGGTTTTCCTAAAACTATTCTAACTGATTTAGGCACTTGCTTCACCTCCGAATTATTTAAACAATTAATGCAAATATTTAAAATTAAATCTCTTTTTACTACTCCCTATCACCCTCAAACAAACGGCGCACTAGAACGTTCTCATGCCACTCTCAAAGAATACTTAAAATCATTTGTCAATGATAACCAGAATGACTGGCATTCCTATTTATTTACTGCTATTTTATCCTACAATACTACTCCTCACTGTACCACTGAATTTACGCCCTACGAACTTTTATATGGTTATAAACCACAAATTCCAAATTCCCTGTACGAAACTAATACTAATACTACCTATGACGAATACATACGGGCTTTACAATATAGAATGCGTTTCAGCCGAGAAAAGGCAATTGAAAATATATTATCTAAGAAAGAAACTTCAAAGCGGTACTACGATATAGGATCTCGAGATACCACTTATAAATCAGGTGACATGGTGTATTTAAAACACCACCATAAACAACGAAAAGCCTTATCTCCAATTTGGAAAGGCCCTTATAAAATAATTAAGGTGCATAACAAACATAATGTAACTTTAGCAGTAGGACGTAAACATATAAGATACCATACTAATTTAATTAAACCCGCTAGTGGTTAGTTCTTAACATAATTTCAATTTAAATATTTTATTACTATTTTAATTTCAGATTAATGCCGTATTACGTTATCTCCGATTCAGAGATAACTCCTATAGTTCATAGTCCCGGACTTTACTTCGATCCAGTAAAGAACATTTATTTCTATAATGATCATATGAAAGTTATAACACATGTTAATATCATTAAGCTCGATCCTTTCATGTTACGATTAGATAATATGATAAGTAAAACGTCAAACTTTTGTTCGAAATTACCATATGACATTCTTAATTGCAATGAGATTCTAAGTCCCATTAAAGTATTATATGAATCAAGTTTATTAAAATTAGAATCTTTATCACATATTATTTCAAGTAGCAAACCGGACAAGGTGAAAAGATCACTAGAATTCGGTGGCGAAATATTAAAATTCTTTTTCGGAACATTAGATGCCAACGATGCGCGTAAATACGACGCAGCTATCGAATCCTCTCAGCATAACGAAGCTGAAATATTTAATCTACTCAAGGACAATGTCCATGTAGTCAAATCAACTTTAACTTCATTTAATAACACAATTTATAAATTAGATCAGAACGAAATCATATTAAACGAACAAATAGAACGTTTCAACGATATTATAAGTAATATAAGTAGAATAGATGATCAATTATTCATAGTTTCTAGGGTTAATATATTTTGTAACATGATTGAAAGCTCTCTGCTTAGTATTTCTAATTTACTTGATACCATTTTAAATAGCATTTTATTCTCTAAGTTAAATATTTTACACCCTTCTATAATAAGTCCTAATAGCTTCCTGAAAGAATTATTAAACATAAGTAATTCTTTAAATAAAAGAGTTAATTTTCCAGTTTCCTTAAATATAGAAAATATTCACATTATAACTGATGTTTCTGAATTAACCTCATACGTTTATAAAAATAAATTAGTTTTTATTCTAAGTATTCCTTTAGTAACACCAGTTAAATATTCTCTGTATAAGATTATACCTCTGCCTACTCCACATAACGAAAACATACCTCATTCTTTCGCGATGATTCATCCGACAACACATTATATTGCGATAACAGACGACAAGTTGAATTATGCTATATTGCAAAACATGCAAGATTGTAAATCTATAAACAATGTTTATTCTATCTGTCCACCAGTTTCTATTTTATCATGTATAAACAATCCGTCCTGCGAGACGAAATTAATTAGTGAAGTTGTATTTAAATTACCAGCCGAATGTGATTACAAACTATTATATGGTGAGATAGATATTTGGCAAAAACTGAGTAACAATAAGTGGATATATGTTCAATCCAATAAGAGGAAATTAACAGTAAAATGTAACGAAAACTTAAAAGATTATACTGTCTCTGGCACAGGCATACTAAAACTTACAGATAATTGTATTGGTTATTCTAACACAATACAACTGATACCTTCAAGCATTACCACATTTTCAATGGGCAGTCAGTTACAAATTGATTTCGATATTATAAACGACGACTGTTGTAAGAAAGATGTATTAAATCATAGTTTACCAATGTAATCACCAATAAGACTAAATAACATAGACCTTGAAACTTTAAGATATGCATCTCATAAATTAAATGATTTAGAAAACAATATTAATAATGCCGAACAACAATCGCATATTGTGAAATATGGTTCTTACTATTCAACAGCAACCTATGTAACTCTCGTTATTATATTTCTTTATTTCTTGTATAATTTTTTTAAATGTTATTACGCTAATTCAAGTACAGGCTGTTGTGTGCAAATTTATAACCAATGTTACAATCATAAGAATCAAACACCTAAGTTTAAGAATTCAATTGAACTTTCCGAATTATCAGATCTGTCATTAAATGGTAGCATCGAACACCCTGCTAAATCGATGCCCAACCTTTGTGTTAAATCACATAGAAATTTAAGTAATTTTTAAGCACTTATATTTTCATGTTATTATAAGTTTTTATTTCATTTCATGTGGTAGTATAATGTTAACCGATTTCTAATATTTATAGCGTTATTAACTATCACTTTGTTTTATAGACTTCGCTTACCCTTTTAGGGATAATGCTTCGTCAAAAAGGGGGAGCTGTTATAACCTTTATTTCTATGGTGTTAAAGCTGACATTAGCATACAGTACTTTTCCCATGTTGAAAGTGCATCACTGCAGTTTTGGCTCATTGTAATTTACATTATTAATCAATTATTTCTTTTTCAGCAGTTAGATTCTGGACCTCGCGCGTAGCGCTCATCTTTTCATATTGAGCATATTTAAATAATAGAGATCGGTGTTATTCATAATTAATTGTTCTTCTTAATTTGAAGTGTAGTTTATAAAAGTGTATTTTTTGGTAATAAATAGTTTAGGCGTATTTGTGAGTTTTTTTTAAAAAGACAAACAGGGGCGGCCGTCAAACAGTACCCACGTTTTGCATGGACAGTGTACTCACGTGATAGGGGGCAGGCCTATCGCCGTTTTGTACGAATACACTGTCACATGACTAAGTACAACTCAGCCATGTGGGTTTCCTCACGATGTTTTCCCTCACCGTTAACAACCATGATAAATTAACCACACATATGTCTTCAGAAAAGACAAATTGGTGTAGGCCCGACCCGGGATTTGAACACTAGTCGCTTGCACGATAACCGGTGTTCTACCCACTGAGCTATCACGTCGTCAAGGATATCTTCTATACTTATAATAAATCTGTAGAGAGGTCAATTCTGTACATGAAATGAATTTTCAAAATAACTATCAGGGGGTGATAAGTGATCGATACTGATGTCAAAAATGCAATCAGTAAAATTTTTGTCTGTCTGTCTGTCTGTCTGTCTGTTTGTATGTTCCTTATGGAAACAGAAACTACTCGACGGATTTTAACGAAACTTGGCACAATTATTCTTTATACTCCTGGGCAGGTTATGGAATACTTTTCAGCAGAGTAGTGAAGGGGAATTTTGGGAAATTTTGGGAAAACGAGAGAAATTACTCCTTAATAGTTAAAGTAACATAGAAATCATGTACTGCGGAAATGTTCTCCATAAAATTATCAAAATAATATCCCGCAACAGCATATGTCTATCTTTTATGGTTGACTCACAATATCACGTTTAACTCTTGATAGCTTAGCAGTTCGGAGCATTCTGATTATATTTGTTTATTCTTACGTTTATTATACTCTCATTCATCCCTCATTTAAAAAAGTTAACATTATTACCTATTCAATGGAAAAAGAATCATAGAAATCGGTAGAGAAACACCAAAATTATACATGAAATAAGCCATCGCGCCCGTGACTAAAACCAAATCCTTACTAATTTACATATTAAATACTAGATGGCGCCAGTAGTTGGTATGGTTTCTTTTTTAACTCGCTTATATTAGTTTCACCTGTATGAATGTAAGTATGTATGTATGTAACCGACTCCTTTAAACTCGATTTTGACCCACTTTAAACGGATCGATTTAAATTATTTGTACACTTATCGAGAATCAGGGACAATATAATATATTTTTAGTTTCATCCCATTATCCTGATTAGGGTCGCCAGGATTAAATAATTTTAAATAATTCTGTAGTTAAAAGTTAAAAATAAATATAGATTGAAAAAACTAAAAATCACGTTTTGACATCAATCTAAAAAGTGAAAAGTAATTCCTAATATAAGCTGAAAACGGTAATGAACAAAACATACTGGTATTATTGTGAAAAGGCGTGGGGCGCTCTGTGCCATATTTTTCGTCTATCGAGCTAAGTTGTAATAAATACTTCATAGTGCTTCAACTCAACTTAAAAATTGGAGATACTAAACCGTTCGTAAGAGCGCATTCAAAATCACAAAGCCACACTTCAGGAGTGCTATAAGTTGCAATCATTGCGCTAAATTTCAGAAAGCTTGAGCAGTAATTAAAGAAATCTCAGATATTAAAACTACATCGCTACCCGTGCGAAGCTGGGCCGATCCACTAGTACATAAATAAAACGATTAAACAAAGGTGGGAATCCGAATTGAGAAGAACAAAAGATAATGTATAAGAAGTATAATGTACGCTTCGAGAAAAGGTAGGTAGTGCCCGTGCGCTTCGCTTGGCTCGTCTTGGCGGGGGCACTACCGTGCCCCCAGATAGAAACTATATGGTTTTAGATATTAGCAAATTTAAAAAATTAACACAATGTTTATTTTAATAGAATCATCTCCTGAATCCCTTTATTCATAGTCATTTAAAATGTTCTAAATTAATACTGGTCAAAGCGAGTCGAACCCGCAAATCGTAAATGTAAAAAACATACATCAGCATAGTAGTATGAACGCATTTACTTGTGAAATTTTCATACCGAAGTTAGGTAAATCCTCGTTAATAGCTCACTGCATATTTATGAAGAGCAGTTAATCAATGTTGTATTAATGTATTAGCCATTGTGTTTCATTGTGCTTCTAATCCTTGGTCTCTACATAGATGAAAACCTAAACTTTCATAAACACGTAGATCTCAAAATCTCCAAAAGTTTCTCTGCCCTCAGTAGCTTATATAAAATTAGATCCTACATCAGTCCTAGCATCCGACTTCAGTTATGTGAGAGTTTAGTTATGTCGCAACTTGGCTATTGTGATATTGTTTATGGTCCTTGCATTCAGAAACAAACCGAAAACAAAATACAACGGGTTCAAAATGCTTGTATGCGCTACTGCTATGACATTCCCAGAAGAAAACACATTACACCATATTTGCTCGAAAAAAATATATTAAATACGAGAAACACGAGAAATCTTAAATTTTCTTGTTTTATGTACAAAGTCATTAAAAGAGGAGTGCCTGAATATTTATTTAATAAACTATCTTTTTCAAATCGGCAGCGTCGTAATGTTCTTCTATTACCAAAACACAACCTTACAAAGACGAAGGGCTGCTTTAAACTAGCAGCATCCAAATGCTGGAACGATATTCCACCGCCAATTAAAGAAGCCAAAACACCTCACACTTTTAAAAGTAGAATGCGAAAATGGCTTATTGTGTTGCAGCAAAATCAATTTAAAGTCCAGTATGGTTGTGTTACACCTTGAGATACTCTTATTTTTATTTATGTAAGTACATCAAATGTTAAAATTCTATAAATTCTTTAATATGATACTTTAACCATTATTTATACTTATCTTTTATATATAAATATATATATATTTATATTTATTTATACTATATGCTATATATACATACGTATATATACATTAATTATCTATCTAAAACTATATAAAGTAATCATCTGTGCTAATAGGAGATAATAATAAAACAAACTGTAATTGCAATGTGCACATTTTGATTACATTGCAAAATATCATGTTCACCTTAATTTAATTTAGATATAAGTAGTTTTAAGTTATAGGTCAGAGCTGAAAAGCGAAGCTATCTGCTTGTTGTGGATAGAACGAGCTTTGCACCTTTTTGTCTGTTGTTTGATATCATTGTTGTTTTCTTTGTTACTTTATTTTCTTGTATTGTTGTATTTTAAGAGACAAATAAAAACATTTTTTATTATTATATTATTATTATAATTAATCATACTAGGATAATGTTTATTAAAACTATGAACCAAGGTAATTCAATTAATAATTATTATATCAGTGAAGCATAGACGCAATGGTGGTCCATGTTCCATGTTCTATTGTATGCTAACACTCTTAAAATTAAACTTTTTGAATGCATATACATTCATGGACATATAAGTATTCAATCCAGAATTGAAAATTCCCAGCCACTTCCAGAAGTAGGTTGGGGAAAAGATGGAGAAAATAAAGGGTTGTTGGTGATTAGGTCTCCAACCACATCACCCAACTACCACTTAAAATGCCCCGTACCCTTAGTCGCTTAGTACGACACCCGCGGGAAAAAATGTGGTAGAGCTATTTTAAGCCGACACTCTCATTTCCTATTTTAACAAACTTGAAGGCTAAATTATGATTAATATCTTGATCTTTTTAGGTGATTTTTGGGCGATGTGGTTGGAAACCTGAAAGCTACAACTTTTATTTGACAATATTTTCCCCACTCAACTTTCAACAGTGGCAGAGGAATTTCTTATTCTGCAACTCTAAGCTACCCCTTCTAGAGATTGATATCCGTTAATTATGTATATTAACATATGTATGTATGTATGAGTCTATATATTCAAATTTTCGTAAATGTGCAACTCATAAAAAGTGATAACTAAAATCTTTATATTATCTGTACTAAAATCAATGGACAAAATTTACACATTTGGGTATTACTGTCTTAAAATGACAAATTTGTATATTTCTCATCTAAAAATTTCAAAAATCGTTGTCTGCATACCACAGATACATGCAAAACGAACGCTCAGCGCTAGTAGATCATAATCAAAGGCGGGATTCCCTAATTAGACAAACTAGCTTTTAATTTACTTATACGAGCGATTGTTGCGTTCTTTATACCAGCATTATAACATGCCATTCGAATACCGAGATATATAATTACAGATTTTTACCTTTTTTTTCTTATATTTAACCTCTTTCTTCCCACGGGTGTCGTAAGAGGCGACTAAAGGGGTAGAAGCGACTAGGTATGGGGCTTTCTAAGTGGTTTTAGATGCGGTTGGAGACCCATCATCAACGATACTTTATTTCTACCATCTTGTCTCCTATCAACAACCAAATATGGCTGAAGAGTTTCTAGCTCTAAAGCTCTGGTTTCTCGTACCTTTTTTTGGGATTTATGGCAGTATATGTATATATGTATATAGTAAAGAATAGATGCTTATATTTAATAAACACTTTTACTTAACTCTTTATAATACGAGTATAAGGTTCGAGTTTTCCTCTTTAGGGACAATCTTTAAATTAGGTGTGATAATGATGCATCCTATTTTTGTTTTAGTGGATGAATATTTTCATGAAATATAATCAGCAATTTGAAAGATAAGTTCGATAAGATAGTGTTCAGCTAATGCGTGTGTATCACGATAACAAAGATGGCTGACAGACAGACAGATGTCGCATTGTTGTGGAAAATAATGGTTTTTCTATGTCATTAAAGAGGTGTCATCTGACATCCTTACCTTTTGTACTTGTTCACTTTGAGCAGGTTTTTATTTTATAATTGAATTTCTCTTATATTTTGAAATGTATCTCTAAAAATATTTCAACATTAATATTGTAATAAATAAAGAATAAATAAAGGAAAGAAAAATTTCGACACAGGCGGGAATCGAACCCGCGACCTCGGGTATACGCCCCGACGCTCTGCCAATTGAGCCACCGTGTCGATGGCTGCCAGCGCGAAATTCTTCAATCCTTTATTTCTTTTACACGTTTAAGTAGTGTTTGCGTTTCCTACGTATACCCGAGGTCGCGGGTTCGATTCCCGCCTGTGTCAAATTTTTTTTTCCTTTATTTATTCTTTATGTATTAGTAATAATCCCCACATGAGGTTCCCATGAACAAAAAGATTTAAATTAATATTGTACATGCTATATTGTAATAATATCAAATGATCTGGGCTGATCAATTGTGAAAAGTGTGCTGTAGCCCGCAGCCATCGCCATTCCCCGATGGCATTCCATTCCCACATTCCCACGGGCCCCCACGATACAGGCTAGGCCTAGTGTAGGGGCTACCAATATTATCAATAATGTAAACACGGTTAAATGTTGCACTCAACCTACTCTGTGAACTATATAAAATTGTAATTCGGTATGCAAAGTTTTTTTTTGGTATTAATTAAATATTTTTATTCGATAGCAAACACGAAAATAAAAGACAAAGGGTCTAGCAGGCTAACCTAAGAAGATTGGCCCCCGCAGGGATGTGTTTGTAATTTGAGGTGCAGAAGTGGCAGGCCCTAAGAACACTATATGCGTAATATCAGCCTTTGAACTTCTTTTGTTTAAGACTTATTTACGAAAATGACAAAAAAACATGGTAATTTTTAAACTGCGATATTAGCTAAACCAAGTAAGCGAGAGTAACCAAATAAATTTAGAATTAAAGAGCATGAAATGGGGTTCATAATGCATATTTTTAAAGACATTCATATCCTTGAACTTGGATGAAATAAAATGAGTAATTTAAAATGAGTAATTGTAAAGTTATGATTTTTTAAGGATAGTTCAATTTTTAGTATTTTCTAAGATTTTCACGATTGCACATTATAATTGAAACAACTATTGATTTTCGGATATTTTAATCGCGTGTTAATACATTATTTTTAATAGCCCGACGTTTCGAAAACTTTTCAGTTATCATGGTCACGGGAAGACTGAGGTGTTATTTGTCATTATACAGTACTATAAAATTATTAATACTAACTACCTTCACAAAATTTTAAGTTACATTTGCGTTTAATATTTGCTATGTACAAAAAGAGCTAATGTTATCTGGAGTCTTGCTAGTGTTCTTCCCTCGCTTAGTTGTGCTAATGATCGGGTTCCAAGCAGGTGGTAATTGCCAACCATCATCTCTATTGAAGTTTGGATGTTTCTTTATTTCAATAGACTCGCGTATCATTCTAGGTATCAATCGATTCTCTTTTGCTAGAATTGTAGGTTTGTCAAAACGCATGTGGTGGTTTGGCTTATCGAAGGTGTGTTCACACAAAGCAGATCTTCCAGGACGCCTATTCTTCATATCAGCAATATGTTCTCTAACGCGAGTTGCTACACTACGCTTTGTTTGGCCGATGTATGAAAGACCACACTCACAGTCTAGTTTATAAACGCCTGCATCTTGTAAAGGGATCTGACATTTGATAGGTCTTAGAAACTGACTTATCTTTTGGTGCGGCTTGAAGTAGGTCTTAATGGAAGCACGCTGTAACACAGTACTAGTTTTGTTTTAGTTCAATTTTTGTTCTTAATGGCGTCATCGATCGAAAATATCACGTAGCGACATGCAAATAAAGCGAAATATTTATTAAAAATGTTGCTGGTTGCAAAAAAAAATTTCACAAATTTGCGCTCTCAAATGAAATTATTACAGATCCACAATCATAACTTGGCCGGCGGCGACTCTGGTACTACTGTCGCCATTTTGAAATTTCGGCCTGTCATTGTCAGTGAGTTCTTAACTAAATAAAAATTATAGGGTGACCTACGTATATAATAAATTATCACTTTCATTAATATTTTTTGTAGTGGAAACTTTTTTTCAAAGACAATTATTTTTATGATGTACTTTGCTTATTAATAAACGCTTTTATTTCCAGTATTTGATATAAAAATTAAATAAAATTATTACTTATTTTGTTAAATTTTAGTTAGGTAGGCTAACACTGTCTAAAGAGTTGTGCGCACTTAAATAGCGGTGCGGGTTACGGGAAGTGGGGAATAGCTCCCGAATAAGATTTCACTTCGCATACACTGATGCGTGGGTTCTAATCCTAATACGGGGATGTACCAATGTGTCATTTCTTAAGTCATAACTGTCTGACATATAAAAATACAAGGCAAATACGACGTGATAGCTTAATGGGTAGAACACCGGTTAACGTGCAAGCGACTAGTGTTCAAATCCCGAATCGGGCCTACACCAATTTGTCTTTTCTAAAGTCATATGTGTGGTTAATTTATCACGGTTGTTAACGGTGAGGGAAAAATCGTAAGGAAACCCACATGGCTGAGTTGTACTTAGTCGTGTGACAGTGTATTCGTGGAAAACGGCGATAGGCCTGCCCCCTATCACGTGAGTATACTGTTCTGTACTCTGAACACCAGGTGACAAAGTCACGTGATGTTCAGAAGTATTAGTACCTCTGCCAAACCCCTTCGGGGGTATTCGGCGTAAACGTTTATGTTATGTTATGTTATATGTAACAAGGTTGTTAACAGCAATAAAAAAGTGCCCATAAATTCACTGACCCAGCAAAATGAATGACCCAAACGATATCTGATGTTTAGAATTATTTTTTCTGTGCCACCTTTTTGGGGGATCTATGTGTGAATATGAAATGTAAAAGACAGTACACGACAAGGTAAGCCTCTGATTTACAGGATTTAAAAAATGATTTTATGTAGTTACCCACTTATTAACTCTGAGTGTCACAAGTAACAAATCCTTGAGTATAAAATAATGAGTTTGCAGAGAAGAACCATTGGCAGTGTTATCACTAAAAGCGATCTCTTCTAGACAACATTTGGGAGGTAAGATAAGCAACACAGTCATTCGGGTAGACATACCAGACAAGGGCAAAAATAAATAAATATAATTAGCTTACATTAAAACGAACTTGCTTACTTACAATAATAGTTATTACATACATACATACATATACTCACGGCTGTAAATCCCTAGAAGGGGTAGCCAGAGCTAAGGAGTTAGAAACTCCTCAGCCACTTTTGGAAAGTTGGGTGGGGTAAAGATGGTAAAATAAAGGTTATTGGTGATGGGTCTCCAACCGCATCGCCCAAAAATCTCTTAAAAGCCCCAATACCGTTAGTCGCCTCTTACGTACACCCACCGGCAGAAATGGGGTAGTGCTAATATAAGCCGACACTACATAGCAGCTAGTTATTAATGAAATGAATATTATATAATTGGTTTTATTAAGACATTTCAATACTGTACTACATAAATTAGCCTGTATGATGTAAAATTATTTCCCTTATAATGGTTAATTTTTATTTACTGGCAATACTAATATCGATGACAGCGACGCCCTTACCGGCCAAGATAAGATTGTGGATCTGTTCGATTTGTACTAAAAAAAATTATATGATTTTCGATATTTTATTAATAAACTGCCAAAACGAATGTCAATCGAAATAATACTGAAGGTCAAATACTATTACAGTTTTTTGATAAAATAACGGTGGCTTTGTTTGATTTCATTTCAAGAAAATATTGTTTAAAAACATAATATCTCAAAATGGTTTGTAATCAAAACCACTTTTGTTACACTTTGCATACCGAATTGTGCAATTTAAATTATTATAATTATTATAAAAAATATTATTAAATCATTCCAGAACCTTTACCAAGTGAGGTTTTACCAAAATCATCACCATATTCAGTCCACTGATGGACACATAGTTTCCTCAATCATCTCCTCACGCCTTGTTCGGCGCTACTCGTGAGCATAGGCTTCCCGTGATGACAAGTCATGATGACTATCCGCCCACTGATTATGTATCTTTAGCGTGCGTCGATTGTGTCGCAAGTTGCACGATTATCGCTGTCAATGTCAAAAAATTATATGCAATTTGATAGTTTTGGCAGCAACAATATTGAAACTTGCGACACAATAGTTGTTGCAAAAGATACGTAATCAGGGCGCTTTACTGCATGACGCCCAAAATCCAAAATAAATATCAATATCTTATAGCATCTTTGCAATGGGTAATGGCAATTAAGTATTCAAATGATCTCCGGGGTGGTAGCAGAGTAACTAAATACCAGATTCTGTTTCGATCATTATATATGCACAAACTACAAAGCTCAAAATGGCAAAGTATGATTGATTATCGAGTTGTGGCCAATTATCTTGTGGTAACACTAATCTTGTGGTAAATGAATACATGTAAAAAGACTACCTCTTTTTCGACATCTTAACTACAGCAATTTTTCCAACCACAGTTTGCACTTCGTGTGATTAGATCCAACTTTAATGATATGTGAATGAAAAGAAAAGTCAAAAAGCTATAGAAGCATTTTAATCAACCTTTATTTATTTATCTAAATCTAAATGTTCGCTGTGTAGTGTCGGCTTAGAATAACATGCTATATTGTAATAATTTCTGCCGGTGGGTGTTCGTAAGAGGCGACTAACGGTATTGGGGCTTTTAAGGGATTTTTGGGCGATGCGGTTGGAGACCCATCACCATCAACCTTTATTTTGCCATCTTTTCCCCACTCAACTTTCCAAAAGTGGCTGAGGAGCTTCTAGCTACTTAGCTCTGGCTACCCCTTCTAGGGATTTATAGCCGTGGGTATATGTATGTATGTATGTTATTTATTTATATACCGTGTAGTACCAGCCTAAAATGTCACTATGTCCTATCTACCCACGGGTGTCGTAGGAGCAACTAAGGTACTAAAGACGATACTTTACTTCTACCATCTTCTCTCCTATCAACTTCCAAATGTGGCTGAGGAGTTCCTAGCTTTGAAGCTCTGGCTACCCCTTTTTGGGATTTATAGCCCTGAGTATATGTATGTATGTTATTTATCACGACGACAGTATACCCGATGATATTGCGGGATAAAGCAAGCAAAACTATATTCTTGCTGCAATCATTAGTTCGTCTAATATTCCAAGTAAATTCAAAAACATATATCAGCAGACTGTACGCAACTTAGTATAAGTAATTTCATTGGAACGAGAAGATTAATCGTTTGCTATTAGACGTTTTTTGATGAGTCCAACACCCGTACATAAACAATTTACAAGCCATCAAACCTATTACTCGTATTTTAGAAGCTGCTCATAAACTCTGAGGGATTTAGTGGAATATTGTCAAAGGGCTTTTTCGGGTCAACGCCCTTTTTGACATGTTTAATGAAGCGTGGAAATTTGCTAGACGACTGGACTTTACTATTTGGGACTTCAATTTCCACTTTATTTGTTCGGTTTACGGTTCATTTTATTCCTCTCCTTAATTTATATTTCATGTTTACAGTTTGAAGGCACTGGTGAGGTTGAATTGTGATGGAATTCATTGTTTATTAGTAACTGCAGTCCTTGTATCGTAAAAAGTATTTTTTATGGTCAAACATTTTGACGACAGCCGTGTGAGCCGGGGCCAATTGGATCGGTTACGGTGACTAACTTCTCGGTCCGGAGGTTGCGGGTTCGATCCCCGCTGAGAGCAACATTTTTGTGATGACCATAAATGTTTGTTTCTTAGTCTTGGGTGTTATTTATATGTGTGTTATATAATATTAAATATATCATTGAATTGGTATCCCATAATACAAGTTCTACTTAGTTTGGGGTTAACTTGGTCTGTGCATAATATGTCCGTAACATAACATAACATAAACATAAACGTTCACGCCGAATATTCCCGAAGGGGTTGGCAGAGGTACTAATACTTCTGAACATCACATGACTTTGTCACCTGGTGTTCAGAGTACCCACGTTTTGCATGGACAGTGTACTCACGTGATAGGGGGCAGGCCTATCGCCGTTTATGTACGAATATACTGTCACATGACTAAAGTACAACTCAGCCATGTGGGTTTCCTGACGATGTTTTCCCTCACCGTTCACAACCATGATAAATTAACCACACATATGTCTTTAGAAAAGACAAATTGGTGTAGGCCTGACCCAGGATTTGAACACTAGTCGCTTGCACGAGAACCGAGTGTTCTACCCACTGAGCTATCACGGTTGCTTATATGTCCGTATATATCGTATATATCTATAGATGTCCCATAATCTATATAAATACACTGCTGCATTATTTGTCCTGCACGGACGTATACAGCCAGCTTTTCGGTGCATTACATGTAATGCATGGACAGTTAAAGAGTTAAAATACTGAGATCTCACTCACACATAAACATTTAGTTTTCTAATTCGCATCACAGTTCCCGTCTATTGTTCAGCCCGGCTAGTACGAGCGGTGTTTAAACTAGATATCGCGTGGGATAAAGCAGCCATCTCTTACGCACTTACTTAGTATCGTATACTGCCATCTCGTTCTAACCGTTATCGTGTCGATAAAATAGCGCTCAAGGCTGATGGCTGCTTTATCCCATGCGTCAACTAGTTTAAACACCGCTCGTACTAGCCGGGCAGGACTTAACTTAGTCTCAGATCGTCTACTACGAGTAATCGAAACGCGCTTGCTACAATTTTAAAACTAAACTCTATTTCTCAGTAAATGTAACTCAAGCACGGCATTATACAGCGACTCGGAACTCTCGAGGGAAATACACAGCGGAAAATATGTACCCATTATATTTCTATTTCAAAGTAAGCCTCTTGCGTCTTATATTTACATTCAGATATAAATAAACGACAAATTTGGCATTTGTTCTGATTTTGTCTAGCTTTTTATAACTGGAATCTTTTGTAAGACATTTTTTCAGATTAATAAATTCAATCAACGACCGGTGACTAGCAGATGAGATAATTGACTAAAAATTCTTTGCATTTGACACACACACATATACTCACGTCGTTAGTTCTAATTGCGCTGCGGTAAGCAGAGCTATCGATCGCCTCACCAC
Source organism: Bedellia somnulentella (assembly GCA_963576735.1). Taxonomy (NCBI): domain Eukaryota; kingdom Metazoa; phylum Arthropoda; class Insecta; order Lepidoptera; family Bedelliidae; genus Bedellia; species Bedellia somnulentella. The sequence continues at coordinate 16,262,241 of OY755172.1, forward strand.
TTTGTACGAACCTTGCAAAACTCTCGAGCTTCGTCTACATTCATCAATCATTTCATACATGCTCTTTCATTCTTCATACTTTTGACGCCAGCCTTTTTAAGGACAATCTCTATTTGATCAAAATGTGTCTTAGTGGTCGTCTTCTACTAACAATACCTTCCACAATGGCTCTATAAAACTCTTTCAACAATTTACAATCATCCATCCTCTCTATGTTTACTTTAACTTTACATATAAGTTGTACCCAAACAAAACATCAGAATTATGAAATACGTATTTTGCCGTGTAGTGCCGGCTTGGAATATAATAAGACTAAGGGCATGGGGATTTTTAAGTGATTTTTGAGCGATGTGGTTGGAGACCCATCACCAACGATACTTTATTTCTACCATGTCGTCCTCCTATCAACGTCCAAATGTGGCTCAGGAGATTTTTGGGATTTGCGGCCGTGAGTATCTGGGGGCACGGCAGTGCCCCTGCCAAGTCTCGAGCAAAACGGGCACGGCCGTACCATCTTTTCTCGAAGCGGTTCGCGGCTGTTTCGCCCCCCCTATATCTTCGACGTGGACAAAGCTAGGAGTTTAGGTTTTCGGTGAATAATAGTAGGCATTAGAAAAAGCTTAAGTTCGAAATTACACGCCAAATGAATTAATAGTTTAGGAGTTACGGTCGATCAAAGTTACACCATTTTGTCACTCACTGACTCACTGACAGATCATCAAAAATCTAAGGTACTTCTAGCAGACTTAGAAACTTCAAATTTTGCACCAAGATAGGTCATTAGCCACATATAAAGGAAAAATTATAAAAACATTAAAAAATTATATGCCATAGAAAACAATTTTATATTTGCGGTTTGGCAAGAACATTATGTATGGATTTTGACTGCATTGTTAACTTTGTTCGTTGTTCAAGTACCTATTCAATTGGATGAATACATACATAGAATAGAAAAGAATAATATAAATGTAATACATAGACTATCATTAATACAAATTAATACATAAAGTTCATTAAATTAATAAAGCTAAAACTCCATTGTATTGCGATAAATATTGTATGCGCGCTCGATAGATGGCGTTGTACCTGTCTGAATCGCGCTATGGTTTCGTTACAAAGCGCAGTGTAAGTAGTACTTCAAAATAATTCGATAATTTTCATTTGATAGCGCCGTCTGTCTATGAAAACCCATTTCGAAACTAAAAAATATTGTAGTGTTAATTGATATTCGGAGAACTTTACGTGTTATTTAGTTTAGTTTAGTTATAGTTTGTAAGTTAGTAGATATATATTTATTTAGTTAGTTATTTAATATGGCTCTAATTAGAATTAGAATATAGTAATAAAAATAGAAGCAAAAGTGATGCTAAGAAGAAATATTGACGTTAGTTTAGGTTTAGTAAATGGTTCCATCGGTATAGTACAAAGTGTAAAGTTTGATCCTGAGGACCTTAAGAAAGTAAAAACAATAGTAATCAAATTTAGTAATGACCACTCATATGAACTTTGTGCTGTTAAAACCAAATTTGAAATTATATCTAGAGCGTATGTTCATCGGGAACAATTCCCCATATGCATAGCTTATGCTATAACCATACATAAGAGTCAGGGGCTGAGCCTTAACAATGCAATGATGGATATAGGTTCTTCAGTTTTTACCTGTGGTCAAGCATACGCCCTTTCAAGAGTGACTAGTTTGGGTGGATTACATTTAATAAATGTGAATTTTAGTAGTACTCGTATCAAAGCTCAGGAGACAGCAATAGCTGAATATAATCGACTCCGAAGTATATATCGCCCAGACTTGTCTACCTTAGAAGTAACGAAGCCTCAGAGAAGAAACAAAAGAGATAGAGATAGAGAATGGGTTCTAAGCAAAGCAGTAGCTGACGTCCAAGAAATTGTGAGGTCACCTAAAAGTAAAAGAAAGAAATACACTTACAAAAAATAAATGAGATCCCACCAAAAACATTAAATGTAAAAAAATGCCAAGTCTCTCGATGCAGTCTTTCCATCGTAAAAAGTTTTGAGATCTCATAGAAGCCAAGTCCTATTCAAAATATTTCGTAGTTATAAATCAACATTTAGTAATTGTATCAATAGTTTTCTTTATATTATAATTATAGTGACTTGGCAATGAGCACAAATTAAAGGCTGCTTGCTGCCTGGAATTATGTGCAAATGTTACTGACGAGACCAGTGATCAGATTATTTGTTATGTGTGAATCATGATGGTCACTACCGACTACATGCTCCAATACAATAATTAAGAATACCTTACGGGCCATCGCTTTATGAAAGTAAATGAATCGAGAGTGCACTAAGACTGACTGCCGTTGCCGAAATTCGGTTGGGACGACACGGATAAACCAAAAGAAAATTAATTTTGTGATATTGCATGCGGTGTGTGTAACTTTCAACTCCTCCAAATATGCCGTTTTATTATTTGTTTCTTCTTGTGCTCATTGCCAAGTCACTATAATTATAATATAAAGAAAACTATTGATACAATTACTAAATGTTGATTTATAACTACGAAATATTTTGAATAGGACTTGGCTTCTATGAGATCTCAAAACTTTTTACGATGGAAAGACTGCATCGAGAGACTTGGCATTTTTTTACATTTAATGTTTTTGGTGGGATGTATATATTCAAAAACACATTTTCCTTGCACCGCTCTTTGGGGATACATCAAGTGATATTCAGAACCTAATGCATTTGCCACTTTACGGAATATAAGATGACCGAAGGATATAAGATATAAATTCCATCTCTATAACGATATAAATGTACAACGTCTCTATAATTCTAAGTTTTAATACTTGTCAGACGACCGTAAACCGCCATGACCGCTGCTACAATATAAGTTATATTGTGTCTGGTGCAGTCTGCAAAGTGTTAACAATTTTAATGATCACGTACTGTTATCAAATTGTTTAGATTTTAGATTTGAGGAGAATGTATAGAGAACGAATAAATATCTCCTTCGACATAACTGAATTTACGTTGAAGGCAAAATTTCGGATAAGCAAAACAAGTGTCGAATATTTAATAAATGAAATCGGTGCAGTTATAGTTTTTTCTTGACAGTTGTCTGACTTGCCAGAGTGGTGAAATAGGGGTATACGCCCCCTTCGCTCTGCCAATTGAGCTACAATTTTCAAGTGGCTTCTAGTGCGAAATTCTTCAATTCTTTGTTTCTTTTACACTTGAGGTTTTCATGAACAAAAATATTCTAATTAAATAAAGAATGTTTAATAGATAATCATCCAACAATCACTTGATAAGCCTCAAAATCACTAAGTAGCCTCATACGAACACCTACGGGAAGAAATGGGCTAGTGCTGTTCTAAGCCGACACTACACAGCTAAAGTTAATTCTCTCGTAATATACCATTTTAAATCCGAGTTCCCGCAACGAGATTAGCAATGCAGCTCGTTAGCTGACTGAGCATTGAGCAGCATTAGTCGACCGAGAGCCTGTGTGGTGCAGTCATGATGGAGAATTCTTTTATATTTTTAAGTAATTCATTTTACTTATTATTTGTATTTTAAGCACTAGTTGCTGCCTATTTAACGTAGTTGTCTCATTTAGTTATTTACTCAAACTCTTAAACTCAAACGTTCACGCGGGATATCCCCAAAGGCGTTGGCACAGGTACTAATACTTCTGAATCTCACGTGACATAGTCACCTGGTGTTCAGAGTGCCCACTTTTTGCATAGATAGTGTACTAACGTGTTTCACCTATCGCTGTTTTGTACGAATACACTGTCACATGATTAAGTACGACTCAGCTATGTGGGTTTCCTCACGATGTTTTCTCCCACCGTTAACAACTATGATAAAAGAACCACACATATGTTAGTATAGTATTAGCAATAATCCCCACATGAGGTTTTCATGAACAAAAACATTCAAATCACACATATGTGTTAGGAAAGGATTTGCACTCTCATCATCTGCACGATAAGCGATGTTCTACCCATTGAGCTATCACGGTTGCTATTTTTAAACGGTTTTATTTAGCTCACCCCGTTTGTTTTATTTATTCTTGGGTCAAATTTAGTAATTCAAATTTCACCCTCTTCCTATCAACCGATTAGTCTGAAATTTTGTATACACTTTGGATTTTGGTGACAATACAATTATAATTATTCATTATCATTATAAATTCAAGATGGCCGCCGCTACAAAATGGCGGATAATTTAGGTTTTATTTATCTCATCAATATGGGTATCAAATAAAAGGGCTCAATAAGCAGAATACAATATACTATAAAAAAATGAAATCCAGAAGGCGGCCGCTACAAAATGGCGGATAACGTAGGTTTTATCAATCCCATCAATATGGGTATCAAATGAATGTGCTCAACCAGTAGAATACAACGTACTATATAAAATTAAAATCCAAGATGGCGGCCTCTACAAAATGGCGGATAATTTAGGTTTTATATCAATCCCATCAACATGGGTATCAAATGAAAGGTAGAATACAATACAACTACAAGTAGAATACAATTTACTATGCAAAATTAAAATCTAAGATGGTCGCCATACAGTGCACTATACCAAATAAATATTTTAGATGGGCGCAGCCACTTCTACATGATTATATACTATGATAAAACATATATAGATATATATTAGATATCAGCAAGGTGACCAAACTTTTATTAATATTTTGAATGCTTTTGAGACTCGGTGAGCTAACAACCCAACATTTTAGTATTTTAATGGGAAGACTTATCCAAGACACGAGTGATGAGTTTTCAATAGACAAAGCATTAAAGGTATACCCCACAAATCTACAAGTTAACGACCACAACTCTGCTGTATTGAATTTGTACAGAAATAATGGTGCTCACATTTACAAAATAAAAGCGCAGAATCAGCTAGTACACGCCACACGAAAAGCAGACAATGTGGATATAGCTACTATAATACCAGCTGATATCAACAAAACTGGGGGTTAACCAGCGGAACTGGAAATATTTGTGGGGGCAAAATCATGCTACGGTCCAATATTGACGTTTCAAAGGGATTAGTAAATGGCACTATAGGATACATCAACGAAATCATTTGGCCTCAATTTCGTCGAACGCAAATGTATGCAACAGATGTACCTGCCGTCCAAATCGATTTCGCAAGAGACGGAGTACATCTTATACACCCGAAAACATAGATTAAAAAACGTTAGATAGGTCATTTACGAGGAAACCGGCGCCTACGAGTGGCACCGATTGCGGCAGATGAACGCAAACCACTAGAAATATATCCAAACAACACACCAAGAATACATTTGAAATGTAGGCGAGATAGCACACCTTAAAGCCAGCGCTAAAAAGAGATAAACATATTTTCTCTGTACTGTCGTGAAATATGACACTAAGACGACCGTTTGACAAAGAATAATTAAGACCTATACACACGATTTATTATAAACTAGTGGATCGGCCCAGCTTCGCACGGGTAGCGTTGTTTTATTTATGTCTGAGGTTTCTTCAAACACTGCTCAAGATTTGTGAAATTTAGCGCAATGATTACTACTTAGAGCACTCCTGAATAGTGTAGCCATAGAGTAAAGAAATACACTGGAAATAGAGAGCCTTCTTGCTTAGTGATAACCCCTCACTCGTGAGTTACCTCGTTTAAGTTACTCGTCGCGAGAAAATGAGGGAGTTCTCGTATTTGAAATATAAACCACCTCACGTAGCTCCTCACTTTTTCGAGGCGCGAGTCGAGGCAGCACTCGAATAGACCAAAGTGAGTGAGTGAGTTACCGACTATTTAAATGTTGAGTCGATACATACATTATACTCGTGTCGCGGTTGAAGGAGTCGGGTCAGTTTGATGGAATGATTAGTCAGTTTATTTTAGCGTTTTCTTACAAATACTACCCATTTAATTTTACCTTATGTAGGGTCAACTTCAGGGAGTGTGGAGGTTTTGAAATAAAACCCAAAATAGCGGTACACTTCGTATAATTTCATCTTTCACAACCACTTGCCGATACAACGGACTACTGACAATTGCCCCCGCAAAAACAGAGATCGTATATTTATACCTTACCTAACCTTAAGTCAGTTGACTGTCAGTTGATTTAAATCAAATGACAGTCTCATTAATAATACTCCACTCAAATCTACATAATCATTATCACAACTCATTTATAAATAAATAATAACATTTTAGAAATGAGTATTTACCAAAATTATGGATTTAATTACAATCATTATTTTAATCAGCGTGAGCTGTTTTGAAGTAAAGTCAAACTAGTATCTCATTATTCATACACGACACCACTAATACTTATTAAATAGGTAAACAATATGATTACACAATAAAACTATACAGTTTATCAATTATAAATAGTATAAATTATACAGTACAATAGCCAATCATAGCACACTCATTATTATAAGCTTACAGCTCGGCCTTCCTGTTATAAGCGAGTCCCTTCGCTTTTGGAAATATTTTTAAAGAATTAATAAAACTTTATTATATTATATATTTTTTTTATACATAGGTAAGTTCTTGAAATAACTTGTAAATCCTGGTAACAAGTGATTCAAAATTAACAGGTCCTAATGTGTTAATCCGTACTAATGTTTCATAATTGCGATTGCATTAACTTTTTATACATATATATGCACACACATATCATACACATAGTTTTACAGACATTTACATATTATTTACACATTCAATATACATATATATTTTTATTTACATATTCTACACATTACACACTAACAATGTATTTTTTTATTTTTTATTTATACGAATTGTAACATTAAGCACATAAATATAGAATAGAATAGAACTCATAATGGTACTCATCACGTACCTCCTCCTCACAGTCCATATATGTCCCCACCAAGGGGCTCCAGCCCACCCTACATAGGGCGATCTGGCCACAGTCCACCACGCCGGCCAATTGCGGGCTGGCAGACCAACGACCACCACCGCAACAGTAGCCGGGAGCGACGGCCCAACGTGCCCTCGGAAGCACGGAATCATCTTAATTCTCGGATAGTCAGGTGATTCAAGCCTGCAATATCCCTCCAAACTCGGTCAAATCTTACAAATCAAATTTGTTAGGTGATCACCCCCCCGGGGATCGAACTCGAGACCTCCGCACCCGAAACCAAGCGCTCAACCGCGAGGCCATGGAGGCAGTCATCACAGTTAAAACATTTTACAAAGATTACACTGCTAAACAGAAGCACAATTGGTGGCTTAAAACTATCTCTTCCAGACAACTCTTCAATGGAGAGATCAATACGTTAGTAAAAAGAATAGGCAGATTCACAACTCACATACTCGTGAGGTTATAACTTAATTATTAATTATTTGTTTATATATTACTAGTGACCCGCCCCGGCTTCGCACGGGTGCAATAAAAAATATACCTACTACAGAATGTCCTTATACACAACGTTCACAGCTTTTTTGTCATTAGCCAATACAAACATGTTTTGCTTAGACGTTACTCTTGACAGCGCGACATATGTGAAAAACACTCAACACTCAAGTTAGTTTTAGTAAAGAATAAAAATGGTTATGCTGGGTTATCCCTAAGAGACAGACATATACCATCGCGGACTTTTTTGTTGTCCTTTTTAAGGTGAACAATACTGTAGTACATTATTTTGGTCTATCTCGTAGGGTTCAGCCAGCGTTTGCAATATAAGCGCAAAAAACCGTGCTTATTTACGACATCACATTAGAAACCTTTAAATTTATCAGTGTTTCTTTACTATATTATGTATTTATTATACATACAAACCTTCCTTAAGAATCACTCTATCTATTAAAATAAACCGCATCAAAATCCGTTGCGTAGTTTTAAAGATCTAAGCATACATACGGACATACAGCGAAAGCGACTTTGTTTTATACTATGTATTGATATCGTACTTATGTGATTTTCTTATATATATTTTTTTATTTATTCACTATTTAAATCGCTTAGATCATTACTGCCTTCTAGGTATGACTGTCATTAGGGAGTGCTTTTAAGATGCGGTACGAGCCTTAATGTCACAATCAGAACTACTATGGTGGTTGCTATGGAAATATATTATACTGTATGGGACCCCATGTATCAAGTTTATATAAAAATGCTTCAACAAAATCGAAATAAGTGTATTAAACACCTCACTATAGATTTCCATATTTAGACAACCTTCCTAACTTCATCATCATCATCATCATCATCATCATCATCATCAGCCACTGGACGTTCTAACTTTAAAACCCTTAAGATGTACAAAGGACACTAGGGATCAACTAATTTTATTGAAAACCATCCATAAAAAGGACTTGTAATCAAGGTTAAACTTCAGCTGTTCGTCCTACAATACTAGAATCCGATTCACATTCCGCACCCCATTTTCCGAATATGACATTTTTTCTTTTTTTATTGAGCATTTATTCATTTTAAATACTTTTGTAAACAGTTGGACTTTGTTGAATCAGCCGATCAACCTTTAATGTTCGAGTCCTAAAACTTTCTCATGATATAATTATTTAGATTATGAATTTATTTATTTTAAAGTATGTATTTTAAGTACTTTTATCCATCAATATATGTATCTTATCTTGCCATACAACGCGGTAACGCTTCCAGCATCTTAGGTACCCTTTCCCGATAAGAGGAACTGGAAGAAGTTTTTAGATTTTAAGTTAGGTTTTTTTTTTTTTTTTTTAATAATATAAAATTTTTCTTTTTTTAAATTTATATATGCCTGACCATGATAATTTAATGTACAGGGTTTATTAATTTTTCCTACCTTGACTTTTATTTAGTAAGCTTTATGATAATGGTAAGCTAGTTCTAAATAAGCTCTTATTGATTGTGTACCGAAAATAATAATTTCCTTGGAAAATAATAGTTGCACGGGGATTTGCTATAACTAACTCATATGGCCAATAGAAAGGAGTTTCCCGTTTCTGATTTGACTCAAGAGCATTCTGCTCCCGGAAAAACTGTCCGTCCACTCTTGGTCTTAGTACCTATGCTGACTTGTACCTAGTCAATATACTTCGTACCAGATACCTTAAGTTGCTAGATTAATAAATCGCGCGCATAGCACACTATTACGCTGAGCGATTTCTGATTTATTCTCTGATTGATTATTGTTACTTTTGTGTTTAAATTACACCATCTGAATTTATTACTGAATAAACTTTTGTAACATAAATTACCCTTTTATTCCCTCAATATGGATAACTTTATATATTATCTTACATATATATCATACAATCTTACATATATATTTCTTTTTGTATTTGATGTTTATTACCAGTTTTTAAATATAAATATACCTACTTCAAAATTAGTACCATATATGACAAAGAATCTTATTTAGGTATACTTAATAATAACAATATCATAATTAATTATACATGTACATGTTTTTAAAATCTTGTTATATTCGCTTGGTCGGGTGGGGATGACAATCTGATGCCTTCAAACGAATTCTTCTCTATAAACTATCCATATCATAGCCGATGTACAATTATTTTGTTTTAAATACTTATTTTAATTTGCAATTTTCTATATCAACTTCAAAATTAGTATACTATACTATAACTATTGGTAGAAACTTTAGAGGTCATCCTTGCTTGAAATATTGTGTACAGTTTGTTTCTCTAATAAATATTAAGCTATGGTAAAATGTACATAATTTTGATTTATACCATTTTAATTTATTTTTACCTTCCCCTGCTCGTGGTTCTAATTATATTTTTAACAAATGGAAGCAGGGCGAAGATTTGAGGTAAAATCTACAGTTATAGTCTTGACAGTTATGATGAGCGGCACTTTTAAAGTACAGAAACAATGTTAAGATTATATATTAATTGTGCTTCACTTATGTATATAGATTGACAAGACAAAGATGACAGCGATATCCAAAAATAATACACGGTGTGCTTAAATAAGTGTGAGTGGGTGACCCTAGTGTGGCGGATTCTATACTAGCCCTATAAAAATTCACGTATTTGACATTTTAGCCCGTATCGTACACTTTATCGTAATTGATATATTGTGATGATAGAAGTTATTATTTGTTTTATAATATATTTGCATCGAAATCTTTTATTTCGGATCCAAAGCAAAGCATATAAGATGGTGATAATTACAGTCTTAATTTGGACATGAATGGCTAAAAATTTAATATTTCCCGAAGGATATGCAATGGATTTAGATTCTGTGCTAATGATTATGACTTAAATACCAGAATTAACGAAAATAAGACAATTATAATTCACACAGACAGTTCATCTTGATGCCTAAGTCGTTGTAGGCAGCTATCGTGTCCGCGAGAGGATCACAGGTATGCAGGAGGTATACCCTTGTTGACGTTTATGCTATGATGTTTATCACTCTCTACCAACCCATGCACCTATACACCAGCATATCTATTATGGTTAAGATATCTCAAAGCTACTAAAGATTTTGGCTAAAAATTACTTAAGATTTAAGAAAACTTCAGAAGAAAAGTATTGAATGTTTGATGCTGATTTGGTTTATATGACAAATAAAACATAGTCTCCACCGATGTAAGTCTTTATCGTTCGTTTTACGTTCTGAACTTCTACGTTGTAGTTGTAATGCTCACGGGATTTATCAGAGCCCTACCTATAGCCCTGAGTAGAGGTATACCCTTTGGAACTATCATATCAAAGTTGAGCTCTCTGGCTTTAGTAGGTTTTATGATAGAGCGTGACTTACAACCTCTACACAGCAATTTAGTGCTACCCCATTTACTTTGATGTCAGTTAAGTATTTATCAAGTTCCAGGTCTAAAGCTGAACTTGAGCTATTTCATTGTTTTTCATTTTTATCCTTCGGATTACCCTTCTTGGTATGTATATATTTTTTTTTTGTTCGCTGCAATGAACTGACAAATGAGAAGACTTTTCCAGCCAGACCAGGTGAACAAGGCGGTCATAATTATAATAATTTATCTTTGATATTGTTGATATTATTTAATTTAAGTAATGGAATTTAGTTTTATTATTGATATTCAAATACACTATCTTATTAATTTGCAATACTGAATATTAATGCAAAAAATATAAAATATATACAAAACAGGAACAATACATTCACAAATTGTAACTATGATCAATTTTCGAAACAGAATATTCAATTTATTAAATCAGTAGTAGTCCCCATTTGATGTAAATATTAAATATTGGTTTCAATATCATTACATCAATAAGGCCTCCGCGACAAAGTGAAAATTCCGGCATCTGCCCAACAGGTTCGCCCAGTCCGGAGACACAAATATAACAAACTTTTTGAAATTACCCGAAAATTCAAATCGTTTTCTATTATTATTATTTCAGATTGAGCTACAATTAAACACATTCGTAAAACCTTACATTAAGAATTTGTAAATCTACCTAGCATTAATTGAGTTTATATAGTTAAATAATTACAAGTTGTATTTTGCCCTTTTCGGTAAATAAATTTGAATTTGAAGCATCTTGTCCATCGCAAAAGCAGAGTACATTTGCGATCAATTTTTCGCCTTGAGAATCATTCAAGATGTTCACCATATTGACCAACTTTAACCGTATTAAAGAAATTAAAAACTTGTTCGGGTTTAAGCAGCTGCCTGCGCACCTACCCTACACCGTGCAGCAGACAATCTACATCCTGGCGCCCATTAAGTTTTACATTAATTTAGTAGATTGTTTTTGGCGTAATAATATTGATCAAGCGATTCTCCGTACTGAACTCTTTCAGCCAGCATCTCAGACAAAATAAACAATAGCTCATCCATTATCATTTACCCTACGTCGTTTCAAACTAAGCGACCCAACCAAAGAGCTGCGGTTACTGTCTATTTTATTTTGGGAATAGTATCCACCCTCGCGTTTGCGTGCACAATGCTGTGAACATCGCTCCCTGCTATTTTCTCGTCCTCGCGCTAGGCGAACGCTCTCGTGTACGCCGAACCGGCTTACGAAGAGACCTCTCCGCTGTTATTGGACTATTCGTTGTTCACCTGTTCACCTCGACTGACCTCGGTATCACGCTCCCGTAATACCCACGGTCGATTTACCTCGGTATCACGCTCCCGTAATACCCACGGTTGTCGATTGACCTCGGTACCACGCTCCCGTAATACCCACGGTCGTTCAGCATAGCGCTTCCTGTCATCTCCAACACCTCCGTGTTGACTGGCTTTTTTTTTTTTTTTTTTTTGGCATTTCCATGCCAATTCTGCGCTCAATCTATCGTAACTGAGGCTACGACTCCTGCTCTCTTCTCGATCCATGGTGGAGAACTGAAACTGACAAATTTCAGCTTAGTAAACAATCAAGCCAACCCTCAGTACACATACTTTAGTTTCTTTGATCTCAATGGGCCTAACAATTAGTATAACGCAAATCCAATTTTCTTTTATTGAAATGTAAGGCGACCTTCGCAAATGTAACTTAAATATTTCACTGATAACAAATGTACGGCTGACTATTTTATTAGAAGGTAGTTGTTAAAAGTTTCAAAATGTTTAATTCTTACTTTGTATTGCAAACTTATATTTAAACAGTTACTTTATTAATCCTTGGTCATGTAATTCTCTTACGGACTCACGGTATTATCTTACACACGCTTTGTACAGCTTTACAGGGGACCGAAGAAAATGTATAATACCTACTTGGTTTAATAAAGAATATTTTGATTTTGACGTTTTTACCTCTTACGTGAATAATATGAAGACACTACAATAAGCGGGTGACTATCTCAAATTTAAAATAAATAATTAAGATATTATGCATCATGATGAGTATTAAAACAACTATGTGTTCCTTCGTATTATGTTCCAAAACTAGATTTATAAACATAAAAGGCCTCAATATTTTTCTATTTTATTTTTTTAAACTTACAGGTTTGCTAAAATTTTAGTAGCAGTAGTAGTAGTAATTTGTAGTAAACCTATGGTAAGTTTGCAGTTGAGTTGTACAAAATATAAAAAAACAACCTGGATACTCACAACCAGGCATGGTGTAAGCAATGCGAGCAATGCATCACACGTAATATCGCTCGGACGCGTACTGATACATTACACATTACTCGACCGTTCCAAACATCACACTTAGCATGGCCTTACATTTCATTCCATTACACTACCATAGAGCACTGCAGTGTGATGCTGCGTGATTGATCGGTAACGAACGTATGGGTAAGCAAATGAAAGTGATACTTAAAACGATAGCAATAAAAATATCCTAAAGTCAATAGTTGTTTTAATTATAATAGCAAAAAGTTTTAAATTGTATTCAAAGAGTTCGGTTAACATCGATGAATCCCGTCAACATTCGTCTCAGGCATGTATTTTATTTAATTCAGTGTAACTAAAACTCTTACTACATTAAAATCAAATTGTAGTTTTCTAGGTTTACAATTAATGCATTAAGTTTTCATAATTTTGGATTAGCACCGGGACATTCAATTTATTTCTAAAATCAAGTTCAATATAATTTATCGATTGATTTTGATAATTGTTTGATATTTAAAATCGTGTTATCTTGACATACATTTCGAATCTTTGTAAACATCAAATGAATCCATGCACATTGCTAGTCCTAAGCCTGGACCACACTTGAGTTAAATAAACGCGAGTAAAAGTATGATGACAAAATAACTTTATTCAAAAACGTATAAATATTTAAAAAGTAATGGATACATTTCTTCTCTAATCCCGTCTTACTCGCTCACGTAATTCTATAACTACCTATAACACTGCTATTCTACCTCATGTGATATATTTATATTCCCATTACACGAAATATTTAATTAATTACACAACACCACACGCCTGATAGTAGGAATTGTTAGATCGTAGCATCACATGTAATGCTTTAAACAGATGTTGTAATGCCATATGTCATAATTTCAAAGTGTACTGTTTTCGCACGTGTACTCACAATCATAAACGAAAAATGTTTTAGAAAATTCACTATACTGTATATCGATCCAACATTTCAATATTATTCGATAATCAGAGATTCGATAATAGCTTTGAAAAAAAAAACAATCTGAGCTATCGGGAAAAAAAGGACTAGATATCAGGCTCAAGTATGTAACAGATTAACACTCTTATGTATCGCCCCTATGTTTTTGAGAATAAATGAAAATTCTTTTAAAATACTTTCTTGCCTTCAATTGAAATAGACTTTATTATTTACGACTGTTTATGGATGCTATTTTATAAAGAAGAAGGCAATTTCACCATACCAAGGATTCTAATTACGCAAACACAAAAAAAAAGAACAGGGTACTTACGTAGGCGCAGTACGAAAAACGTGATATTTTTCGCCTATCCTCACTTCTGAGTTGTAGGGTCAACTTCAGGGAGTGTGGAGGTTTTGAAATAAAACCCAAAATAGCGGTACACTTCGTATAATTTCATCTTTCACAACCACTTGCCGATACAACGGACTACTGACAATTGCCCCCGCAAAAACAGAGATCGTATATTTATACCTTACCTAACCTTAAGTCAGTTGACTGTCAGTTGATTTAAATCAAATGACAGTCTCATTAATAATACTCCACTCAAATCTACATAATCATTATCACAACTCATTTATAAATAAATAATAACATTTTAGAAATGAGTATTTACCAAAATTATGGATTTAATTACAATCATTATTTTAATCAGCGTGAGCTGTTTTGAAGTAAAGTCAAACTAGTATCTCATTATTCATACACGACACCACTAATACTTATTAAATAGGTAAACAATATGATTACACAATAAAACTATACAGTTTATCAATTATAAATAGTATAAATTATACAGTACAATAGCCAATCATAGCACACTCATTATTATAAGCTTACACTTAGATTAGCTTACATACATACATACATATACTCACGGCCATTAATCCCAAAACGGGGTAGCCAGAGCTGCAGAGCTAGAATCTCCTCAGCCACATTTGGATATTGATAGGGGAGTAGATGGCAGAAATGTAGTATAGTTGGTGATGGGTTTCCAACTGCATCGCCCAAAAACCACTAAAGGCCCCATACCCTTAGTCACCTCTTACGACACCCGTGGGTAGAAAGGGGTAGCGACATTCTAAGCCGGCACACACGGCAATCTAAGTCGACACTACACGGCAAAGCCGGCACTACACGGCAAATTATAATAGCTTAATTATATTAATGGGCCGAAGTGAGTAAAAAAACTAATAAAGCAGTTAAAGAAAGTTTGTTTCAATTTACAAATTTTGAATAATTTAATTAAGGACGTCCCCGGAAAAATAGGTTGATGTTGATTGTTTGGAAGTTCTATAAAGTCTGATTTGATGATATTGATATGACATGAATAAAATATATGTTGGTGATTAGTTCATGGTGTTAAAATTTGATGTTTAACATTATAATAAATTGCTGAAAAATATGATGAAAAAAATTTAATTGGAACATGCTTTGTTTTCATAAAAACCGTATAGGCTCCACTGGCATAACATACATGTGAACTCATGTGTCTACATACGCGTAGCTTTAACATCTGTAACTTTGATGTTGAACTTTTCATTTAAACATTATAGTTATTCAATAAAACTATATAAACTACATTTATCCTGCGCGCGCGTTTTTTCTGTCCCTGTCACTCTCAGTAAATTTGACGTTAGAGTGAGCGCAATAGCTGCAAAATGCGGGGAGGCCCTTAAGTTTATTTATAAAAAAATACCAAGTATAAAACATTAGAATTTAGTACTCATTTTCCCTCATTCAGTGCAAAGCGGCAACATTACGCGTGCCACACTGTTGACTCGTTAATAGAGTATATTTCGTTCGTTCTCTTTACCTCGCCTCAAATAAGGGGTACCTCATGAGGTAAAATGAGGCTCTCACTCAATACTCATTAAAAAGAGTGAGATATACAACGCTAGAACGCTACGTCTTGCTGGATTTCAATAACACTCAGTTTATGTTGCATTATTAACGCCATTTTGGGTCGAACTTCGAAGGAATCACCCGACCGAAGTTCTATTACAACAAACTCCAACATACAATACATTACATACCTATTACCTAATTTACAGTATCGTACTACGTACATTAAATATAACAACGACAGCATTATTGTGACATTAACAATGCCATGCGATACTATAACACACTTTTTTTTTTTTGAAAGAGCGACGGGGGTATGTTGGACTATCACCGACTAAAACCCCACCGGTTCGGTGCTGCTGGCCCTGCGGCCTGTGCGGCGTCACCAAAACTTGTGTGCCGGGCAGCTGAAGGCCGCTCTAGCGAGGCAATGGAGTGTACCTGAGCAGAGTCGGTCTATAACATTCGAAGAATTTTTTGGTTTATATACTCTAATAAAGAAGAAATCATACCGCGATGTAGCAATTACCGACAGTGCCATCTATTGGTGAATATGCAAATCACAGCGCGCTTTTGTATCAGGTTTGCGCTGTTAAAAACTACAAAGTGAGAATGGAGGGAAGTTTTCATTTCCAGCCCCTGAGTGTAGCTTTGTGATTTCTGTGAAAGCGCTCATATGAACGGTTTAGTATCTTCGAACATAAACTAATTTTTAGAATGAGTTGAAGTTGAGTTGAGTCTAGTATTTAATATGTAAATTAGTAATTATTTGGTTTTGGTCACGGGCGCGATGGCTTATTTCATGTGTAATTTTGCTCTTTCTCTATCGATTTCTATGATATTGTTTTTATTGAATAGGTAATAATGTTACCTTTTTTAAATTAGGGATGAGTGAGAGTATTATAAACGTAAGAGTAAACAAATATAATCAGAATACTCCGAACTACTAAGCTTTCAGGAGTTACACGTGATATTGTTAGTCAACCATAAAAGATAGACATATGCTGTTGAACATTTTTTTTTAGAAAAATTTATGAAGATTTTTTCCGCCATACATACATTTTATGTAACTTTAACCATTAAGGCTGCACACGCGACGGAAGTTTCAAAAATGGAGTAACTTCTCCCATTTTCCCAAAAATTCCCAAAATTCCCCTTTACTACTCTGCTGGAAAGTATACAAAAACCTGTGCAGGAGTATGAAGAATAATTGTACCAAGTTTCGTTAAAATCCGTCGAGTACTTTTTGTTTCCAAAAGGAACATACAAACCGACAGACAGACAGACAGACAGACAGACAGACAGACAAAAATTTTACTGATTGCATTTTTGGCATCAGTATCGATCCCTAATCATCACCTGATAGTTATTTTGAAAATATATTTCATGTACAGAATTGACCTCTCTACAGATTTATTATAAGTATAGATTATAATTAAAACGTTGTAAATTTATAATACTTACGAATGATAAGTAATCTCATCATTTTAGTAGTTTTTCTACTATAGTTTGTGCAAAATCTCATCACACACGACGGCATTCTCGATTATTTTGATAAACAAACACGCCAAAACAGGTGAACGATTGCAACGGCAGCTAGTGCGCGACTGATGTCAGATTAGCCATTTAGCCTGTTTTTTAAGTGCCACTTATGAGCGCGCATGACTTATCTACGGTTTTTTATTACTACATCTATGCCCGAAAGCCATACAGTTTCCAGCTAAGTACAATTACGGGACAGCTGAAAGAAGAATGTTGCCTTTAATACTAACATGGGCTTCTACAATACATAAAATGCAGGGCAGCACTGTGGATTACGCAGTCGTATACTTAGGTGCGAAACTGTTTGAAGAAGGTCAAGCCTACGTGGCTCTTAGTAGAGTCAGATCTTTGCAAGGACTACGTATAGAGGAGTTGGACTGCAATAAACTAACGGGCAAGAAACCTTGCAATAATGAAGCACTATATGAATTAAACAGAATGCGAAATAAAAACTAAAAACTAGAAAATAAAAATAGGTAAAAATACTTTTTAAGTTAAACGGTTTTAATATTAACATACATTGCAATGTTTAAGATAAATGTACTAAAAACCTAAAAATAATAATAAAATAGATACAGTCGTGGGAATTATATACATATGCATAGACTAGACTAAAATAAAACCGTGGGGCACGTCAATTGTCTACAAATTATCGACTTAATGTGCGATAGAAGAAACGTTTAATTCGTCGGTGGGCAGTTGGCCCGCAGACGGTGAGGAAATTACTTACTATTTTCTTGCTCATGGAAATTCCGATAGTCATACACTACATGTAAATAAAAGAGATGTTTCAACTAGTTTCTCGTTGGAAATTTACACTGCTAGCTGGCGATGAATCGGTTCACTGCTCGCAGTTTGTCTTTAATCTACAAAACATAATATGATAAAAGTACCTACTACTCGCTCAACACTATGAAACCCTAAAACTCGCTTATAATCGAGCTTGCTAGCTTGTTTCCACATTCTTCCCTATTTATCACATGTCCATCGTTGTCGGTTGAACAACTGCACAATAATATTGTAACATTACAAAACAAACATTTTAATCAACGATTGTAGACAATTTACGTGCCCCACGGTTTTATTTTAGTCTAGTCTATGCATATGTATATAATTCCCACGACTGTATCTATTTTATTATTATTTTTAGGTTTTTAGTACATCTATCTTAAACATTGCTCTGTATGTTAATATTAAAACCGTTTAACTTAAAAAGTTTTTTTACCTATTTTTTTGTTATTTAGGATCTGTTTTTACACTTTCCATAAAACTATAGTTCGAATGAACTGGATGGAGGTCAAAGTATGTAAAATAATAAAAGAAAGCATTAATGGGAATATTCATGACACAAACTTAGTATTCTCTCTATTCTTTAGGCACTCTTTATTCTATGATTCATATAAATCATGAAGTAAGTTCGGAAGAAAGCCGGAATTGTTTGCCAGGATCATACCAATATAAAAAGATACAATTCCAACTATTAGACCCCTTCGAAGTAATCAGAGATATAGTAGTAATCATATTATACGATCCTGACACAGCTCTCGATTTTTTCCTACAGCCATAACATCAATCTTAACATTATTTTATTTATTTATTATTTTAAATTAAAATTTCATTATTCGGTTTAAACTAAAATTCAAACCAAGTTCCTGGTATGTGCAATTTTTCCGGTAACTAAAGTTTATGGTAAATAAAACAAGTTTTAGCATTCTCCGTGCATAGCCGTTTATAATAAATTATGAAAATTTACGAGTTGGTTTTATTATGGCGCGAAACTATAGAGCTGACGGAAAATTGTTTTTCATTAGTTCTCTCGAGGACAAGGTGTAGTTAAATTTAGTATTTAAATAGTTTGTGAATCCAGTCATCTTATATGAATATGATATCGACGAAAAGACATGGCAAAGTGTTATTTTCGGCTATACAACGCACATTCAAAATACATGCATACCTAAATATACTCACGGCCATAAATCCCAAAAAGGGGTAGCCAAAGCTTTAGAGCTAGAAATTCCTCAGCCACATTTGGAATTTGATAGAGGACAAGATGGTAGAAATAAAGTATTGTTGGTGATGGGTCTCCAACTGCATCGCCCATAACCCACTTAAAAAAGCCCTATACCTTACTCGCCTCTTACGACACCCGTGGGATGAAAGGGGGAGTAACATTCTGACCGGCACTACACAACAAGCGTATCGAATTTTTCGAATTCAAAATAAAGTACAATATTGTTTGTGTCAGTATCATTAATCCATCTTATTACGCTGTCAACGATAATATTATCAAATCAAGGAACCGAATAGCTGCACAGCTATTGCAGTAAAAAAATAATAAGAGAACAAAGAGTTTTTATCTGTACAAGTGAATAAAATGAGGAAAAATGCAAAAAGGTTGCAACATTGTCTGTGGTTATCTTTCCCGCGCGAGCTGAGCCGAGGTACTCGTAAGTATTCAGCTAATGGCGGATGAGTGCAGTCACCGGAGTGTTTACAGTTCTACTCTGTGTCTCTCAGCGGAAACAATGGCTAAGGATTACCTGGAATAGTCTGTTACTAGATATATCCATAACATATGACTATCTTTACCGCATTAAAGTGTATGAAATGCTTTGTAGTGTCGGCTTAGAATGGCACTATCCTATTTCTTCCCGTGGGTGTTCTTAAGGGCCGGCGCTGACTGCCGGCATGGCATGGCAAAGGATTTCGGTACAGATATAGCATTTTTAATCTTATTACCATGAGTATAGAATTCATTTTACTTTATTTTGACACAACGATGCCGACGTGCGCCGTACCGCGGCCTCCCTCGGCATCGTTGTGTCAAAATGAATTCTATATGCATGGTAATAAGATTAAAAATGCTATATCTGTACCGAAATCCTTTGCCATGCCATGCCGGCAGTCAGCGCCGGCCCTAAGAGGCGGCTAAGGTTATAGGTGTGTCGTGTTGTGGTTGGAAATCCCTCACCGATTACTTTACAGTCTTTTCCTCACTCAACTTGGAACACAAAAGTAGCTGAGGAATTTCTTATTCCGAAGCTCTGGCTACCCCTCCTAGGGATTCATAGCCGTGAGACATTAAATCCACCTAAATAGATCCCATTAAAATTAATCCTTTGGAAAGTCAAGCTAATAAATACGTTGGCCCAGGTAGTTGCCAGCTTTGGGATCACTTAATTATCATTTATGCAAACAGGTAAAGTACAGGAGGAAGAAAATGACTAAGGTAAAATGAATAGGTTTATGTAAGATTTCTGGTAATGACTTGTTTATGGTCAACTTGTATTACAAGTCCGGCATTAATAGTTTCCTTGTACTTTTACTGTTTATTGCAAATGTTTATTTTCAATATAATATTTTGGACCTAATATCACCAGCGAAGACATTTTTCTTCGGCTCTGAAATCGGCCGATAAGAGTTCATTTTTCATAATCCATTCTCCATTTTACGAGGGCGGTTGGCATTTTAGCGCCGCTACCCTTTCAAGGAAGGTTGTAAATTTAATGAATATTATTAAACCGCAAACTAGGTAAGAATTTGGTTACTCATTTCTTACATACATACATACATAATACTCACGGCTATAAATCCCTAGAAGGGGTAGCCAGAGCTAAGGAACTTGAAGTTCCTCAACCACTTTTGGAAATTGCGTCGGGAAAAGATAGTAAAATAAAGGTTGTTGGTGATGGGTCTCCAACCACATCGCCCAAAAAGCCCCAATACCGTTAGTCGCCTCTTACGTACACCTACCGGAAGAAATGGGGTAGTGATATTCTAAGCCGACACTACACAGCAATTCATTTCTTCTCACTGGAAAATATGTGGTCATTATTCTAAATATATATTTCACTCTTTTTTATATATATATATATATTATCGTATATATTTTTTTATGTGGCTGTATATGGCGTAAGTTTTAAATTTAGCCTTAGTTTTGTTTTTTTTTTTGGCAAATTAAGCAATATTCATGTTTACTTAATATATTTCACCTATGCACTTATTATTTGCAGAGTCTAGGACCTTTTTATATTCATGATATAGATATGTAAATGTGAAGATGGATCAAATGGCTTCCTGTAATAATTTTGGTTTTTTTAAATGGATATAAAGTTGTAAATCTTCCAGACGAAATAAAATAAAAACACATAATAAAATTATAAGGGAGGTTCCATAGGCGCTATAAGGCAAAGGAAGTCTTATAGGCCTGTTAAAACAAACTTAGTTACTTCTTCTCAACTGGTCACTGGCACATTGGCTGGTTGGCATTATTTTTTATGATAAGTTTAATTCATAAGTCATAGCAATTGTCTTACAAAATATATAAAAGTGCTTACGATGGTAATGTCCGGCGTATGATTTTTCTCGCCCGGGGTGGTAGTCGTCATTTTTATCTTCGTTTCTAATCTGACACCATCTGTAATAATAATAACATTACCAAATTAATATAATAAATCACAAAATAAGTTTAAATATTATATTTTTTATATATTCACAAATTTAAAACAGTTAATACAGAAAAGCATAATAAGTATTGTGAAATTAAAAATTTGGAGCTCAGTAAACAACACGTCTATTCTAAAAAAAGCCATAGAGCGGAGTTTAGACATGACACAGTCACAGCATATCCGTTGAAGTGGTGACAACTCATTAGCTAAATGTTTCCTTAGTTTTGCATCCGATAAATGTATAATATATGATAATACTATAGTATGTAGCCGTGTAGTGTCGGCTTAGAAAGCCGTGTAGTGTCGGCTTAGAATAACACTACCCCATTTCAACCCGTGGGTGATCGTAAGAGGCGACTATGGGTACAGGGGCTTATTAAGAGATTTTGGGCGATGTGGTTTGAGACCCGTCACCAAAAACATTTATTATTACCATCTTTTCCCCAATCAACTTCCAAAAGTTGCTGAGGAATTTTTCATTCCAAAGCTCTGGCTACCCCGTTAAGGCTTTATAGCCGTGAGTATATGTATGTATGTATGTATGTACTATAGTATGTATATCGATTTATTTTGAAAAATATAAATTTACTGCCAGTCACCTGCATTTATTCAAGGTTTGAATGAAAATTTAGCTTCGACTTCAATAGTAACTTAATTTACATTTTATAAAGGCTGTAAATGTAGTTAAAATGTTGGTTTACTTCTCTTTATTTTTAAATTTTTAAAAAACATGTTATTTTGTCAAAAGTGGCTGAAAAAAAATGTTACACTCGCTTATATACATTTGAGCGGTGTGTTTTCGTAACACACTCATCAACAACTCTTTGGGTTCTTATGGTATATGGATGTTGCTTCAGGACTTAATAAACGTTGTTAGCAGTTAATTTTATGACAGTGAACCAGTTTTCGTAAGTAATAATTTAACAAAAAAAATTTATATCGATTTGTTGCTGGACCGTGTACATTTGCATTTATCATTGTAATAATATTCAAAGTGATATCGTATTAGAAAAAGATTTAAAATGGTATTTCATTCACCACCTGTCTATCCAACAAAAACATGAAGTTTATGCGAACCGGAAAATTGACGAGTCATTCCAATTTCCGACTAGATCCATTCGGATTCATCATTATTTTTTTAGTATGCATAATAAATGGTAACCAACAAAGCGAACAGCGCAAATGAATCCATTGTGCTCAAACTGTTGTTTAGGGGAGCTCATGTCCAGTAGAGGACGTGAGACATAAATATACATAAATTCACGGCCATGAATCCCAAAAAGGGGTAGTTTCAGAGCTGGAAACTCCTCAGCCACATTTAGAAGTTGATAGGGGACGAGACGGTAGAAATAAAGTATCGTTGGTGATGGGTTTCCAACCGCATCGCCCTATACCCTTAGTCGCCTCTTACGACATCCGTGGGTAGAAAGGGGTAGTGACATTCTAAGCCGGCACTACACGGCAAACACGGTGACAATGATGATAGAATACAGAACTGTAGATATTCGCTGTGAGAGATTATAGTGTTCCTTATTTGTTTATTATTCCAGTACGGTTATAAACTGCGGTTGTTGAGTAAGAAAGAGATCTGCAAAATGTTGAGTGATGGTTGAAAAATGTGTTTGGAAATCCATCACCAACGATACTTTATTGAGTTTCATACAGTACCGTATACAGACCGAAGTTCTGACTTCCCCGTTGAGGAATCATATTTGTAATTATAGATGAGGGATATAATCGTAGATACTCAAAAAAGACTATGGGACGATCTAAATAATAAACATGTTTTGGACGCCATTTAAACCAACTACCTAAAATAAGACTTAATATTGTGAAAAACAAATATCTCTTTATTTTCATACCATTTTAACGTTTAATATCACATTATGCACCCCAAAACGAAGATCTGTAATCGATCAGTAAGTACATGCGTTTTCCGATTTAATTTTTATACTTTAATTGTAAATATTTCGAGAAATATAGCTGTACCAAAATAAAAAAGAAATTGAAAAGCATGTTTATTTGACTTAAGCAAATAAATTTATTCAAACCCAGACATAATACAAATAAACGAAACAACAATAGCTCTAAACTGTAAAAATAAAACGAGTTGGAATAGGGTGTTTGAATGCACCACATGAATTCCCGTAAGGATAACCTCGAGAGTATTGAACGATTCAGTAAATATCTATTGTGTGCGCGAATGTCGCTCTCTTTTCAAACGGTTGGTATCCGAGTAGACAGCTGAGCCAATATTAGCTAACATTTTCGATATTTTCACTACGTTTCCAATTCAAATCTACGTTTGTCATCGAGTTAGAATACTCTTGTACATATTCCGTAGTGTCGGCTTAGTATAGCACTAACTCATTTCTTCCGGCGAGTATCCTGACGACTTTGGGTGTTTACTGTTTGGGCTTTTAAGTATTTTTTGGGCGATGCGGTTGAAGACCCCTCAAATTGGTCACCAACAAATTTTATTTTACAATCATTTTCCCGCTCAACTTTCAAAAGTGGTTACAAAATTTTTAATTTTGAAGATCTGGCCACCCATTTTTGGGATTTATGGTCGTGTGTATATGAAGGTATGTATGTTAAAATACTAGTCAATAATAATAATAAATTCTTTATTATCAGAACATGGGTCCGTGTCTTCTTAGTGATTCAACTTAAATATTAGGTTAAAATACACATTGTATTTCAAACTTAACGTATAATGCTGCTGGAAAAATAATATACTGCATTTTCTTTTAGCAAAGCAAGTTGGAACGACGCTACTGATTGCATACAAAGCTAAAGAAAATAAGAATAGCTTTCTGCTGTTTATTGTGAGATCTTGATTTTGAATTATTTATGATATCTTGTTTTATATGGACTTTTAAGTTGAGAAAATAGTTGTATAAGTTGTGGTAATTGTGGTTGGTATGAAAAGCGTGTTCCTTCAGTTTTAGTATGGTTCAGGCGCAGAGACGACTAACATTATATTAATTTGACTCCGTCATGACTTGACTTGAATTTTTACTTAAGCCGATGGGTCGCAAGTTTATGCTCCATTACTTTAATGTACCTGCTTTAGTTTTATCAAATTTAATTGAAAAGACAGAGCAAAATAAAATTATTATTTTTTCTATTGTCCTCATTCTTGACTTATTTCTTTTATTATTTTATTAGAAAACTTTAGTCTAGAACGTAGGTTTTGTTTTTTACTATTCATTCTTATTTATTAAAAAGAGCGGAAAGTTTATAATAAGCTCAATGGAGAAAATATTTGTTTGTGTGTTCACTGGCTGTAATGAACAGGATGAGAACAACTGAAATTATGAAAAAAATATTTTATCAATAAAAACCTATAGCTTTGGGAAGAAATGAAGGTTAATATAACCTTACACAGAAAAAAACACTATTAATGCGTAGCTGGGTCGGATTTATATACTTACCGAAAAAGGCTTAAACTGACTGATTCTAACTAGGTTGGCATGGGACCGTCGGATGCCAATAAAAGTACCGAAGCGAGCAATTCGGTATGCAAAGTTTTTTTTTGGTATTTATTAAATATTTTAATTCGATAGTAAACACGAAAATAAAAGACTAATTTGAATATTTTCCATTTAAAATGAGTAATTGTAAAGTTATGATTTTTTAAAGATTGTTCAACTTTTGTACTTTATGACGTCATCGATTGATAAAATCACGTAGCGACATGCAAACGAAGCGAAATGTTTTATAAAAATGTTGCTGATTGCAAAACATAATACGAATTTGTGATGTCAAATGAAATTATTACGATATTATACTAAACAAAACTTATAATTTTCGATATTTTATTAATAAACTGCAAAACCGTATGTCTTTGAAACAACATTGAAGGTCAAACACTGTTACAGTTTTTTGATAAAATAACAGTCATCTTAGCTTCAATTGATATAATTTCAAGAAAATATTGTTTATAACCATAATATCTCGAAATGGTTTTGCAATCAGCATCACTTTAGTAAAACTTTGCATACCGAATTGCCTGATTCTCAGATATTACTTAACGTTGAACGATTTATTCTACAAATATCTCAACACGCGTTGCTATGCAATTTTTTATGATTCTTTGAATATACCTGTTGGTTTACCTAAACGCGTGATTGATTCTACACAAAACTGCAAAGGAGTTAGAGTCCTGATTTTGGAAAACTCAAATTGTTAACAATTTTTATTGTTGAAAAAGACATATAAATATGCGTTTATATAAATTCTATTTTCACGCGCTGGCATTGTTTACGTAATTTTTCCATAGACTGACATTGTAATTTTTAATGGTGATTATTCCTCCCTGGTACATCCGATTTTTATCAAACATAAACCATCTAGACATGGTCCTTGACCACCATGAAAAATTTCAGGGTTCTGAGTTGAGCCGTTAGGGAGGAGCAAAATGCAAAATCGCTACGCTCGCTTCGCTCCAATTAGAATCAACGCACAGACGAAACTACTATACCTAGAAACTTGGGATTTTGTCTAGGTGTTAATTATGTAAGTGAATAACCAGAAGGGAATTTTAGAAATTCTTTTAAAAGTAGGTGAATTAGGGGTGTGAAGTTTCAATGTAACTTTTTAAATAGTAAACTTAGAAATATGAAATTTAGTAAGTAAATTTTTATTTACATATATTTATGTTTGCATGCAATGCATTATGGCAACCGTGATAGCCCAGTGGGTAGAACACTCGGTTATCGTGCAAACGACTAGTGTTCAAATCCTGGGTCGGGCCTACACCAATTTGTCTTTTCTAAAGACATATGTGTGGTTAATTTATCATTGTTGTTAACGGTGAGGGAAAACATCGTGAGGAAACCCACATGGCTGAGTTGTACTTAGTCATGTGACAGTGTATTCGTACAAAACGGCGATAGGACTGCCCTCTATCACGTGAGTACACTGTCCATGCAAAACGTGGGTACTCTGAACACCAGGTGACAAAGTCACGTGATGTTCAGAAGTATTAGTACCTCTGCCAACCCCTTCGGGGATATTCGGCGTGAACGTTTATGTTATGTTATGTTATGTTTGCATGAATACTTTCTCTTTTCTGTATTTAGAAACTTGAAATTTGATAAAGAGGTTCCTTTAATGATTTTAGTGAGCAACAAAATAAGTAGTTTGAAAAAGTCAACCCCTAAAGGGGTAAAGTTAAAGTTTGAAGTTTATGCAATTTTAACTCAGAGAGAACTTCATAATAAGCAGGTTTTATGTCACGCAGATTAAGTAGCACGGGTCATCTTTACTTTTGAATAGTGTTTAGTTCTAACTGTAAATATTTTTCATGATCAGCTCAGTATTTAAGAAGATTAACATATTGATTTAAATATGATATATTGAATATTTGCTTCCAGTTATTAACAGAGCTATGCCCTATTTTCTTTAGTATTCTCTGTTTTCAAAAAACAAAAACATTCTTGTGATCTTCCTTTTTCAGTCGATTTAAATATGCTGCAAAACGCTGTTACATTCTTAAGCCCATATGTTTCTATACTCGTGGATTTACATGAGGAAATAAATGTTTATGAAATATCGAAGTATTGTTAACAGAGCTTCACATATTTTTATGAATGACATTCTTACACAGCTCCGATACAAAGCAGGTCTTTAAACCACGTAGTTCGATCATAAGCAGACGTCATCCCTGCTGAGATACTCGATATCTATATCTCACATTATCTCACATTATCCTCTTTCTCATAAAGAACACAATACTACAAACTAAAGATGTAATACAGACTGTATGTACTATTGAAGCACGTTCTCAATAAGGTGCGATCCTACACAGCAATGTACGACGTTAATTGGAACTTCAATACGAGTAAGTTCAAATCGTGTCCAATTAAACTTTAGTAACAATACATGCCAAGACACCATACCCGTCTTAGAAAAGCGTTACACCATCTCTTCACGTCGTGCCGATTCTAATGTAGGTGATGGGATGGCAATATTGGCAATGACACTTGAAACCAATCGGTTAGGATGTTTCATTAACTATATTTTCTCCACTTTACTTTTGTAAGTGCCTGACATCTTGATGCCGAAGCTCTGGCTACACCGTAATGTTAATATAGCCGTAGGTTTGCGTTAGTTCCGATAAATCAGTTAGTTATATGGAATTGTTTTCTAGTTACATCTTATTTTTGCTGTGTAGTGTCGGCATAAAATAACACTACCCCATTTCTTCCGGTGGGTGTACGTAAGAGGTGACTAACGGTATCGGGGCTTTTAAGGGATTTTTGGGCGATGTGGTTGGAGACCCATCACCGAAAGCCTTTATCTTACCATCTTTTCCCCACTAAAATTTCCAAACGTGGCTGAGGAATTTCCAATTCCTTAGCTCTGGCTACCCCTTCTAGGGATTTATAGCCGTGAGCATATGTATGTATGTATGTTACATCTTATTTCTATAGTTTGTTATTTAGTTTTGGTTCGTTTCCATCACTATGCCTAAACATAAATCAACATGAATCAATCTTTATTGTACATGTTTCTAGATCAAACACATTCTGATAATCTCGTGCATTGCAGTTTATTGATAACTGTGGCCGACTCATACTAACACATGCACTATTCATACCAATATATATTGAAATTTTACGAGTGTTATTCACTCATGCTTATCTTACAAAATGTATTACGTGGTGTTTCTTGCGTAAGCATTCATGCATGTTTACTGACTTCATTTGTTCAATACATACAAATTGCATATGAAAATTATTGCAACTAAATTTGATAAATCTACACAGAAGTCCTGAAATCGGATACAAAGTAGAATATGTACTATTATTTAAGGACCAATGGTATGAAGTGGCTAATTGAAATAAGAGAGTTTCTAAAAAAAAACAAATAAATCACCGTTTAAATAATAATTAATTAGTAAGCACTGTTGGGTATTTATTGTTCAACAAGATTTTTGTAAATAGCGTTTTTTTCTATATTTAGCCCTAATATATCTAAGGGATCACCAGATCCCCAGAGGAAATCCTTTCTCAGCCACTTTCGACAATAGTATAGGGTGCCGTTTATAGGATAGAGGATCGTTGTGCCCTATCGTTCGTTGATGTAGGCAAAACCGCCAAGCCCATGAACAAAGACTTTAATAACCACGTACTGTATTAAAAACATGAATTTGTGCTATTCCAAGTGAGGTTATAGTAGGTCAAATGGTATATAAATCCGCTCGGATTTCTTCCGTTAATGCTATTCCATTATATTATTTAACTTTCTTAAGCAAGTTACTTTTATCTGTAAATAATTTTAATAAAATACTTTAGCACCCACGTTTGTTTTACTGTAAAGGTTTATTATGTTTCTTTTCATAACAAAAATTTTATAAGTTGATTTTATAAATATGTTAATGATATAGATTTGAAAGTAATTAGTATGTAAAGATTCGCCACTGTAAAAACAGGAAATATTTAAGGCAAATATTTAACACGGCAACTGAAATCCTTTTTAGGCAACTTACTATTAAGTCACAAAAAAACTAATTTTGCAGTGATTAAATATCTTAGCAACTATAAAACTATACAAGCAACAAAATGCTGGTGTCAAAAAACTAAAAATACGGCTGCTACTGTAAGGTATCAAATATATCAAGCGGGATCAGTGTAAAACTGGTTGAGGTATTATAAAACCTAATGTGACCATTAAAAAACAATTAATCACCACAATTGTATTTGTGCTAGGTTAGGTTAGGGTTAGCTTTTGTCCCTTAGAGCGGAAATAGAAACCCCGCGAAGCGGGGTCACGTCGACCCGCTGTTAGGTATGGTTAAGTTGTGTAGGTTCATTTAAAAGAGGAAATTTTAATAAAATAGACCAAGAATAGTTTTATAGCATGTCACAATTTGGTAAATTTAGATCCCTACAAATGTAGCCAAAAGTAATTTTTTAAGATCTTGTTTGTATTTATTTCAGACCTTGGTCATGTTTATAGACAACCCCATTTTAGAATTAATGAAAGCCTATTTTAACTTTTTTATCCGCCAATAATTTGTCGCCTTAGAAGAAATTCAATTGCCACAAAAGAAAATCACTGCCAGATAAAATTAAAATAAAACCTTAAAAATCATTAAAAAGCCACCGCTTTCTAGTTAAGATGCTACCTCTAATTAGTCGCCAAAATTTATTATTTACTATCCATTTTCATTTTTTTTACGACCCGAAATGGCATTAATTTGTCGCCGCGTTAAATACATGCCAATATTTAATCGTTACGATCCATTCATACATTCCTTGTAAAAAGCAATATAATAAACAAACATTTCGATGAAATTTTGGGCATTCTTTTATCGGTTCGCCAACACGCTGTGCTCCTCTTAATCAATCTTGATTAATAATGCTCTGAGGACTTCCTGGGATCTATCTCCCTGGACTCTACTACATTCGAAGCCGATTCTTCACCGGTTATTTATGGGTTAATACCTTTGCCCCCTTACGTGTAAAACTATATATAACTACGTTTATTCCTTTCAGTGTTAGATCTTTTAAAATTAATTATGGGGAGAAATAAGAAGGTAGTTAAAATTCATGATTGAAGGACATTAAAAATGTAAAAAAGATAATCGGAATAAATTGGTGTTTCAAAATTCTAAACCTATAAAGTCTATAATATCAGCAGAGGAGAACGTTTACAGACAATTCATTCCGATCAAATACAGAACGTGCTGAAAAAGGCAGATGTCGATAGTGTTCAGAATAGAAATGAAAAGGATTATTATTTGAACAAAGCGCAATAGATCTTTCAGGATCGAACATAGCAGCAGTCGATTGTATCTGCCTACCTACTCCAGTGGAATCAAATTGCGCAAGTAATACAATTTGTGTAATTAAAAAACAAATTACTGAATTAAACACAATAATTTATTAAAATGTGAATATTATAGACATTTTTGTATATATGTTTTTTTAATCTTTACCGGTGTTAAAATAATGAATATTTTAAATATTTTTTTATTTGCAACTAGTTCCGACTTAAAAATCGTATTGGATGATTTACATACTTTATTTTAATACCAGTCGTTTCTGATGAAATGTGATGATTTTATTATTTTGAATCCTTTAATAATCTACATAAAATGGTGAATTATTAAAAAAAAATTCATGTTTTACGTAACCTAATGCCATATTACATTATTGATGTATGTAAAAAGTATCGACGACTCAGCACAGCGCGTTCCGGGCTCCTTTGTTTGTTATTAAACCATAAATTGTCGACCAAAAATAGCTCGACCAATGGCCATTTTATAGTGTTTATCCGGGAACCGGCAAAAACTATACAAATACTCGTAAATCCGTTGTTAAGACGAGCGGACGCGCCTCGTCTCTAATTTTATATTGGTTAAATAGGAATCATAAAAATACTTGTTATAATATGCCCTTTATCATAGAAAACAAAATATAAAAAAAAGGTCAAATTAAGTTGAAATAATGTTATGGTTGTAAAACAGCATTGGTTGTTGTAGAAATCATTGGAGTGGCCTGTGTCCAGCAGTGGACACACATTGGCTGATGATGATAATGATGAATTGTCGGGTCTCATAAACTAACTAATTACTATGAATGTCTATAGTCAATAATTATGAAGCTCAAGAACAGCTGCCTTATAAATGACAATTTGTAAAACAATGATCGTTAGTTTAAGTACAAATGGTGTTCGCGCATGAATCGATGACGGACTGCGGGACTTCGCCTACATCTACCTTAACGATCGGATCGCATACGCACGGTCTAATTTTTACCTTGTCTAACTTTTGTAACATTTATATCGCAGTAAACCTATATTTTATACAGTCCACTCTTTTATTGAACATCGCTTCATATCAATTGGTGTAATCTGTTACTTGGCAAATAAATCATTTTATTTATTTATTATATTTATGACTGTATTCGTGCTTCTAACAAATACTCAATGCAATAATTCGATAAAGCTTAGGTCTTTAACTTAATAAATGAGAAGGTTCTCGGGATCCGAAGAATTAAAATGTGATGGGTTTCCAGCCACAAAAACAATAATTTATGTTAAAACCTTATGTATCTTTCAATTATTGTGTGTGTGACATAATTTTCAGTACTTGTTTTAATATTTAAAATTAAGCATGTCATATGTAAACTGCCATATAAAGACAAGTTTGTTGCCATCTTCCACCAAAACAACGCGTGATATTTTATCAATTCGATACTAACTTATAGCAATAAGTTGAAAACAATCCAGTTATTAGTACTATTCATACTTTTCAGTTGCTGCTTGAATCGAGTGAGTTTTACTAAGAGAGAGAGAGTTCCAATCCAAACTATTTGTCACTAACTTTACTAAATGTATGATCCACATATTGTATTGGAGGCTCGTGACGGACTCATAAAAATTAACGAACCGAAATAAAAACGGTTAATTCAATATTCGTAGAATTTAAATGGAACAATGATCATTGAATCGCCATCGTGGACTTCCAGTGGAAGTAAGGTGTGGTCAGGGGTAATTCACTCCCCCTTTCACTACCTTGGGTCACTACCCCTATCTACCCACGGGTGTCGTAAGACGCGACTAACGTGCTGGGGCTTTTTTAAGTTATTTTCGGGCGATACGGTTGCAACGCATCACCAACGATAATTATTTCTATCATTTGGTGCCCTGCTTTCAACTTCGAAACGTGGCTGTGGAGTTTCAAGATCTAAGCTCTGGCTACCCCAATTTGGGAATTTTGGCTATGAGTATATGTATGTATTTAAAGTGGGGTGACTTTAATCATGGAATTATAAACGAAAACTGCAAATAACGGCCCAGTTCGATGATTTAGTAACACTTATTGTATTAAACGTGCGACCACCCGACGGAGAGGTCATTCAATTATAGTGATGAATGCGAGCTCGTTTACTAACAGCATTAAGCAAAAATATCATATTCAGTTTTTCCATTTCAATTTTAAAAGTAAATGAATATTCGCATGACTACCGAAAATTAAAAGGAGAATTTGTATGTTTTTTATTCACGTTCAAGAACCAAATTTATGAATCGTTTTTAAATTTAATTTTAATTGAATAAAGTTTCAAATATTGAGTATAATTTTATCAGCGATGAGAATATGAAAGGATGTTGTAGGAAATGATAATACACGTTGGCTGGAATGGCTAATTTTGCTTACTAATACCAAATGGACTATTACTTAATTTCGTATTTATCTGTCATTACTCGTGTGCTTTTGTTCACGAGCATTAGTTTTTATTATTCCTGTTTACTAATAAAATTATAGTCTTTGTTGCTTTTAATAAAGTTCTGTATTAGCATTTGTTGCAGGAGTTTAGACGGAAATACCTAATAGAAAACAATGGCGCAACTTTATAGATTTCAGTTCGTGTAATCCCGAAAGGTAAATATATATTTAAAAAGTTATATTTATATGTATGTACCTTGAGCTTGGTTGTCTGTACATGGCATAGTAGCTGCGAGCTTCGTTCACTCATATCTGGAAAAAAGATTATTACGTTAATTTAACTGAAGCACCAACGGACACTTTTTATAGCATTAATCAGTATTTAGTCTCTTCGTGAAATAAAAGCAGTTTTAGTACTAGAATGCACATAAACATCACATAAAATCACACAAATCATAATCACATAAAATTATAATCATATTCACATAAAATTCACAAAAATACATCTTTTTGCATACATTTTGCAAATAAAAATAAAAAAACAATAATGAATTTGACCAAATTCAGCAATCAAGATAAGCCTCAATATGCTATATTTCACCACAAAAGCCTACCTACTGCGGATTCACACAATTAATAACGAATTAACTACCGTTCGATTAACAAAATATATTTTCATTTCTTTATGTCAATCAGTGATTCAGCCTTCAAGGTGTACAAATATTTTTACTGGGAATCGAACCCGACATCTCAGGTTCTAAACCTAACTCTCAAACCGTTCGGCAACATCGGTAATAGATGTCTGAAGCCTCTGAAGACAATGTTCGTAGAACTCAGTTTTTATTCCAACTCAGATTTTAAAAGGACAGAGGAACATACATTGTGAAAATATCTAATAACCAGTTAAACTTCAGACGACGTGTTTCATAAACTCACCAATCCGATAGTATCAGCTATACGGATCGACAAACTAATAGTGTCCATTTTTCATGATACAGACTCGACGCTTCATGTATTATGTATGGATCACTGCAGACGAAACTATCAATATCATTTAGAAAAGCAACGCCATTTATAAAATTAAAAAATCTTTGATCAAATTTACGATATACATACATACAAACATATACTCACGTCCATAAATCCCAAAAAGTAGTAGCCGGAGCTTCAGAGCCAGAAACTCCTCAGCCACATTTGGAAGTTGATATGGGCAAGATGGTGGAAAGAAAGTATCTTTGGTGATGGGTCTCCAACCGCATCATTCTAAACCGGCACTACACGGCAAGCCGGCTCTACACGGGAATACCAAATAGTGGTGGATTAAAGTAGCAATCACTCCATCGTTTTGTGGTTACGAAGAAGGGTTCAAAAATTTGAGTAGGCCGTGATTTAAATTCAATTATAGACAATCTTTTTTCAACATCTTTTCCCGCCTAAACCGGCAAAAGTGTCAAAAGAATTAGTGACTTTGAAGCTCGGCACAGGCTGTCATTTTTGGGATAAAGCTACAGATCCTTTTGTCACTTCGGATAACACTTACACTAAGATATGATTATTCTTATAACAGTATTCTTTTTTTTTACTCACGCCATTTATATTAGTTGGGGTGAACAAATGGATGAAATGGATGTAATCGTGAACAACCTTTCTCGCTTTCCTGATATTATGTTCAATTATATATATATATACATTGACCATAACATACGGACATAATTTGACAAATATTTAGTTATCCCCAAACTAAATAAACCTGTATTATAGGATATTATATTATATGTAGGATACTAACCCAACGATATATTTACTCTTATATAACTTTCAACAAGTTTTCTATGTGGTACGTTATACTTTTTTATGGTTTTTTTTGTTAAAACATTGTTCTTTGTTTTTTATTATTTCTGTATCAGCTACATTGTGTCTTTCTTCTTATTATTATAAACTTTACAAACTTTCAGCTGCGTTAAAACTAGCAGAGTAGCTTCCAAGTGCATCGTCAAAGCAACTATTAAAAGTTCACTTCACTGCCGTTAGCACGTTCCGAGAATATTTCTTTACCTGGAAAAACTAACTTTGTGTACTCTTAACTAAAACTAAAGCACAATATACAAATACCATAAATTGACGACAGCCGTGGCCGAGTTGATCGGTGACTAGCTCCTCGATCCGGAGGTTGCGGGTTCGATCCCCGTTGAGAGCCACTTTTCTTAGTCTTGGGTGTTTTACGTGTATTTATCGTTGAGTATATATAATATTGAATATATCGTTGAGTTAGTATCCCATAATACAAGTTATACTTAGTTTGGAGCTAACTTGACCTGTATATAATATCTCCGTATATTTATTCCTTAGGGACTAACAAGATTATTCGCACTATCTCCAAAGTCGCAACACAAATTAAGTCGTTAGCCAACATTAGTAAGTGAAGTGCACAACACTATTTGCATACATGTATATTCAACTCTGACTTTCCGTGAATTACAATGGAAAGCCAACTTTACGAGGCACGTATTAGAGTCTATATCTGAGCAACATCGCGTCTGCTGTGAAGAGATTTGCAGTTAAAATCTTGGCAACCCTGATTTATTTGGTATTTCAAAAATGTGGAAAATATGCAACCGAACATAAAGCATTTTTACAATATTGCAGTGAAACATGTAAGTAGAATGAATGCAGTGCAAATCGCGAAAACACACTATGCAAGTAAATTGTGTGATGTAATGTATGATCTGAAACAAAGTGAGAAATAGTGTGATTCGTTAACAATGTGGAATGGTATGGAAGATAAATTGATAATTGGTAAGCAACGGTGATAGCTCAGTTGGTGAACACCACTTATCGTGCAGACGATGAGCGTTCAAATCCAGGATCGGGCCTACAACTATTTTTCTTTTTTAAAGACATATATGTGGTTAATTTATCATGGTTAACGGCGAGGGAAGCCATTGTGAGGAACCCCAAATAGCTGAGTTGTACTTAGTCATGTGACTGTGTATTGGTACAAAACGGCGATAGGCCTGCTGCCCCCTATCACGTGAGTACACTGTCCAAGCAGAACGTGGGTATTCTGAACACCAGGTGACAATGTCACATGATGTTCAGACGTCTTAGTGCCTCTATTAACCCCTTCGGGGATATATGGCGTGAACGTTTAAGTTGATAAATTGGTCATAAATATAGAAAAAGGAATAGCAAGGTATAGAAGAATACACGTTAGTGATGAGCTAACAAAGGAGCTTTCAATAGTATATGACAAGCCCCGGTGCAGTTAATGGCGTGATTAATAAGAATTATAAACTTTATTCTTATGATGGCGCTTTAAAAAAAAAAGTTAAAATCACCACTTTAAATGTATACAAAAGGAGAAAATTATTATTATTGCACTTCAAATGTAAAATGTGTGCTGTGTAGTGTTGGCATAGAATAGCACTACCCCATTCATCCCATGGGTGATCGTAGGAGACCCATCATCTAAAACATTTACTTTACAGTCTTTTTCCCACTCAACCTCAAAAAGTAGCTGAGGATTTTTTGTTCCGAAGCTCTGGCTAATCTTTCTAGGGATTTATAGCCGTGTGGGACAGACTGCCATGTATTTGTCTTGTATTTATGTTATTTGTCTTGCAATACATGCATGTATAATGATTTATTTATTGTAAATGAATATCCAAGTGTAGGAGTGAAAAGTGAGGTTCAAGCGAAATGGACCAGACAGAATAATATACAAACCCTTTGACAATTAATTTGTTGAAGTGATTGGGGAAAATTTAATTTCAATCCTTTATAAGATTGCCGTGTAGTGTCGGTTCAGAATAGCACTACCCCATTTCTTCCGGTGGGTGTACGTAAGAGGTGGCTAACGGTATGGGGCTATTAAGGGATTTTTGGGCGATGCGGTTGGAGACCCATCACCAACAACCTTTATTTTTACTATCTTTTCCCCACTCAAATTTCCAAAAGTGGCTGAGGAATTTCTAATTCTTTAGCTCTGGCTATCCCTTCCTGGGATTTATAGCCGTGAGTATATGTATGTATGTATGTATAAGATGAATATTCAAAGATTGTTTAATAGTGTATACCCTTGGCAAAAGATTAAAGGAAAAAACATATTCAGATACTGAATAAAGTATCGATATTCATAGGAAGATATTGTTGAATATTCTGAAAATAATATTTAAGAATATAAAAACTTGAATTGATGGGTAATCAGCGTAAAGAACTTTAATCAAAATCATACCGATTTTAACGAGTTGTCTTTGGAATAAAATCTGTGTTTTCATAAATTATCTTACGGAATAAAAAAAAATACATGCGTTTATACTCGACGTCGTTTTCAAACATCGGATTTACACCAAATGCCTGCAAAGCATTCAAGTGCACCTGGCCGATTGAAATAAAAACATCAATTATGATGTTACAGGCTTAATGAAAATAAAATAATATATTATAATCTTTACTTAGTACGAAAATCTATCTGTTTGTCTGTAATGATAGACTCCATACCCACTCAACTGATTTAAAAACATATTTTACAAAGAGAAATCTACAACCCTCAGAAGAAACTGAGGCTATATATCATAACGCTAAATTTCATAAAGGGCGGACAGTGATTGATGAAATCTTTGACATTGGAAAAATAAGACTATCCGTACCTTCGGACGTGTACTCCTGCCGTTTACTATGAAAATTCGATATTAAAAAGTTTTCGAGTATACAAGGTATTCAGTGATCCGACGTAACAGCCATGGGCGTAGCCATGGAGGGGCAGGGTGGGATCCTGGATCAGATCCTGTGGATCAGGCAGGCCCCACCCTGGCTTAAACCTGGTAAGGTACCTTATCAATCCAAAAAAATAAATATAAGAAATTACACATTATATATTACTGCTGACCCACCCTGAGCCCATGGCTAGCTACGCCGGTCGATATCTTATATTCGAATCGACTTGTTCTAAATTTACGCCTACTGATAAATGACAGATTTTTCGTGTTAGGAAAAGAAACAACCAACAATATGTTAAATAATCAACTATGGCTACGAAAAACAAAACAGTGTTTTGCAATAAATTTAAAGGCATTTTTAAGTGCCTTTTGCTAACTACACTTAAAGCTAAATATAACAAACTGTCTACATACGAATGATGCCAACTAATTAAATACAGTTGTAGGAAATTGCGCCCCAAGATGAATTCAATTGGTTTCGCCTTGTTTCCAGTAATGAGTAACAATTAGTACTCCCCTGGGGGTGATCAGGCCCATTTGTACAATGAGACCACTGCAACCCCCTGCTGACTGGTTGCCTATTTTTATACTTACGTGTTCCCAAACCCACTTTCCTAAGCATCACACAACCCAACTTAATTCCCGATCTATGTAGCAAAGCCAAAATAGATAATAATGTTAATTTTTAATATGGAACAAAACAAGAATAAACGGAATTTTCTGTGGAATAGACTTTGATGATGATTGTTGAGAGTGCAAATTTAAAAGGCTTCCGTTACTACCTGGCTGTTTGACACAAAACGCACAGCCCACTAAGAAGGGAAAGGAACGATTTTTCACAATCTAACTCTTGAGAAGCGTTAAAGAAAAGAAATAGTATAGATTGCATGAAGTGTTTACAAAATTGGTCATATGGTTAGAAATTTAGATTAGCGATTAGATATTTTGCTTACTTAGATTAAAAGCGATACTATATATAAGGGCAAAAATCTAATATTTTACATAAGGTTTTAAATACACTGGTTCAGTGGTGTTCCACCAAACCACACGGATAATTTAATAAATGTACTCGGTATTGTTAAAAGCTCGGTTTCGCCACATGAAATTCCATTACATTTGACTCGGGGCAGGCCAAATCGAGTTTATTGCTTTTTACCAATGCGTAGAGAGACAGCAACGTTGGGTGAATTGCGTTAATGGTATTTCGGAACTGTTGCGAACAAATTGAGCACACACGTGACGTCATGTTACAACTACTAGAACAATCTTTATTTAGCTTCCAAAAAACTAATGGTAACTATACATTTAAACTTAATACGAGTACCTGAATACGAAACCTATGGCAGGGAAACACGCTTCTTTATTGCAAATAACACAGTTGTAAAATATATTAATAAATTATTAGATTTTAGACACATACCTACTAACATTATAAATGTGTCTGTAAGTTTGTTTGTTACGTTTTGTGAGAATCTGAAACTCTGACTTATTTTGGTATTTATAGCCGTGAGAATAAGAAAATTGACTTTTAATAAAGTACGACTTACAAAAACCGAAACTGCTGACAAATCCAACTTCCACTCAACCACAAAAGGCATCAACGTAGAAAATTTCATAAAAGGCACAGATTTCACAAGTGTTCTTAACATTTTAATGGCATTTCTAACTAACGAATCACGTTTAAGTGCTTCTGAGGATATTATATACTAGGTTGGCATGGTACCGTCGGATGCCAATAAAAGGACCGAAACGAGCAATTGCCTGATTCTCAGATATTACTTATCGTTGAACGATTTATTCTACAAATATCTCAACACGCGTTGCTATGCAATTTGTTATGATTCTTTGAATATACCTGTTGGTTTACCTAAACGCGTGATTGATTCTACACAAAACTGCAAAGGAGTCCTGATTTTGGAAAACTTAAATTGTTAACAATTTTTATTGTTGAAAAAAACATATACATATGCGTTTATATAAATTCTATTTTCACGCGCTGGCATTGTTAACGTAATTTTTCCATAGACTGACACTGTCATTTTTTTATGGTGATTATTCCTCCGTGGTACATCTGATTTTTTATCAAAATTGACATAAACCATCTAGACATGGTCCTTGACCACCGTGAAAAATTTCAGGGTTCTGAGTTGAGCCGTTTGGAAGGAGTACGTTCACAACGAAATGCAAAAGTCGGGGGTAAATGGAGCTTCGCTCCAACAACACAGACACACATTATGATTCCTTCTATATGTTATGAAGACATCATAAGTTTTTTCCTTTTATTTATGTCAATTGATTCCGCTTGAACTTGGTAAAATTTAAATGATTCTGAAGTTTGGTGTACTGCTTGGGATTATAAAGTAAATAAGGTAACTTTGCTGTCTAGTGCCAGATTAGACTGTCGCTACCCCTTTCTACGCGAGGGTTTCGTAAGAGGCGACCTTTTTAGAAAACTACTTTTATCTGCATCTAATCTTGCATTTCAGATACTTTGTATAGGATATCTTATACATCACTGGTCATTGTTCATTGCACTGGCAACAAATTGACCAATTGTTTAGTTTGACTATAGTTAAAAAAGACATCAAAAATGGCTTTACGATTTAACTACTGGTTAGTCATTTAACTATAGTCAATGTAACAAATGGTTATATTTTTAACTCCGGATCAAAAAACTGACCCTAAGGGTATGAACTTTTTAAAGTGGTTTTTGGGCGATACGGTTGGAGTCCCATCACCAACGATACTTTATCTATATCATCTTGTCCCCTATCTACTTCCAAATATGGCTGAGGAGTTTTCTAGTTCTAATGCTCTAACTACTCCTTTTTGGGATTTATGGCCGTGAGTATATGTATGTATGTTAAGTCAATTAATTCCTATTAACCTTGGTAAAATTGAAAATGAAATGATTCAGATATTTTGTATACCACGTGGGGTTATAATAGTAAAATAGGTAACTGACACCAAAAAAATCCATGACGCTTCAAGAACCCTTTTTATTTACATATAATTAAACTAGTGGGTCGCATATACGAGTGGTTAGGTATTACAGCTCAATATTGGCACAGGGTCGGATCGAGGACACAAACACAACCTTCTAGTGATCGATGTGCTGCAAACAAACAGGCTGTACCCTCGCATAATTTTAGAAGCCTCCGCAGCATTGACTAGCGAAAATACGTGCCTATCCGAGCTTGTTCGGTCTCAAATTAATTTCATTAAGTCATTATCGACGTCTGCTTATTAATACCTATCTACGCATGTAATTATTTCAATGTTTGTGATCGTAAGCTTCACAATTTTGTAAAGCTCTTGTAGTAAACGGCATATACCAGCGCGAATATCACAATGTAACATTCACTTTTTTATTTCAAGCATAGTAGAGGTAGTAGAAGAGCATTAAATACAACAATACAATAAAAAATAGAAGTTACTACAGATGATTTTAAATCAACTACAAGTCAGCATAATAGTTTTAATTATGTTGTAAAACTTTTGAGAATGGTTTATAACTATTTTTTATGCTCTTAAGTGATGAAGGTTGTCAATCCCTGTTTGTTCTTATACACTGGTAATTATTTAAAATAATTTATATGCTAAAACAACGTATGTCGAATAAGCTAGTTTTATATAGTTGTAGTTTCATGTTCCAAAAGTTAGAGGACACTTTTTACCGCTTTGGCAGGTTGTATCTCAAAAAGTCTCTCTGTTAAAATACGAGTATAATAAATTTATGCTTTGAAAAACCGCGATGACATTATTAAAGACCTATAAATTGTTTTGGCTGTTTAGTAGTGGCTTAGAATAGCAAAACATTTCATCCCATGGTATCGTATACGTATATCGTAACAAATGACTAAGGTAATCGGGGCTTTTAAGTAATTTTTGGGCGATGTGGTACAATCACAATACAATCTTTTCTCTACTTTACTTCCAAAAGTGGCTGAAGAATTTTCTGAATCAGCTCTGGCTACTCTGAAAGGTATTAGAGCCTCATTTATGTATGTATGAATGTTTTTGGCTTAAAATCTTGAAGCGGTTAATATTTTAGACTTACCTATTATCTTCTAACTACGTAGTCTAAATGTTTTCGGAAATAAATTGCTGTGACACACAGACATATTTTAACGATATGTCGACTTATCTCACTAAGAAAACGTGACATGACTCACTCTCACACCGTAACTAGGCAAGTTTATTGACAATAAGTAATACATACATACATACGTACATATACTCACGGATATAAATCCCTAAAAGGGGTAATCAGAGCTAAGGAATTAGAAATTCCTCGGCCACTTAATTTAATGTTTTTTGACATGAATTCCTCATGTGGGGATTATTATTACTCATAAATAAAAGATGTTATTAAAGGAAAGAAAAATTTCGACACTGGCGGGGTTCGAACCCGCGACCTTCGGGTATACGCCCCCGTCGCTCTGCCAACTGAGCTACAGTGTCAGTTGGCATCCAGCGCGAAATTTCTCTATCCTTTGTTTCTTTTTTGACACGTTCAAGTAGTGTTTGCGTGTCGCGCTGGATGCCAACTGACACTGTAGCTCAGTTGGCAGAGCGACGGGGGCGTATACCCGAAGGTCGCGAAAGAATCGCGAAGATGGTAAAATAATGGTTGTTGGTGATGGGTCTCCAACCGCATCGCCCAAAAATCCCTTAAGAAGCCCCAATACCGTTAGTCGCCTCTTACGTACACCCACCGGAAGAAATGGGGTAGTGCTATTCTAAGCCGACACTAAACGGCCAAAACAATTTATAGGTAGTAATAGTAACTGAATAAAACCCGATATGACTTGCATGTGTCAATATTAAACCAATATTAAGTCGTGTGTTGCTATGCGTCCTTTCGACTCGTCTGACTGATGAATGAATGATGGAATATTTACTACAATGAATACAGTGGAAATGATAGAGATTCACGTTCTAGATAAAATCATATGTTTGGTACAATACATAAAACAATAGGACA
Organism: Bedellia somnulentella; assembly: GCA_963576735.1. NCBI lineage: Eukaryota > Metazoa > Arthropoda > Insecta > Lepidoptera > Bedelliidae > Bedellia > Bedellia somnulentella. The sequence goes on from OY755172.1 coordinate 16,305,001, forward strand.
GGAAACATAAATAAATTGGTTGAATTTAATAAACTTTGTAGCGGCCTATCGCCGTTTTATACAAGCACACTAACACATGTCTAAGTACCACTTATCCATGTGGGTTTCTTCACGATGTTTTCCCTCACCGTTGCCATGCCATGATAAATAAACCTCACATTTGTCATTAGAAAAGACAAATTGGTGAAGGCCCCAACCGAGATTTGAATCCTCATATTCTGTACGATTATCGGTGTTCTACTCACAGAGCTACCACGGTTGGAAAAAACTTAGTACATCATTTTGATGAATCTCGTAGGGTTCTGCTTGCGTTTGTAGCGCCAGCGGAAATATGTAATTATTTACAACAGCACAAATATACAAGTAATATGACAATAAAAACCGTTGTTTTATACTTGGAGTTTGTAGTGCATACATATATACATACATATACATATACTCACGGCTATATTTCCCTAGAAGGGGTAGCCAGAGATAAGGAATTATAAATTACTCAGCCACTTTTGGAAGTTGAGTGGGGAAAAGATGGTAAAAATAAAGGTTTTGGTGATGGGTCTCCAACCGCATCGCCCAAAAATCCAATAAAAAGCCCCAATACCCTTAGTCGCCTCTTACGACACCCGTGGGTAGAAAGGGGTAGCGACATTCTAAGCCGGCACTACACGGCAAACAATAAATTGATTTGTATGGTTTGTAGTGCATATAAACAATAAATTGATTTTAATTAATTAAATAACATGTTTGAGAAGGATGACGAATATGAGGTTTTTTAGAATCATAAAAAAGTGGCCCTCTATAGTCTCTACCTACCCCAATGAGAATTAATATGTCTAGATAAGTACATTTTGATAAAAACATCATCAACATTTTATCATGGTTGTTAACGGTGAGGGAAAACATCGTGAGGAAACCCACATGGCTGAGTTGTACTTAGTCATGTGACAGTGTATTCGTACAAAACGGCGATAGGCCTGCCCCCTATCACGTGAGTACACTGTCTAAGCAAAACGTGGGTACCTTCTCTGGACACTAGATGGCGCTGCCATGTGAGTTCAGAAGTATTGGTACCTCTGCCAACCCCTTCGGGGATAAACGGCGTGAACGTTTATGTTATGTTATATGATAAAAACAGTGTTAGCAAAAATAGTTTGGCCAAACATCGTTTATCGGCTGCCACATCAATCATTCTGAAATTGCAATATGTGAGAGACGCGAATCTTTAAAACCTATGCTCGTGGTTTAATATCGGCGCAGAATATTAAAGCAGAGTACGCCAAAACATATTAAGAAAACGGAACATTGGTACGATTTATAACATCCATACATACAAACATATACTCACGCCATTAGTTCGCATTGGGATAGGCAGAGACTATTGATCGCCACTTCGTACGATCCTGACAAACCTTTCTATATTTATAACACTGATTTTATAAAAACAATAACGAATAATTTGATGATACATTTAATAATTTACATGTAATGCATGTACAATTTTTCTCAAAATAATACGATAAAATTATTCGATTGCATTAGTTCCCATTATACAACAACAGTATTTCCGAAATTAAAAATTATTACTTTGGTTCACAAATATACACGTTGTATATCCAAACAAATAAATATTTCTTATTAAGCTGTTCAATTAGGTTATTTCATCTTTTTTTACAATAAACGTCTTATTATGTGCGATTAATAAAACTAAGCATGACATCAGCGGAGACCAAACCCAAACTTACAGACTTTTACCATGGTCAACCTATGATCCAAAATATAAACAACATTCTATTTTAAGTTTAAATGTACGAGGGGCATGCCAAAAGAAACTTGATGCTCAAAAATTATAAAATTTATTCTTTATTACAAGTATTGATCTTTTCAAAGCATTCATACACTTTTCCATAATAATATGTCTGAACCAATTGGAAAATACCTGTGACCACTCTTCTTTAGATACCTCAGAAATCTCGAAATTATAGGCAACCAGCGCATCTTCTTTGCTTTCAAACCTCTTCCCCTTTAGATTTTCTTTGATTTTTGGATACAAGTAAAAATCACAAGGCGCTAGGACAAGGGAATATGGCGGGTGAGGGAGAATTGACACATTTTTCGAGTTGAAAAAGTCTAGTGTTCTGGCAGACGTGCGCCGCATTGTCGTGGTGCCAGAGAAGGTGCCGGATTCCTGACTTCGGTCGCTTGTCACACCAAGCTGATATTACTGTTGGAGCACAAACTGTCGCATACCATTCGGAGTTCACCGTTCTTTTGCAGAAAAACGAGGCGACCATTTGTTTCTGTGTGCACGGCGACATTTCCTTGGAGTTGGCTCGTCTTCAAAGCACTGTACAGTCGACTGTCGCTTTGATTCGGGATCATAGTTATATAGCCATGTTTCGTCACCAGTCTGTATATCATTTAGGTTTCTTTTCTCGCCTCCGTTGAATTTATCTATCATGAATAGGCACCAATCCACCCGACGGCCTTTCTGCTCATCGGTAAGATTGTGCGGCACCCATCTCGAACAACGTTTACGGCGAGAAAGGTGGTCGTGAATTCTGATTTGCATTGCTACTGATCCAATTCCTAGTTCTCGCTCTAGCTCTACATATGTAATTCGTCGGTTTTCGCGAATAAGTTTTTCGACTGCACGAACGATTTCTTGCGTGACCGCGGTTGGAGGCCGTCCTGTCTTCGCTTCATCTTCGAGACATACCCGCACTCTTTTAAATTCAGCAAACCAATTGAATACTGTTGCTCGGGAACAAACAGACTCACCAAAAGTAGAAGCCAAAAGTTCAAAACATTCTTGAGGCTTTAAACCTTTTTTTAAGTCATAATAAATCATAGCACGAAAATTACGTCAACTGAGCTTCATTGTTGCAAATGCATTCCCGCCAGATTCTCGGAATAATGATGGTCATTCAAATGAAAAATTCAAATATGTCAATAAAAAACCCGCTTATAAGATGGTGTATAGCTTGCCAGTGTCAATTAAATGAGAAAAGAGTATCTAACTTCTATTGGCATGCCCCTCGTATCTGTGCCAAAATACTTAATGACGGCGAGTTCTAATAGTAAATTATAATAAACATGTGCAAGATTCGTTTATTATGTTTTCAACACACTACTGGTGAAGACAATAACTTACTTATTATTACATAAACGAGCTAGTTTTCTGATAAAATATGTTGCTCAATAAAAAGATAATGGTGGGTGGCCAACCAACAACTTCAGTTTTCATATGAACCGCGCTGGCTTATGGCTGCTATGGCCGACTTAATTTTAATACATACATACATATACTCAAGGCTATATTTCCCTAGAAGGGGTAACTAGAGCTAAGGAATTATAAATTCCTCAGCCACTTTTGGAAGTTGAGTGGGGAAAAGATGGTAAAAATAAAGGTTTTTGGTGATGGGTCTCCAACCGCATCGCCCAAAAATCCAATAAAAAGCCCCAATACCCTTAGTCGCCTCTTACCACACCCGTGGGTAGAAAGGGGTAGCGACATTCTAAGCCGGCACTACACGGCTACTACTAAATTTTAATGAGAATATGAAAAAGATTACTGAAATAATAGAAGTTAACTTAAATAATAAAATGAGTAAATGTTGATAATTTAGCTGAAATTGATTAATTATTTACGTAAATGCTTGAATTTAGACCATGCTGGGCGGATAACTCCATATTTTTGGTATGCTACCTTTTTAATGGCATAAGCAGACTGAATAAAACTATCAATCGCACTAGTGTGCAACAAAAAAACAAAAAGTCACAGATTGTTAATATGCGATTTTACATGCTTTATTTTAGTAGACAAAACAAACTTAATGACCAAGTTTGCCAAATTTAATGTTAATTGTTAAATTAGCGTCTCAAAATTGGGTGTTTGCCAAATCGTCTGACCAGGTTTTGACGGATCTCCTACTGGCATATGGTAAATGTTATGCAAAATATCTCTGCTTTTATTTACTTGTGTAATAATGTAATATGTAAATGTACTATAATACCAGCTGTACTTACTTCGGTGTCTCCAATAGGGTAGACTGGGTACGGTTGAAACGATTTGCCTTTTATCGTTCACAGTATTGTTTTCTATAAACCAAGCGACGATGATGATATGTCAATTTCAAGAGTGCGTTATTAACTATCAAAAGGCTATATCATTTTAGTCCCTGGAGTGATATTTTTAGAAACATGCACAATTAAAAAAAAAAGTCGATTTGTTTCAATCGTCCCCATACCAGGGACGGTTGAAACATTGATTGGGGTCGGTTGAAACGCATGAAAATAAAACAAAAAATAATATTTACTTTACCACTTATTCTTATTATAATCATACTTATGGCACCATGTTACAACATTAATCAGTCTTCAGCGTTCTACCATTAATTTACACTTAATTCATTTTTTTATCATAAACACGCATCATTAAGCATTATGTAAACATACTGAAATAAATCATCAAGACATCTTGGAATATGTAAATGACACAGAATAAATTAAATATCTTTTTCTGTTTCATTTAACAACTGCACAATTCATTTGCACTTAGGCTAAAATTACATACATACAAGTGAAGTTCATAAAAGCTTGCCTGAAAATACATAATAATATCATTCAATAGGTAAACTTACATAAATTTTAGAAATGAACGCTTGTATAAGAAGATCGATTTGAGAAAACTGCAAGAATTGTTTGATCAGGATCGTAAAAAGTGGCGATAAATAGTCTCTGCCTACATTAAAGGGAATGGCGTGTGTGTGTTACAACAGTTGCAGAAATATAAAAAAGGGTTCAAGTCAGCACAATGGCTGCCCTATTCAATAAGACGAACAAAGCCACGATATAGAGGATTTGGGTGACCCTCAAGCCATAATCCTCAAATGTTAAAACTTCATGAAATTGATTTTGATCAATGCTAAAAAATAGTGCATAAATAGTGCTAAATAGTGCCATAGGCGAGATAAATAGTGCTCTTATGGTTAAAAAGTTATAGCTAAAGTTTATTGAGGATTATGGCTTGAGGTTCAAGCCATAATCCTCATCTCTGCAGCAAACAAACGGTGCGGCCTAGAGTCTAGGTTTTTAAAAAAATAGTGCATAAATAGTGCTCACGTTATGCCAATTCCCAGAAGGAACCGTTCATTGGTTCCGGAGTTATTAAGGTTTCCTGATGAGGATAATGGCTTGAGGTTTTGAAAACCTCAAATATATCCGTAATGTCTACAGCTATTCGGTTGAAAATTATGTCAAAAAATAGTGCGGAAATAGTGCTTCCGGACTATAATTATTTCCATCCGATTTATTAAGCTCAAGTATCTAAATAAAAAGCATTAACTTTCACATACATTTCTGTCCAGGTACACTCCAGCAGAAAAGTGATTAGGATTTTTCTTGTAGATTTTAAAAGTTTAGTTTTGGTATGCATATTATTTAATCAAATTAATTTCTATTATTTAAGTAAATTATGGCTTGAGGGACACGGATTTGGATGCTAGCTACTAGTGGGATCAGTTAGATCTTACTTGTACTCCACTCCTGTCACAATTCTTTTCATACTGTCACACTCATAATTATTATATCTTTATTATGCTATCTTTTTTATCTTCTGACTTCGGACTCCAGCCTTTTTAAAAACGTTTCAATCTGATCTTCAAACTGGCCATACTCTACCAATAATACTATCCACATAAAAATATCAGACGTATTAAAAAAGATACCCATTATCTAAACCTATAGTAGATTTGTGAAATGCGACTCTGTTAAAATATATTTTCTCTGCACGTATTCTCACAACCAACTCCAAACTAATTCTCGAGCACGGGACGCGCGACGAGTTCAAAAGCCGCGTGCCGTTGTTTTTCACAACGAAAAAGAATTTTAACCTTATTTTGTAGACACTTTGTGATTCATTAGTAGCTTTGTTTTTTCTATGTGCTCTTATTCACAAACGGCATCCGTGTGTATGTATGTCTGTATGTATGTATGTATGTCTTAACAAAACAAGGGGTTACTAGGGGCGGATGCAGCCCTCACTTTAGGTTGTGGGCTGGATCCTACTATCTGGCTACCTAAACTTCCAATTCCAACTTTCCAACCATCGAAAATACGCAGTACTCTGCACGATGAACGAACTATTTTGATTTACTGTATCCGATACTAAAAAAGAATAATTATCATATATCATACGGGCCATTATTTTTCACCACGTTGTTTTTTTTTAATTTATAATCTTTTCTCCCTTCAATTCTAATCAGTCAAACAGCGATACCGAAATCTTCAAAAAGGAAAAGAAGCAAATATTTTACCTGCTTTTGGAAACGTTCAAATACATAATATTATTATTTCATATAAAATCCGGACAAAACTAACATTGCGTTGCTTTGTGGCCACAATTAAACGTGTACGTGGCTAATTTGCATTCTAGCTTAAACTAATACTGACAAACTGAAAGACGAAACCTTAACCGTGCGTGTTGTAACAAAAGCCATCAATAAATGCTAAGAAGCGTATGATATTACTATGTGTATAGACATGACTATTGTTAATAGATTGGCAGCGTTATATGCGTAAAACAATGCTATATAATATATAACCATGCTATAAATACGGCCGACTGAGAGCTGGCAACCATTTTTATTTCTGTTTCTCTCATCATTTTCTTTTAAATGACATTTGATTCACCCACAAAACATATAGATGCAACTTTGAAAAAATATATAATCCTATTAATATCATAAAAGTGAAAGTTTAGATGTTTGTGTGTTTGAGGCAAAAAGGCCCTTCAAGTACATAATGTATATGAATAATTTTTTGCAGTGGTTAGTTCACCGAAGGAGAGAATTGGTATCGGATACTTAGAAACAAGATTAGAAGCTTTAGAAACAAGTTGGTGTCAGTTTAAAAAGAATAACGAGAATTTAGTTATTTCCGTTAAAAGAGATGATCAAAAAACATTGCCGTATTTTGCAGAGAATATTTACGAGAAGTTTGAGGAATATTATTATATGTATAAAGGCGAAATGAGGACAGCTTTGAGAAACCTTATGCCTATACTACCGTCATCTAACCCTAGTACCGGTGTGGAAGTACCCCCAGATACTAAGAATAGTTCGTCAAAAGGTGGTTATGATGTAAAGTTACCCCGAATCTCATTGCCAGTGTTTTCGGGAGACTACACACAGTGGGCTTCATTTCACGATCTATTTATCGCTTTAATACATAACAATGAGACCTTAGAAAACGTTCTGAAATTGCACTATCTTAAAAGTAGTTTGAGTGGAGACGCAGAGGTTTTGTTACGTCAGTTTTCGATCACGGGAAATAACTATTATGAAGCTTGGTCAGTACTAAAACGACGCTATAATAATAAAAGGTACATAGCTAATTGTTTGTTTAAAAGGTTCTTTGCACAAAAGGCGCTGGCTCAAGAGACATCTTATAACTTACGTCAGCTGTTAGACACTTCCATTGAATGCCTAAACGCACTAAATAATTTGGGTTTACCTGTGTCGCAATGGGACGCTATCGTGAGTTATATTATCGTATCGAAACTTGACCCTGAAACTCGAAACCAATGGGAAGATACTATAAGTGGAGATGAGACAGATGACTTACCGGCGTTTACGAGATTAAAGTTGTTCCTTGAGACCCGTTTCCGGACTTGAGAGATGGTTGAACCGAACCGATAAATAAAAATTATAGACCACAAGTAAAAACAAAAACTTTTCACACCATAACTGACAATGAAAATGATATACATTGCGCGTTCTGTAAGGAGAAACATTATATTTTCAACTGCAAAGAGTTTCTAAAGCAAACCACTGACGACAGATGTAAGTACGTACAAAATAATGAACTATGTTTTAACTGCCTGATGCCCAATCATATGGCATTCCGGTGTAAAAACAATACATCGTGCAAAATATGCAAAAGAAGACATCATACCATATAACATCAGGATAACAAACGACAAGCAGGTGATGAGACGCGACTCATGAGAGAGATGAGAGAAAACATTAACAACAAAGAGGAGATAACTACGCATATAGCTAGACACAACGAGCCTGGTCAAACTGTACTGTTGGCAACAGCCCTGGTGGAGGTGATTTCGAGAACAGGACAAACGCACGTCCTCCGGGCACTACTGGATCAGGGCTCCGAGGCATGCTTCGTGACTACACGAGTCGTCGAGCTTCTTGGTTTGAATAAAACGAGTATCAACGGAGCTGTGTCGGGAGTGGGTGAGATGCACAATCTAGTTATAAAACAAATGGTTCAGTTAGAAATTAAATCGAGATGTAATACACTTTTTTCTACTGTTTTAGATGCATATGTATTAAAATCACTGACTCGTATGTTACCAGTTAGAGAAGTTCGAGGTTTCAATTGGCCTCAACTTGATACAATGGAGTTAGCCGACCCTACATTCAATAATCCAGGTCGGATTGATATCCTTCTTGGAGCCGACATTTTTAGTAGAATCATAGACTCGGGTTTACTGAGGGGACCTGGTGAGGTCATTGCACAGTATACACACCTGGGGTGGGTTTTATCAGGGAAAACACGGTCACACAATACTAACTCCAATAACATTATAAGCCTACATATTTCTAGCAATGAAGAAGATAACAATTTTCTCAAAAGGTTTTGGGAGATGGAAACTGTAACATACACAAACGAGAAGATACTTACACGAAAAGAAGAAACATGTGAAGAGATATACGCAAATACAACAACGAGAGATGAAAAAGGAAGGTATATAGTCCACTTACCTTTGAAGTATAGCATAGAGGAGACGGTGAACCTATGTGGGGAAACCAAACAGCAAGCTGTCACAAGATTGAAGCATCTAGAGAAAAGATTTGAGAAAAACGAAAAACTGAAAATTGAGTACAAAAGAGTAATAAATGAATACTTACAGTTAGGTCACATGAAGAAAGCTGAAAATGAGAATGAACCAAATGCAATCTATCTTCCACACCATGCTGTTATCAGAGAGGATAAAGATACAACAAAGGTGAGAGTGGTCTTCGACGCATCTGCAAAGGGTTCAGGAGGACAATCATTAAATCAGTGTATGATGACGGGACCTACGTTACAACCTGATCTACGTGAACATTTGATTCGTTGGCGAACACATAAAATATGTGCTATAGGAGATGTTGTTAAAATGTACAGGGCTGTAAAGATGACAGAGAAACATATTGATCTTCAAAGAATAGTTTGGCGGGATGAACCTGAAAAAGAAATAGAAAGCTATCAGTTACGTACCGTTACCTTTGGAACTGCAGCAGCCCCGTTTTTAGCTGTAAGAACATTGAATCAACTCGCCGATGACGAAGAACATGATTTTCCAGATGTGGCAGCTATAATAAAAAACTCTTACTACATGGACGATTTAACTACAGGGGGAGAGGATATACAAGAAACAAAAAAGAAGTGTAAAGATAATTAATAATTTATTAAAAAGAGGTGGGTTTGAGATGCAAAAATGGTCGAGTAATGCAGAAGAAGTCTTGGATTTTTTGCATGAAGAGAATACAAATTCCGAGGCTACAGAAAAGATAGAAATTAAACTTAACAATGTCTTAAAAATTCTAGGGCTGACATGGAACAGAAAAGATGATAAATTTCAAGTAACTGTGAATTTACCTAAAATAAGGCAATCACTAACAAAAATAATTATATTGTCAGACGTCGCTAAACTTTTCGACCCCTTTGGCTGGTTGTCACCGGTCATAATTACTGCCAAAGTAATGATTCAGAAATTGTGGCTTTGCAGTCTAGATTGGGACGACGAATTACCAAAGGACCTGGTTGAAGAGTGGATAGGCTACCGAGAAGATTTACAATCATTGCGAACAATTGAAATTCCACGTTGGTTAAGAACAAGTTCATAAATAAAAGACATTCAGTTACACGGATTTGCAGACGCATCTTCTGTAGCGTATGCAGCTGTTGTCTATGCTAGAGTAAGAGACAAAAATAATGAGATACATATAACAATTATTGCTTCGAGAACAAAAGTAGCACCGCTCAAACAGCTCACTATTCCAAAGCTTGAACTTTGTGGTTCGGTCTTATTAGCCAAGTTATTACGTGAAGTTGCAGATTTGTTAAATGTTCCAATGTCAGGTATATATGCCTGGACAGATTCAATGGTGGTTTTGGCGTGGCTACAATCACAATCTAGCAGATGGCAAGTTCTTGTAGGAAACAGAGTTTCAGACATTATACAGAACATCGACAATGATAGGTGGAGACATGTTAAATCCAGTGACAATCCTGCAGACCTAGCTTCAAGAGGCATTAAGGCAAATGAGTTAGAGAACGCTGAAATTTGGTGGACAGGACCGGAATGGCTAAAAGATGATGAGGAGAAATATAGAACTAGAGAAATTCAAATACCACATACGGAACTAGAAACAAAAAACATTTGTTTTGTTAATGTAAAGGAAGAGCCTATTTGGGAGAGATTTTTGTCGTTGTCTAGAATGAAAAGAGTGCTAGCGTATTGTAAAAGATTCAATAAAAAAGGTTGTGATAAGAAACTAAAAAACTATTTATCTGTAACAGAGATGGAAGATATATTAGACAGATGTGTGAAGTATTATCAAGAGCTAGTTTATTTAGAAGAAATAGAAGACTTGAAAAGATTTGGTAAGGTTAACAAAAGAAGTACGCTTATTACTTTAGCACTTTTTATTGATAAAAAAGGATTATTGAGAGTTGGTGGCCGTCTTGATAAAGCAAGTTGTATACCAGAGAGTTCAAGATACCCCATAATAATTCCGAATAAGCAACACTTAACTTACCTCATTATAAAAGAAGCACACATACGCACACTTCATGGAGGTATTATACAAATGATGACATTCATATGTACGAAGTATTGGGTTATACGACTGAAATCCGCTCTACGAAAATATGCAAGAAACTGCAATATTTGTATAAAAGAGAAGGCACAGGTCACCCAACAGTTGATGGGTCAATTGCCAGCACCCCGGGTGAATCCTAGTCGCCCATTCAGTCATAGTGGTGTAGATTATGCCGGGCCAATATTTATCCGTACGTCAAAAGGCCGAGGATACAAGTCGACAAAGGGTTACATTTGTCTATTCGTTTGCTTTGCAACGAAGGCTATACATTTAGAAGCCGTCACTGACTTAACTTCTCAAGCTTTCATAGCTGCCTTTAGGAGATTTGTAGCAAGACGAGGACATTGTGCACACATATGGAGTGACAATGCAACAAACTTTGTAGGTGCTGATAAGGAATTACGAACCCTTTTAGATAAATGTAAGTCTAACGTTCTAAAGGAAATTGCGGAAGCGTTGGCAACCGAAGGAACTACCTGGCATTTCATCCCTGCTCGAGGAGCTAATTTTGGCGGGGCTTGGGAGTCGAACATCCGCTGTGTTAAGAGACACTTAACTAAAATTTGTGGAGAAACTAAGTTCACCTACGAGGAGATGACAACGCTCCTATGTCAAATAGAAGCGTGTTTAAATTCGCGTCCGTTATGCCAAATGGATGATACAATACATACACTTACGCCACTCACACCAGGGCATTTTCTCATAGGTGAACCTATAATAGGTGTTCCTGATGTGAGTTTTGATGATAAGAACATAAGCTATATTACGCGGTGGCAACTTATTCAGCAGAGGTTGCAGGAGTTTTGGAAGAGATGGAGGTTAGAGTACTTAAATACTCTACAACAAAGGTACAAATGGCAAAACATCCATTCGTCTCCTAATATAGGTGATGTAGTCATCATTAAGGAAGATGGTTTACCCCCAGCAAAGTGGTTGCTTGGAAGAGTAGCTGCGTTACAACTAGGTACTGACAACTTAGTACGGGTGGTAACTGTACAATGTAAGGGTGGCAATCTTAAGAAAAGACCGCTTTCAAAATTGATATTGCTTTCCAATAATTCAGAAGTATAAATATGTTTATTATATTTATTTATATACTTAGACATGGTTTATACGTGCTGATACTTCATGGTGGGCGGGGTCGGTCACTTCATTGTATCGGGTTGGGTTTTCAAGCTTGCAATGCGTGGTTATGAAAGATGATGATGATGTGCTCAGTGTAAATTTAATCTTATAAAAAAATGTTATCAAAAGTATGGAATTTATTTCACTTTATTTGAGTTTTTATTTATGCATAATACAGTCCACTTGCTGATGTTTAAATTTATACATTTACATATTCTAATGAATAGTACTTATGTGAAGCTCACTAACTTAAAGACATATTTTAGGAATTATTCTAAGTTTTGTTTTATACTTTCTTATTATGTTTTGAGTTATAGTTATAGCACACATTAAATTTTTATTTTTAAGGAAAACATATAGATGGTCAAGTTATGTTGTAAGTTTAACGTAGAACTATGAGTTGTCTGATGAGATTGTTTTGATATTACAAAGGAAACGTGTACTTTTAGGTTTTGGTAACATTTGGTTTATATTGTTTAAATTTAAGTATATGGCTCAAGAGAAAACGTCCGTTTTGGTGGGCGGTATGGTTAGTTTAATTATACATAGGTACGATATTTTGATTTATTTTTAAATGTTGGGTACTTGTGTATTTGTCTATGATTAATTTCTATGGTTCTGTAAAAAGAATGACAGTCGCAATAAACAAGTGAAGCAAACAAGCACGTGTTTCCTTTGCTCTCACCTGCCATCCGAAAATCGACGTTATCCTAGTGTCCATGCAGAATGTTAGACAATGAGGCAAATTGTAAAATATTCGCGCCTGATTGAACTAAGAGTACCGGAAAAAAACGCCCTAAGCTTTGTTATAAGCAAATTTGACAGTACGGAGTCTGCCGGGTCAGCTAGTTATAAAGTATGTAATTAATCCTAATAGCGGCCAAATGTTGATAGGCAACCCTTAAGTACTCTATTCTACTGACAATTATCATAAAAAAATGTAGTTTCATCAAATTAACAGATATCTGCAGATTCATGCAGCGGGATCTTATACTAATGGGCCTTGTAGCCTGCAATAAATTATTGATTACTTACCAAGGAAGGATATCTTGGTGGTCTTCACTATGTGTTCTTTTTGTACAGCGAATTAATGAATTTCTTTCTTTATTTATCCATAGTCTACTATCTTGGCCTAGAACAGGTTTACAAACATAAGCAACTTAAACCGTTACAGTAGCCAACGACATGTGTCCTACAAATTACTAAAATTACCCACACTTTTAATTATATTTTTGTTGATTAGGCCAAAAAAGACATGGTTTTTCACGAGAGTTAAAAGTGCCTTGCTATTTCATTTATTACCATGTAGTGCCCGCTTAGAATGTCACTACCTCTGCCTACCTACACGGGTGTCGTAAGAGGCGACTAAAGTAATAGGGCCTTTTTAAGTAATTTTTGGGCGATGCGTTTGGAGACCTATCACCAACGATACTTTATTTCTACCATCTTGTCGTCTATCAATTTCCAGATGTGGCTGACGAGTTTGTAGCTCTGAAGCTCTGGCTACGCCTTCTTGGGATTTATGGCTGCGAGTATACATATATAGGTACTATACTAAACATATGTATGTACATCAGACAATATAAAAATCCCAAAACTAGTGGTCTAAGGTGAATGTTCTTATTCCTTATGTACAATGAAACAACAAAACACAGACAGTCTAGCAGGAAGCCGGTGTCTGCGATGTGATGCATTCGACACACGAAACCGTCTGTCTAGACTGGAGCCAAACATATGTTTGTTTTCTACTAATGGACTAGAAAACACATGATTGTTCATGAGAGTTTCAACATTTTAAAATCATGATTAGAAGACAGTATGGGTGAGAGAAAGATTATTTAGAAAAAGATAAAATGAGTCTACGAACAGACTACCGACTGCGTAAAAAGGGTCCAAAACAAGAAAGTCAAATTGTAGCTGAAATTTATATTTCATCATATTATATATGGCCTATGACACGCACTTCATTAATACTAAATACTTAATTTAATAATTTTTCCCCCCAATTACGATCCAAAAGACGGGTAGGTAAGATATATTTATATAACTTATGAAGAAATCCATTGAGATTTCTTTATTAAAATTGGTGCTACAGCTACAGCCCTTTCTTTCATCAGGACTTTTTATGTCGTTAAGTGATGCAGCTGGAAATCCATGACAACTTATTTTTATTTATTGTTATATTATCTTATCTTTTCACTTCTTTACCTCCAAAGGTGTCCAAAGAATAAAATAAAAATAAATATCATAAAATAGCTTTATAAGATCAATACAAAGCAAGTTGCAAGGGCCCCTGTAGACCTGAGGGATCTGTTAAATTGCGTACACCGAAAGCAACCATGATAGCTCAGTGGGTAGAACACCGCTTATCGTGCTTATGATGAGGATTCAAATCCTGAGTCGGGCCTATACCAATTTGTCTTTTCTAAAGTCATATATGTGGTTAAGCTTTACCACCATGACAATCAATTTTTTGAACAAATTAAAATGACAATTGGAAATTAATGTAGGTAGAGGCTTATACTTAAACATACTAAATCATGATACCTACTAAGAATTGTCACTTCGAAGCTCTGAGCTACACTTTTTAAGCGCAATACAATCTGCGCCCTTCGGTCCCCTGATTACGTGTCTTTTGCGACTGAAGATTGTGTCGCAAGTTGCACGATTGTCACTATCAACGTTATAAATTTGTATGCAATTTGACACTTTTGACAGCGGACATAATTGCAACTTGCGACACAATCGCGGTCGCTAAAGATACATAATCAGGGGGCGGGGCGCCGACATTTACAGGCAATACAACCCGGCGGCCTGTGTTGAAAGATACATCGTCTAATTTTTGTATGAAAACTAGACTGCCGACAAAAAGTAGCCGACTTATGTCGGCGCCCCGGCGGTCTCAGTGTGTATTGCGGTTTAAAGCATAGTAATTTTTGGAGTTGCAGAAATATTGTTGCAGTAGTCTGTACACTCCAGGTGGCCATGGCAACCAGCCAAGAGAACTTTACAAAACAATATAAAACATCTAATTCTATTTGAAAATAACAAATGACACTCCGCAAACACGAGTTGAGATGGCGTTTTCCATTAGTTAAGTAAACATTATTAATTAAAATTGAATACGCGCTACGGTAAGAGTACGAACAATTGGAATTATTTTACTTCCCTACATAATGGTTTGTAATTTCATAAAACTGAATATTAGTTTATTAAAGGTATGAATATTTACATAGTTATATACATCAGCTACAAAGAGAAATATATATTAATTAAAAAAAGAAAAACAAAAACTTCAAATTAAAAACTAAACAGAAAAATTAAATATTATTATTTTTTATTTAAAAAAGAACCGCCTTCAAAAATCCAACTGAAAAGTATAAAATAATTTTTATTTATTTTATTATGTACAACTCTATTCAACTTCTTCTTTTTGAAGTCGGTGCCAAACCAATTTTCATGACAAAGAAGAACGAATATTAGTGGCCCGCCCAAGTTGAGTGAGTTCTCCACCCCATCAGCGTATGTCATCCTTATAAACCTTCCTTTTTAATCAATTAATAAAAAAATTCGCATTAAAATTCATTTCGTAGTTTTACAGATTAAAGTATATATAAGGATGTCCCTATATCCCAGACAGGGAGAGAGAAAGCGACTTTGTTTTATACTATGTAGTGATTTAGATTCTCGATCGTCTTTTTACAAAGTGTTAGAAGTATTGGTTGTGCCAACTCGGTGCATGCATGTCTCTGTCGAATTGTTAATTCCGTTAGTTTGAAATCTGATAATCTTACATAACCTAACCTAACGTTAGTTTACTATCTCGCTATTTATCTAAAATTATAATTTACTAGTATTTACAGTTTTACGGTGACATGTATATTATGATAATTTCTCTGCGGAGTGCGACGCATGCACACCAGGCTAAGCACCGCTCACTGTCCCCCAATTCCATCCTTTATAAAGCGACGTCGTTGCGAGCGGATGAAATTTCTTGATTTTTGAGCGCGACTGTGTTAACTACTGTTGTTGAGGCACTATCGATTGATTTATTATTCGTATGGTTTTCTCTATGTAGCAATTTTCATTTTGGATTTGTCTGTTTGGCACCGACTTCAAAAAGAAGAAGTTGAATAGAGTTGTACATAATAAAATTAATAAAAATTATTTTATACTTTTCAGTTGGATTTTTGAAGGCGGTTCTTTTTTAAATAAAAAATAATAATATTTAATTTTTCTGTTTAGTTTTTAATTTGAAGTTTTTGTTTTTCTTTTTTATTTTATACTTTTTAGTGATAAGTTCTTAAATCACTCTGAGTTTTTTTAGTGAATTAGTGATAGTTTTTTAGAGATAAGTTTTACTGTCCGTTTATTTTATAGTTTTTTTAACAGGTAGTTATAATATTTGTTATTATGACTTTAGCTTACTTGTTACTATTTTGTTTACCTGCGGGTCTAGATAGAAAATCAAAGGATGCTTTAAGGAAAATCGCGTAAGGGAGAACGAAATACCCATCGAAAAAAAACAAAGACTTCAGCAGAGCAAGCACGAGCCGTATTTAAACTAGTTATCGCGTGGGATAAAGCAGCCATCTTTTACGCACTTACTTAGTATTGTAAGCTTATAATAATGAGTGTGCTATGATTGGCTATTATACTGTATAATTTATACTATTTATAATTGATAAACTGTATAGTTTTATTGTGTAATCATATTATTTACCTATTTAATAAGTATTAGTGGTATCGTGTATGAATAATGAGATACTTGTTTGACTTTACTTCAAAACAGCTCACGCTGATTAAAATAATGATTGTAATTAAATCCATAATTTTAGTAAATACTCATTTCTAAAATGTTACTATTTATTTATAAATGAGTTGTAATAATGATTATGTAAATTTGAGTAAAGTATTATTAATAAGACTGTTAGTTGATTTGAGGTTAGGTAAGGTATAAATATACGATCTCTGTTTTTGCTTGGGCAATTGTCAGTATTCCGTTGTATCGGCAAGTGGTTGTGAAAGATGAAATTATACGAAGTGTACCGCTATTTTGGGTTTTAATTTCAAAACCTCCACACTCCCTGAAGTTGACCCTACAACTCAGAAGTGAGGATAGGCGAAAAATATCACGTTTTTCGTACTGCGCCTACGTAAGTACCCTGTTCTTTTTTTTTGTGTTTGCGTAATTAGAATCCTTGGTATGTTGAAATTGCCTTCTTCTTTATAAAATAGCATCCATAAACAGTCGTAAATAATAAAGTCTATTTCAATTGAAGGCAAGAAAGTATTATAAAAGAATTTTCATTTATTCTCAAAAACATAGGGGCGATACATAAGAGTGTTAATCTGTTACATACTTGAGCCTGATATCTAGTCCTTTTTTTCCCGATTGTTTTTTTTTTTTCAAAGCTACTGTTTGTCAACTTATCGATCTTAAGATTGGTATAGAGCTCTGATTATCGAATAATATTGAAATGTTGGATCGATATACCGTATAGTGAATTTTCTAAAACATTTTTCGTTTATGATTGTGAGTACACGTGCGAAAACAGTACACTTTGAAATTATGACATATGGCATTACAACATCTGTTTAAAGCATTACATGTGATGCTACGATCTAACAATTCCTACTATCAGGCGTGTGGTGTTGTGTAATTAATTAAATATTTCGTGTAATGGGAATATAAATATATCACATGAGGTAGAATAGCAGTGTTATAGGTAGTTATAGAATTACGTGAGCGAGTAAGACGGGATTAGAGAAGAAATGTATCCATTACTTTTTAAATATTTATACGTTTTTGAATAAAGTTATTTCAAAGAAAGAGAAAGAGAGAAAGAAAGAGAGACATTTATTCCCTGCACAGATGAGCAAGAGACATACAGTTAAACATAAAAAATAAAATAAAAGCTTTGACACAAACAATATTGGAAGAAAAAAAGCATGAAAAAAAATGTATAATAATAATAGAAAAAACAAAAAAACAAAACCAAT
Organism: Bedellia somnulentella; assembly: GCA_963576735.1. NCBI lineage: Eukaryota > Metazoa > Arthropoda > Insecta > Lepidoptera > Bedelliidae > Bedellia > Bedellia somnulentella. Next base: position 16,323,012 of record OY755172.1, read on the forward strand.
TTTGTCATCATACTTTTACTCGCGTTTATTTAACTCAAGTGTGGTCCAGGCTTAGGACTAGCAATGTGCATGGATTCATTTGATGTTTACAAAGATTCGAAATGTATGTCAAGATAACACGATTTTAAATATCAAACAATTATCAAAATCAATCAATAAATTATATTGAACTTGATTTTAGAAATAAATTGAATGTCCCGGTGCTAATCCAAAATTATGAAAACTTAATGCATTAGTTGTAAACCTAGAAAACTACAATTTGATTTTAATGTAGTAAGAGTTTTAGTTACACTGAATTAAATAAAATACATGCCTGAGACGAATGTTGACGGGATTCATCGATGTTAACCGAACTCTTTGAATACAACTTAAAACTTTTCGCTATTATAATTAAAATAACTATTGACTTTAGGATATTTTTATTGCTATCGTTTTCAGTATCACTTTCATTTGCTTACCCATACGTTCGTTACCGATCAATCACGACGCAGCATCACACTGCAGTGCTCTATGGTAGTGTAATGGAATGGTCGAGTAATGTGTAATGTATCAGTACGCGTCCGAGCGATATTACGTGTGATGCATTGCTCGCATTGCTTACACCATGCCTGGTTGTGAGTATCCAGGTTGTTTTTTTATATTTTGTACAACTCAACTGCAAACTTACTATAGGTTTACTACAAATTACTACTACTACTGCTACTAAAATTTTGGCAAACCTGTAAGTTTAAAAAAATAAAATAAAAAAAATATTGAGGCCTTTTATGTTTATAAATCTAGTTTTGGAACATAATACGACGGAACACATAGTTGTTTTAATACTCATCATGATGCATAATATCTTTATTATTTATTTTAAATTTGAGATAGTCACCCGCTTATTGTAGTGTCTTCATATTATTCACGTAAGAGGTAAAAACGTCAAAATCAAAATATTCTTTATTAAACCAAGTAGGTATTATACATTTTCTTCGGCCCCCTGTAAAGCTGTACAAAGCGTGTGTAAGATAATACCGTGAATCCGTAAGAGAATTACATGACCAAGGATTAATACAGTAACTGTTTAAATATTAGTTTGCAATACAAAGTAAGAATTAAACATTTTGAAACTTTTAACAACTACCTTCTAATAAAATAGTCAGCCGTACATTTGTTATCAGTGAAATATTTAAGTTACATTTGCGAAGGTCGCCTTTAATTTCAATAAAAGAAAATTGGATTTGCGTTATACTAATTGTTAGGCCCATTGAGATCAAAGAAGCTAAAGTATGTGTACTGAGGGTTGGCTTGATTGTTTACTAAGCTGAAATTTGTCAGTTTCAGTTCTCCACCATGGATCGAGAAGAGAGCAGGAGTCGTAGCCTCAGTTACGATAGATTGAGCGCAGAATTGGCATGGAGGTGCCAAAAAAAAAAAAAAAAAGCCAGTCAACACGGAGGTGTTGGAGATGACAGGAAGCGTTATGCTGAACGACCGTGGGTATTACGGGAGCGTGGTACCGAGGTCAATCGACAACCGTGGGTATTACGGGAGCGTGATACCGAGGTAAATCGACCGTGGGTATTACGGGAGCGTGATACCGAGGTAAATCGACCGTGGGTATTACGGGAGCGTGATACCGAGGTCAATCGAGGTGAACAGGTGAACAACGAATAGTCCAATAACAGCGGAGAGGTCTCTTCGTAAGCCGGTTCGGCGTACACGAGAGCGTTCGCCTAGTGTAGAGGCGTGAGGACGAGAAAATAGCAGGGAGCGATGTTCACAGCATTGTGCACGCAAACGCGAGGGTGGATACTATTCCCAAAACAAAATAGACAGTAACCGCAGCTCTTTGGTTGGGTCGCTTAGTTTGAAACGACGTAGGGTAAATGATAATGGATGAGCTATTGTTTATTTTGTCTGAGATGCTGGCTGAAAGAGTTCAGTACGGAGAATCGCTTGATCAATATTATTACGCCAAAAACAATCTACAAAATTAATGTAAAATTTATGGGCGCCAGGATGTAGATTGTCTGCTGCACGGTGTAGGGTAGGTGCTCAGGCAGCTGCTTAAACCCGAACAAGTTTTTAATTTCTTTAATACGGTTAAAGTTGGTCAATATGGTGACCATCTTGAATGATTCTCAAGGCGAAAAATTGATCGCAAATGTACTTTGGTTTTGCGATGGACAAGATGCTTCAAATTCAAATTTATTTACCGAAAAGGGCAAAATACAACTTGTAATCATTTAACTATATAAACTCAATTAATGCTAGGTAGATTTACAAATTCTTAACAATGTAAGGTTTTACGAATATGTTTAATTGTAGCTCAATCTAAAATAATAATAGAAAACGATTTGAATTTTCGGGTAATTTCAAAAAGTTTGTTATATTTGGTCTCCGGACTGGGCGAACCTGTTGGGCAGATGCCGGAATTTTCACTTTGTCGCGGAGGCCTTATTGATGTAATGATATTAAAACCAATATTTAATATTTACATCAAATGGGGACTACTACTGATTTAATAAATTGAATATTCTGTTTCAAAAATTGATCATAGTTACAATTTGTGAATGTATTGTTCCTGTTTTGTATACATTTTATATTTTTTACATTAATGTTCAGTATTGCAAATTAATAAGATAGTGTATTTAAATATCAATAATAAAACTAAATTCCAATACTAAAATTAAATAATATCAACAATATCAAAGATAAATTATTATAATTATGACCGCCTTGTTCGCCTGGTCTGGCTGGAAAAGTCTTCTCATTTGTCAGTTCATTGCAGCAAACAAAAAAAAAATATACATACCAAGAAGGGTAATCCGAAGGATAAAAATGAAAAACAATGAAATAGCTCAAGTTCAGCTTTAGACCTGGAACTTGATAAATACTTAACTGACATCAAAGTAAATGGGGTAGCACTAAATTGCTGTGTAGAGGTTGTAAGTCACGCTCTGTCATAAAACCTACTAAAGCCAGAGAGCTCAACTTTGATATTATAGTTCCAAAGGGTATACCTCTACTCAGGGCTATAGCTAGGGCTCTGATAAATCCCGTGAGCATTACAACTACAACGTAGAAGTTCAGAACGTAAAACGAACGATAAAGACGTACATCGGTGGAGACTATGTTTTATTTGCCATATAAACCAAATCAGCATCAAACATTCAATACTTTTCTTCTGAAGTTTTCTTAAATATTAAGTAATTTTTAGCCAAAATCTTTAGTAGCTTTGAGATATCTTAACCATAATAGATATGCTGGTGTATAGGTGCATGGGTTGGTAGAGAGTGATAAACATCATAGCATAAACGTCAACAAGGGTATACCTCCTGTATACCTGTGATCCTCTCGAGGACACGATAGCTGCCTACAACGGCTTAGGCATCAAGATGAACTGTCTGTGTGAATGATAATTGTCTTATTTTCGTTAATTCTGGTATTTAAGTCATAATCATTAGCACAGAATCTAAATCCATTGCATATCCTTCGGGAAATATTAAATTTTTAGCCATTAATGTCCAAATTAAGACTGTAATTATTACCATTTTATATGCTTTGCTTTGGATCCGAAATAAAAGATTTCGATGCAAATATATTATAAAACAAATAATAACTTCTATCATCACAATATATCAATTACGATAAAGTGTACGAATGGGCTAAAATGTCAAATACGTGAATTTTTATAGGGCTAGTATAGAATCCGCCACACTAGGGTCACCCACTCACACTTATTTAAGCACACCGTGTATTATTTTTGGATATCGCTGTCATCTTTGTCTTGTCAATCTATATACATAAGTGAAGCACAATTAATATATAATCTTAACATTGTTTCTGTACTTTAAAAGTGCCGCTCATAATAACTGTCAAGACTATAACTGTAGATTTTACCTCAAATCTTCGCCCTGCTTCCATTTGTTAAAAATATAATTAGAACCACGAGCAGGGGAAGGTAAAAATAAATTAAAATGGTATAAATCAAAATTATGTTTATTTTACCATAGCTTAATATTTATTAGAGAAACAAACTGTACACAATATTTCAAGCAAGGATGACCTCTAAAGTTTCTACCAATAGTTATAGTATAGTATACTAATTTTGAAGTTGATATAGAAAATTGCAAATTAAAATAAGTATTTAAAACAAAATAATTGTACATCGGCTATGATATGGATAGTTTATAGAGATGAATTCGTTTGAAGGCAACAGATTGTCATCCCCACCAGACCAAGAGAATATAACAAGATTTTAAAAACATGTACATGTATAATTAATTATGATATTATTATTATTAAGTATACCTAAATAAGATTCTTTGTCATATATGGTACTAATTTTGAAGTAGGTATATTTATATTTAAAAACTGGTAATAAACACCAAATACAAAAATAAATATGTATGTAAGATAATATATAAAGTTATCGATATTGAGGGAATAAAAGGGTAATATATGTTACAAAAGTTTATTCAGTAATAAATTCAGATGGTGTAATTTAAACACAAAAGTAACAATAATCAATCAGAGAATAAATCAGAAATCGCTCAGCGTAATAGTGTGCTATGCGCGCGATTTATTAATCTAGCAACTTAAGGTATCTGGTACGAAGTTTATTGACTAGGTACATGTCAGCATAGGTACTAAGACCAAGAGTGGACGGACAGTTTTTCCGGGAGCAGAATGCTCTTGAGGCAAATCAGAAACGGGAAACTCCTTTCTATTGGCCATATGAGTTAGTTATAGCAAATCCCCGTGCAACTATTATTTTCCAAGGAAATTATTATTTTCGGTACACAATCAATAAGAGCTTATTTAGAACTAGCTTACCATTATCATAAAGCTTACTAAATAAAAGTCAAGGTAGGAAAAATTAATAAACCCTGTACATTAAATTATCATGGTCAGGCATATATAAATTTAAAAAAGAAAAATTTTATATTATTAAAAAAAAAAAACCTAACTTAAAATCTAAAAACATCTTCCAGTTCCTCTTATCGGTAAAGGGTACCTAAGATGCTGGAAGCGTTACCGCGTTGTATGGCATGATAAGATACATATATCGATGGATAAAAGTACTTAAATACATACTTTAAAATAAATAAATTCATAATCTGAATAATTATATCATGAGAAAGTTTTAGGACTCGAACATTAAAGGTTGATCGGCTGATTCAACAAAGTCCAACTGTTTACAAAAGTATTTAAAATGAATAAATGCTTAATAAAAAAAAATGACAGCTTCGGAAAATGGGGTGCGGAATGTGAATCGGATTCTAGTATTGTAGGACGAACAGCTGAAGTTTAACCTTGATCACAAGTCCTTTTTATGGATGGTTTTCATTAAAATTAGTTGATACCTAGTGTCCTTTGTACATCTTAAGGGTTTTAAAGTAAGAACGTCCAGTGGCTGATGATGATGATGATGATGATGATGAAGTTAGGAAGGTTGTCTAAATATGGAAATCTATAGTGAGGTGTTTAATACACTTATTTCGATTTTGTTAAAGCATTTTTATATAAACTTGATACATGGGGTCCCATACAGTATAATAAATTTCCATAGCAACCACCATAGTAGTTCTGATTGTGACATTAAGGCTCGTACCGCGTCTTAAAAGCACTCCCTAATGACAGTCATACCTAGAAGGCAGTAATGATCTAAGCGATTTAAATAGTGAATAAATAAAAAAATATATATAAGAAAATCACATAAGTACGATATAATATATAAACAAATAATTAATAATTAAGTTATAACCTCACGAGTATGTGAGTTGTGAATCTGCCTATTCTTTTAACTAACGTATTGATCTCTCCATTGAAGAGTTGTCTGGAAGAGATAGTTTTAAGCCACCAATTGTGCTTCTGTTTAACAGTGTAATCTTTGTAAAATGTTTTAACTGTGATGACTGCCTCCGTGGCCTCGCGGTTGAGCGCTTGGTTTCGGGTGCGGAGGTCTCGAGTTCGATCCCCGGGGGGGTGATCACCTTACAAATTTGATTTGTAAGATTTGACCGAGTTTGGAGGGATATTGCAGGCTTGATTCACCTGACTATCCGAGAATTAAGATGATTCCGTGCTTCCGAGGGCACGTTGGGCCGTCGCTCCCGGCTACTGTTGCGGTGGTCGTTGGTCTGCCAGCCCGCAATTGGCCGGCGTGGTGGACTGTGGCCAGATCGCCCTATGTAGGGTGGGCTGGAGCCCCTTGGTGGGGACATATATGTACTGTGAGGAGGAGGTACGTGATGAGTACCATTATGGGTTCTATTCTATTCTATATTTATGAGCTTAATATTGCAATTCGTATAAATAAAAAATAAAAAAATACATTGTAAGTGTGTAATGTGTAGAATATGTAAATAAAAATATATATGTATATTGAATGTGTAAATAATATGTAAATGTCTGCAAAACTATGTGTATGATATGTGTGTGCATATATATGTATAAAAAGTTAATGCAATCGCAATTATGGAAACATTAGTACGGATTAAAACATTAGGACCTGTTAATTTTGAATCACTTGTTACCAGGATTTACAAGTTATTTCAAGAACTTACCTATGTATAAAAAAATATATAAAATAATAAAGTTTTATTAATTCTTTAAAAAAATATTTCCAAAAGCGAAGGGACTCGCTTATAACAGGAAGGCCGAGCTGTAAGCTTATAATAATGAGTGTGCTATGATTGGCTATTATACTGTATAATTTATACTATTTATAATTGATAAACTGTATAGTTTTATTGTGTAATCATATTATTTACCTATTTAATAAGTATTAGTGGTATCGTGTATGAAAAATGAGATACTTGTTTGACTTTACTTCAAAACAGCTCACGCTGATTAAAATAATGATTGTAATTAAATCCATAATTTTAGTAAATACTCATTTCTAAAATGTTACTATTTATTTATAAATGAGTTGTAATAATGATTATGTAAATTTGAGTAAAGTATTATTAATAAGACTGTTAGTTGATTTGAGGTTAGGTAAGGTATAAATATACGATCTCTGTTTTTGCTTGGGCAATTGTCAGTATTCCGTTGTATCGGCAAGTGGTTGTGAAAGATGAAATTATACGAAGTGTACCGCTATTTTGGGTTTTAATTTCAAAACCTCCACACTCCCTGAAGTTGACCCTACAGTATCGTATACTGCCATCTCATTCTAACCGTTATCGTGTCGATAACTCGTGCTTGCCCTTCAGAATGAGAGAGATCGTCAGCGTGCTGCTCTTGCTGCCGAAACAGATGAGCAAAGAGAAGTTCACCATCACAAATGCAAAGAAACACTTTTATATATATGTAGCGTTGAGTCGTGTAAAATCCCTTGATGAGATGGCTTTAAGTGATATAGATTCAAAGAAATTACTTAACCATCCCCATGACGAAAGAGCCTTGATTGAAATGACCAGGATGAAAAACATGATTTTGCAATATATATTTTTTTCTTCAATATAATTAAGAGTAATTTATTCATGTTTTTATATACTTTTTTGTTTAATAATTTAGTAACTCTGTTTATTACTAATAAAAAAACTTTATTGACATATATTGATAAATCTCTGTCTAGTATTGATAACTTTACATACATACTTATATTTCAAACTAAGAAACCTCCTTTTTTTCGAGTCGGTTAAAGAACTTAAACCCTCTCCTGAATGTAATAACATAAACTGATAACTCTTTGTCTAATAATAACTAAGAACCTTCAAACTTACATACATACTTATAGGTGAAACTCAGAAACTCCTTTTTTGAGACGGTTAGATCACTAAAACCTTGTCCTGAAAGTAACAAGTAGTTTTCTGAAAATCGCATCCAAATAGCTTAAGCAAAACGCGAGATAATCGCCGACCAACATACATGCATGCAGGTCAAACACAGAACCTCCTTTTTTTAGAGTCGGTTAAATCACTTAACCCTTCTTCTAAATGTACCGAATACTTTTCTGAAAACCGCATCCAAATAGCTTAAGCCAAACGTGAGATAATCGCGGACCAACAGACATACATACAGGTCAAACACAGAACCTCCTTCCTTTTTTTGGTCGGTTAAGGTACTAAAACCTTCTCCTAAATGTAACGAATACTGTTCTGAAAACCGCATCCAAATAGCTTAAGCCAAACTCGAGATAATCGCGGACAATTATACATACATACATACATACAAACAATCGAACTGAGAACCTCCTTTTTTGAAGTCGGTTAAAAAAAAGTATAACACTTATTTACATAATTAAAATAGATAAAATAAAACTTAAAATCTAAAAACATCTTCCAGCTCCTCTTCTCGGGGAAGGGTACCTAGGACGCTGGAAGCATTGCCGCGTTGTATAGCAATACTAAGTCTTTGTCCAAGGTAAGAGCCTGCCTTTGGGTTCCCAGTTGTTTCAATAAGACGGCAAGCTAACTCTTTATATAAACCACGTGCAATTATGGTTTGTTAATTTAAATAAATAAATTAGAAATAGCAAAATCAACCGTGATAGCTCAGTGGGTAGAACACCGCTTATCGTGCAGACGATGAGGGTTCAATCCCGGGCCGGGTTTACACCAATTTGTCTTTTCTAAAGTGACAGTGTATTCGTACAAAACGACAAGAGGCTCGCCCTCTATCGCGTGAGTACAGTATCTAGGCAAAACGTGGGTACTCTGAACGCCAGGTGATAATGTCACGTGATGTTCTGAAGTATTAGTACCTCTTTCAACCCCTTCGTTGATATACGGCGTAAACGTTTGAGTTTGAGCTGAGATTTTGAATTAGGATTGTTTATTGGAGCAGGAAGAATTGTGAAGATTTATTGAGTGGCGTAAACCTAGTTATGTGGCAGTGTGTTCGTGTGGTTCGCACAAAACGCCTATAAGCCTACTGACTGGATAAATAGAGGCATAAAGGTTTCGTAAATATGTGATGTACACTTTTAATAACGTCAACCTATTTCTTCCCGTATTTTGGCTTTCTTAACTCGATTAACAAAACTGTTATTTTAAAATCTTTTCCCCTGAATTTTCCTTCTCAAAGTAGTTGAGGCTTTTCTATATTTTTTAAAGAATTATAGCCGTGGTTATTATGCATGTATGTAATTATCAGATAATCTATAATTTCACTTTTGGTACACTACATCGCTCCCTATCAATAATGGTTCATAGATTCTTGACGAGGGTTCGTTTGACTAAAATCAGCCCTGCAGAAAGCATCCTCTGGAGATTTAAATTTGCGTCTGTCTGTCTGTATATACCTTTATTTACTTATCACGAAAAATATTTTTTTAAACGTACTTTTGTCTTCCCAATTGGTATTTTGTAGATTATTTTCCTAATAAATTAATTGCTATTAAATATTTAGTCAAAAATGAAAATTAGGTAGCTAATTGATTTTTACCTAAAAATCAAAAACGCTAGTTTCCCCATCTAACTTATGAATTAAAAAAGCAGAGAAAGGTTTCCATAAGTTCTATGCAAATAAAATAAGCATGATAAGTTTATTGTTTTATCATTTTGTAACTCATAGACTTAGTAAGTTTGAAAATTAAATGCGTCATTGTCTAAACAGGGTTCAAATAAAAAAATAAAACAAAATCAGTTGTTTTTAAATAATTCGTCCTTTATTTAATAACAGAGATAATTTGTAACAATAATAAATTAGTGTCCGAGATCAAACTTAACAATTAGTATAGTTATTTAAAAAAACGTTTTTATAAGTCTACCGAAAAGAAACAGATGTGTACCGAATGTACTAAAAGTGTAATTTAGCAATTATTATCAAGGTGGAATACATATGTTTTACGTATAAGTCAACTGCAAGCAGCCATGTTTAGTCATTGTCTAGAATCAAGACTCAAGCGTTCACACCGTATATCTCCGAAGGGGTTGGCAGAGGTACCAATACTTCTGAAAATCACGTGATATCGTCACCTGGCTCCAATTTCACCAACGCGACAAGTGCTACAATTGTAAATTCATCAAAATCACTATTACTATCACTAGCGTCACTACTACTCGCATGGAGAGCCATTTTGAAATACGCGTGTATCAACCACGAAATACTACAATTGTCACGCAAATCCGACATGTGCTCAATCTCATGTCAAGATTCTACGACAATTCTACAAATATGTCGACTAAAATAATAATTACTGTTTCACAACACAATTGTGATACATACAATTGTAGCAAAATGCCTGTCAAGTTTGTAAGCATTTCTATAGAAAATATTTCATAAAATTGTAATATGTCACAATTTGTTGACAATTGTAGCTCGACATATGTCACTGACAATTGTAGTCGTGGTGAAATTGGAGCCAGGTGTTCAGAGTACCCACGTTTTGCTTGGACAGTGTATTCAAGTAATAGGGGCCTTTCGCCGTTTTGTACAAATACACTTTCAGATGACTAAGTACAAATCAGCCATGTGGGTTTCCTCACGATGTTTTTCCTCACCGTTAACAACAATGATAAATTAATCACACATATGCCTTTGGAAAAGGCAAATTGGTGTAGGCTCAACCCGGTAATTGAACTCACGCCTGTCTGTATTGACGGGCGGTTGTTCTTCTCATTGTACTATCACAGATACTATTACTTTTGTTACGGGTGTTACTTTGGTTGATATTATTCTGCTATAATAATAAATAAATAAAAAACGAGCATGGCACATTCAACGTATCCGCACTAATAATATTATTTGTAAAAACCGCCTCCCGAATGCAATATTTCTATTATGCAGTTAAATATCTAATGCGCTAATGCGTTTTTAATACAACCACATCGAACCCAGAGTGCACAAAACAAAAATAAAATAATTCATCCACTTGCTGGAAATTAATATTTTTGGTGGACAAAAATTCCAAGTATTTCAAGCATTCCATGCATTAGTTTGAGGTGGTTTTCAGAAAATCACAAGTATTTTTAGATAAATACTTTAGAAATCTAACACATAACGTACGTTATGAATTATAAAGGTTTCACATACCAAAATACACAAGGAACCGAAAAGACGCCCATCAACTTTGACATCACCAGCTATTTTTAAACAAGAAGCAATAACTTCGTTCATATGCGAGCTGCATAAAAAAGGCGCTGCGCGTGATCAACTGAGTATTCGAAGCGTTCGTGAATAATGTTCCGCTTACAAAACTTTATTATTTTCATAATATTTTTTATAAATGAATGAAGTCCACCAAATAGACTTAGATATTAGTAACAATATTACAACGCACAAAACGTGATTTTATTTTAATTACCTATTTTTAGTTCTAAGTTATTCGAGTAATTAGAATATCTATTTTGGGAAAAATATTTAAATATGATCGAAATTGCAAAAGCGGTAACAGACCACCGAAGCGGACTTTTCTTTCGAAATTGTTTAATAAAACTACTTTATTTCAGTTTTATTAAAATTACGAATAAAAATTTTGAATAATTGAATAGTTATCTATATACTATAAAATATTAACATGGCATTTTATTTTACATTTTAGGCTTTTTTTCTGCGTTTAACACACACAATTTTAAGCGGGTATGACATTGACCCAAATAGACATTAAATGCACACACATAATTTGTGATATGTGGTTTTTGGGAAAAATATGTGAAAAATACGACAATTTCAGGCATAAATAAAATTAATATTTATTATTTTTGTGACAAAGAAAAGACAAAGTTGGTGGTGTTATTAATCAACTACGCGCAGAGCCGCACAGTGGGCTGGAATTCGCGTTTCATAGACATTCAAGTAAATTTTTTTAAGTGACGCTTTTTTTGCTTGTATGCGATAGAGAATACCTGCAATATGCATTATATAATGAACTTTCAGGTTTATAAACGTAAACAGCGCAGTCAGAATTTTTTTCGAAAAAAATTGTATGGCGCTAGCATAACAAATGATGATATCTCCATAATCGCACAATTGCGCCTAATATCCTCCTAGGTTATTAATATAGACATTATTTAAGATTTTTTGACATACTTCATGCCACGGTCAAACGTGCGTTTTTTTTTTTAAAAATATTTTTGTTTATTTTTTCGTTTTTAATTAATATCAAGCATTACATGGGTGTATATAGACTTTACATTTACGCAAAATAATTGAATGAAATATAAAAAAAGGGAAATTTGCTTAAAAACTCATTAGCTGGATGGAATCAGAAAAGGTTATTATCTAATGATCCTCAAAATCCCCAATTAAATTAAGGAAATTATAGTTTGTTAATGACAATATTTTAACTAGCTACCGTCTTTTTGAATACCATATCTATTAAATCATTGGGTTCTCATTAGTAAGCAAATAAGAGGGTAGTTAGTAAATAACTTGTTCGGGCACAGACTTTTAAGTCGTTCGCAATAAATAGAAGTACACTAAAAAAAAATCATTTAGTAATCATTCTTCAATCATTGAAAGTAAAAACATCATGGCAAGCATCGCAACAAACTTGGATTTGTTCGTTATTTTGAAAAATGCTGACAAACTCAGTAACTTTAATTTTTTGTTTCAAACCGTGCGCTCTCGTTTAAACAACAGTGTATCTGAAGAAGATTGTGTGACTTTAAAAGAATTTTGCCGGAGATTCACTAGGGCTGCACAGAAACGATATGAATCAACACAACGGAAATATGAGAGATTCCGAACTGATTACGAAAGTTGGCTTGAAGCTGATGTTGATTGGCCGAGTTGCTTAAAAGAAAATATGAAATCAATTACTCAGAATGAGGGAAGTCCTATAGTGCCAATTTTGGAGCCATCACCAAGTTCTAACGTTACTATTTTGGAGTCATCATCAAGCGTTACTGGTTCTCTTTTGGAGCCATCTACATCATCCATTGGAACAATGACGAAAAGAAAAATATCAAATCGTAAACCTTTTGAAGACTTGGGAACAAAACAGAAAAAGAGGCGGAGTGGAGACCTGACTGACAAAGATTCCAGTGAGCTCGTATTTGCCACTATTTCTAAGTTGAAAGATGAAGGCCAAAACAGAATTGCATCTGTGATTGAATATATGGTGAAACACCCAGAATCAATCAAAGATCTTCAAGATTTAATTACAAAACCAACCAGTAAAGAAACGTTTTCACCCCAAAAAGCACTTGGTTTACTAATATCTCTGAAATTATCAAAATGGCAATATATAACTTTGCGAGAATCAGCAATTCGAGAAGGCCTTAAGCACTTGTACCCTTCGTATTACTGCGTGCAAAAAGAGAAGAATGTGTGCTTTCCACCTGAACCGAAAAATTCAATTACGGTGACAGATTCCTCAGCAAAAATTTCACTGCAAGCTTTGCTAGATCTGACAGCAAAAAGAATAATTGAATCTTTGCCTGAAAGTATACAAAATAAAGAACTTATTTTAATATCAAAATATGGTTTCGACGGAGCATCCAGCCAAAGCAGATATAAACAGAAGATGGATTCTACACAAGATGACTCTAGTATATTCATGACTTCGTTATCACCACTGAAAATGACGTGTGAAGACATCACAGTTTGGGAGAACCCGAAACCTTGCTCAGCAGCGTATTGTCGTCCAGTACAGTTCACCTTTGTTAAAGAAAGTGAAACAGTGGTGAAGGAAGAAAATGAAAGAGTCAAAGCTGAGATATCAGCTCTCCAACCATCAGTTTTTGATAGCAATATGGTGAGTCATAAACTTATGCTCACCATGGTTGATGCTAAAATAAAAACATACCTCTCTCCTAACGTAAGAGCGAATGCAGCGTGCTACATTTGTTTGGCGAAACCTTCGGACATGAACAACTTGGAAGAAGTAAAAAAAAAGTCTACAGAAGATGACTTGATGGAGCTCGGACTTTCTTCACTACATGCGCGCATAAACATGATGGAATGTCTTTTGCATATCGCATATAAATTGGATATTAAGAAGTGGTCTGCTAGAAAAGAAAGTGAGAAAGCCGCAGTGGCTGCAAGAAAGAAAACTATCCAAGACAGGTTCAAAACGGAACTCAACCTATTAATCGATATAGTAAAACAAGGTTATGGCACAACTAACGACGGCAACACTGCACGACGATTCTTTGAATTTCCTGAAAAGACTGCGGCTATCACTGGACTAGATGAAGATCTGATCCGAAGATTTGCTGTAATTTTGCAAGCCATAACTTCAGGTCAGTCCATCAATGTTTCGAAATTTAAAGAATATGCGTACATAACTGCTGAAAAGTATGTTAAATTATACAACTGGTACTACATGTCATCAACAGTGCACACGATACTGCTTCATGGAGCCGAAATTATCGCTTGTAATGCAATAGTACCGATTGGGAGTTTATCTGAAGAGGCTTCAGAAGCGAGGAACAAAGACTTCAGAAGATTCAGAGAACATCACTCACGTAAGAATAGCAGAGTGAGTTCCAATGAAGATATTTTTAATTTCCTTCTTCTTTCGTCCGATCCGCTTATTTCAGCAGTAAGACCAACAATGGATGCAAAGAAAAAGAAACATTTGTTTGCTGAAACATTAGATCTGCTCAATCTTCAAACACCTGAATTCGAGTTTAGGGATATTGCTGAAATAAACTCTGACTCTGAGTTCGACTCTGAAGATAGTGATTCAGAATAGGCGACATTTTAAATTAATAACTTCATCGTTTTATTAAATTGTATCATATATATATATATATATATATATATATATATATATATTTTCATTATATTTATTAAGTTCATTAAATTTAAGTCGTTATATGTAAATGTTTCTAAGATACAAATATAAGTATAAAGAATAAATATATTAAGCCTTTTTTATGGTTTTTACTGAATTTCGGTTTCTAATATTGCACACAATTATTTTGGGTAAATGTCCAGTCTATATACACCCATGTAATGCTTGATATTAATTAAAAACGAAAAAATAAACAAAAATATTTTTTAAAAAAAAAACGCACGTTTGACCGTGGCATGAAGTATGTCAAAAAATCCTAAATAATGTCTTTATTAATAACCTAGGAGGATATTAGGCGCAATTGTGCGATTATGGAGATATCATCATTTGTTATGCTTGCGCCATACAATTTTTTTCGAAAAAAAATCTGACTGCGCTGTTTACGTTTATAAACCTGAAAGTTCATTATATAATGCATATTGCAGGTATTCTCTATCGCATACAAGCAAAAAAAGCGTCACTTAAAAAAATTTACTTGAATGTCTATGAAACGCGAATTCCAGCCCACTGTGAGCCGAGGCGATCGGCAGGCAGTTGAATGACGGAAGCGTGGTCTACGTACTAATAGCTTTTCGACTACGAGTTTTCGTAGACAAATTTATTTAGCGAAAAGCTTTTCAAAGTTTTGTAGTACACACTACTTGTATTTTTTTCACTGACTGGATTTAATTAAACTGTGTATTGCTGGCCTAGAATTGCACTAACTCGTTTCCTCCCGCGGAGTTCATACAAGGCAATTTTAGGTTTATGGACTATTTAAATCATTTTTTGGCGTTGTGGTTGAAGACTCTAACTTTTTTTTATCTGCTTCGTTAAAGAAGCTGAATAATTTTTTATTTTAAAGCTCTGGCTTTAGTATCAGTCGATATAATCTTTTCTTTATATATTATTTCTGTAAGCCTCTTTCTTGCCCGGAAGCCTGTGACGCGATGAGTTAAGCTAGAAATTTGGTTCAGGTATCGTTTTGTACTGTTCGCGGCCGTGGTGTGCACAAAATTTGATGTAACTGGATTAAGTTAACTGTTACAGAATTTCAAAGTTTCGATTTTGGCCCATAGACTTTGCTTGAGTGTCATAAGCGCGCAGACAATAAACATTTAGTCGATCAGAGATGCGCTGTGATTGGTCGGAATTTTTTCAAACCGGCCAATCAGAAAAATTCACTAGAAATTCAAAAGAGATGCGCTGTGATTGGTCGGAAAATTTCAAAATAAACTCATTTTACAGGTTTACCCACTAGTTAACATAAATAATAATTGCAGTGTAGTTTTGACTTGAAATATCATCACTCCATATTATCCTATTGTCGCGTCGGTATCAGTCCGATTATGAGAACCGATTAAGGCGCCGTTGGTTCAGCGAAAAATATCATCTCAGGGGGTGCTGCCCCCGCGGGCGCGGGGAAGCGCCTGCGCGCCGATCGAGCGGCCGTCTCCCCGACGCGACGCCGCGTGCGCGCGTTTTAAAAACATACAGTAGGGTAAGCAATACAGTTATTGTCAACTCGACAGTTTTAGCCACTCGCAAATATTTTCTATGGTATGGGTTCGGACATTTGTTTATGATTATTTACATTTTCTTTCTAAAATATTTACGAGTGGTTATAACAGTCAGGGTGACGAAAACCGTATCGCTTACCCTAGGTTATCAATTTCAAAAATAGTTTCTACCATGGCCGTTTACAAGATAAAATGTAATGATACGATAGATTTGTCTACCCCTGTCAGTTTATACAAAATTATTACAGTGATAATTTCATAACTTTTGCCGTGTCGTGTCGGCCTAGAATAACACTACCCCATTTCTACCCGTGATCGTAAGAGGCGACTAAGGGTATAGGGGCTTTTTAAGTGATTTTTGGGCGATGTGGTTGGAGAACCTTCACCGAAATCATATATTATTAACATCTTTTCCCATATCAACTTCCAAAAGTGGCTGAGAAATTTCTCATTCCAAAGCTCTGGCTATCCCGTTAAGGGATTTAAAGCCGTGAGTATATTTATGTATATAATTTTCAGTTTACACCCGTAATTATTTAATATTATTAATTGAAATTAGAAGTTACTCTAACGGTTTTGTTCTTTTTCCCATTCCTAATAAATTAAACAATACATACATACATATACTACATACATATACTATCTTTTTTTTTTTTTTTTGGGGGTAGATGTAAGAAATGAAACAGTGCTCTCTTGATAAAAATTTAATATTTAATTGATTTGTACATAAAAGTGAACTAACACTTGCCAGCAATTATTATCTATAAGGAGCCATCAGGTTTAAAAAACTAACCTTAAAAAACTACACTGTCCTGCACAATGGAGGCCAAGTTAATCCAAGACTCGCTGGATGGTATGAAGGATGCACTCAATAAGCGGATGGCAGCCTTTGAAGATAAGCTGCATCATTCTAGTGCACCTGAAGCTTCTGTCGCTGGTATCTCCGCAGAATTTGTTGCATTCCGCCTGTTTGTAACCCAGACGATATCCTGTCTCCAGAAGCAGATAGAGATGCTAGCCCACGAGACAGACCAATTGGAGATGCGAAGCAGGCGCAAAATCCTTCTCATTCATGGTGTGGCTGAGACCAAAGATGAAAACACAACTGCGCTCGCTACAAAGTTGGTCACTGAGAAGCTCTGTGTTACTAGTTTTGTTTCCACTGACATTAGCCGCTGTAAACGTATGGGGCGCGTATAAGTTTAGAGACCTGGCTGTTCGGGATCAGGCATGGTCTTCCAAAACAAGACTTAAGGGTACTGGAGTCACATTATCAGAGTTCCTGACTAAACGGCGACACGATGCCTTCATTGCAGCGCGGGAGAAGTTTGGAGTGACGCAATGCTGGACCCGCGAAGGGTTTGTTCATATTATAAATATATTATAAATATTATAAATATATTATAAATAAATAAAATGAATAAATAAATAAATAAATAAATAAATATTTTGGCACCGGATGGATCGCGGCATCGTGTAATTACTGTTGCTGAGTTGAGAAAAGTTCCGAGCGCTCCTGCACCCGTTGTTTCCAATGCAGGCACTTCTAATTTACCTCCGAAACCCCAGAAGACGAAGACAACCAGGCCCGTACGCGCAGCAAAGAAGTAACAGTAATCTATATTGTATGATTTTCATAAGTAGGCTAAAACATCCCTATTTTTTCTGTTTTTAGTATAAATTGCTCCACATTCTTCTTATTTAAATGTAACGTTTTAATCACATAAATTACTACTTTAAGGTGATTTGTACAACACAATTTCATTGCAGGGTAAATGGTAAACTTTTTCTTTTAATTTTTCGATGTATAATTTTTGACAATAACAATAACAACCTCAGTTTTTTTTTTTTCTTCTCTTTTATGTTTAATGAACAGGCAAAGGTTTTTTTAACCATGCAGCCAATTTTTGGATTGTGGCTTCTTTCATATTAGTTTAATAATTTCGCCAATGTGTGTTACAAATTACCTTGTAAATTATTGCGTTTTATGTACTTACATATTGGAGCCAAATTAACTTTTTTTTAATGTTACTTATTTTCGAGGTTTCTTTTAAATTGCTTACATTCTTGGAACTATTTATATAATGTACTTGTAATAGCTTTTCATCCACCCAGCTGGCAAGTGGTGGTTCATTGTTTGTATTTTTTGGTATACAAACCTATAAGTTTTTTAATTAGTATTGATAACTATTTATTATTATAAATATATATATATATATATATATATATCTCGTATTTATTCATTATATATTATAATACACACTTTATTTTTTATAGTCTATAATAATTATGCAACAAAACCCGAGTGATGATGATACGAGTGATGTTTACCAATCCTTCTCTTCCTCTGACGACGACTTGGACAGTAGCGGCAGCTTTTACAGTGTTCCCTCACTAGCTGAAACGATACATGCCCATTTCTCTCCACTTCATACAAATTTTAATATTATTCATATTAACGCTCAAAGCATACCAGCTCACTTTCCCGATATGTTGTCTTCATTCAATAGTAACAGTATTCACGCAATTCTTGTTTCTGAATCTTGGCTCAAACCACGTCTTCCCTCAGCTTCATACTCTTTACCAGGTTTTCAGCTAATAAGAAACGATCGTGTAAACGGCCGTGGTGGCGGAGTTGCTATCTTTCTCCGGGCCCATATTCCATATTCAGTTATCAGCACCTCAACCCAACCCCCGCCATCAAATGCCGGTGAACACCTTTTCTTAGAATTAGTCTTAGGACACAATAAGGTTTTATTGGGTGTCTACTATAGTCCGTCACTTCAATTAAATTTTTTTCCTTCTTTTGAGAAGATCTTAGAAGATCTCACCCCCTCTTACGATCACTCAATTATTATGGGTGACTTCAATACCTGCCTCTTAAAAGGTGATTCGCGTTCTAAATCCCTAACTTCGATATTCCATGGCAGTAATTTTCACATATTACCCCTTAATGCCACTCATAACTTACCAAATTGCACGCCATCTCTTCTCGACCTTATAGCGGTCTCCTCCCCTAACCACGTGGCTCTGCATGGCCAAACTGCTGCAGATGCTTTTTCTCATCACGATCTAATATTCTTGTCCTATAAAGTCCGGCCCCCTAAAAATAAGTCTAAAATTCTTCTGCAGCGCAGTTTTGGTAGTATAGATCTGGATAAGCTGAGACATGATGCTTCTAATATTGACTGGATGACATGTACCACAGCGGCTACTATCGATGAACAAGTCAACACTTTTAATACAAAACTTACGGCACTGTTCGATATTCACGCTCCCGTTAAATCAGTTAAAATGAAGCATTTTCCGGCACCATGGCTCACAGACGAAATTAGGGATCTATTGATGAAAAAAGCACGAGCCAAGTCAAAGTTTAAGTCGCGACCATCAGATCTAAACAAGGAAAAGTATGTGTCGATTCGGAATCACTGCAATAAGGTGTGTAGGGATGGACAGCGAAACCACATCCACGAATCCGTTGAAAATGGCGATCCAGCTAAAGTCTGGAAGTTTCTTAGATCCTTAGGAGTTGGAAAATCTCGTCACGATTCTATCCCAAAAGATCTAGACATCACTTCGCTTAACAACCATTTCTCCACGACATCTACTTTTGATGGTGTTAAAAAAGCTGAAACATTACATTTTCTTTCTACACTACCAGCTCCGGATTATCCTCCCTTTAATTTTTGTCAATTCTCCGATTGTGATGTTAAGAAGAATATTATGTCCATTACGTCAAACGCAGTAGGTGGTGATTGTATTAGTCGAAAAATGATATTGCCTATCCTAGACCTTATTCTTCCTGTTATTACTGAAATCCTTAATAATTCCATATCCTTAGAATCCTTCCCTATGGTATGGAAAGAAGCCCAGGTCACTCCTATTCCCAAAAAAGCTAATCCTAAGTCCTTCTCTGAATATCGTCCTATATCTATTCTGCCATTCCTCTCTAAAGTACTTGAACGACTGGTACATAAACAGTTAAGTGATTTTCTCACTAGGAATGATCTGCTTAACCCCTTCCAATCTGGTTTCCGCCCTTCCCATAGTACTGTAACGGCTTTGATCAAAATAACTGATGACATGCGTTTGGGAATGGATAAGGGACTGCTGACTGTTTTAGCACTGCTTGATTTTAGTAGCGCCTTTAATACGGTTGACTTCGAAATATTACTTGCTTTACTTCGTTCTCTTAACATATCTCCAACGGTAGTTGACTGGTTTCGTAGTTACCTACTGGGGCGTCGGCAGCGCATTCACCTCGAAGATGCCATGTCTCCGTGGATTGAGTTAAATGCCGGTGTTCCACAAGGTGGTGTGTTGTCTCCTCTCTTATTCGCTATATTTATTAACTCCATTTCTCATAAACTTACTTCTTCCTACCACCTTTATGCAGATGATCTTCAGATTTACACACAGGCTAATTTTGACCAAATAAATATGTCCATAAGCTTAATTAATAATGATTTAATGCAAATTTTGAAATGGAGTGAAGCATATGGATTGAAAGTTAATCCGAATAAAACGCAAATAATTATAGTTGGTAGCTCACGAATTGTTTCCAGGATTGACTATAAATCACTACCGCCTGTTTTATTTGATGGCACATCCATTCCTTTCAGCGCTGCTGTAAAAAACCTTGGTGTGATGATAGATAGCACCTTATCTTGGGTACCGCAACTGGAATTAGTAAGCCGGAGGCTGTTTGCGTCAGCAGGGTCCCTCAGGAGGCTACGTAACTTTCTCCCTACTGCTACCAAAACTGCGTTAGCCCAATCTCTTCTACTACCTATTCTTGATTATGCTGACACCTGCTATCTCGATCTAACTGAAGATCAACTGAACAAACTTGAGCGCTTACAAAACTTATGTATTAGATTTATTTTCGGACTGCGTAAATATGACCATGTCTCTGCGTATCGCAATAAACTTCAGTGGCTTCCAATTCGTCTCCGCCGGAATGCACATACTCTGTCTCTCCTGTACTCTATCTTGTTTAATCCTGCCACCCCCTCCTACCTTAAAGAGCGTTTCCAATTCCTTCACTCTTCACATGACCTCAATCTGCGTTCTTACCACAATCTTTTGTTGAGTACCCCTTCCCATTCCACCAATTTTTACAGTTCCTCCTTTACCGTCCAGGCTGTACAACTATGGAACGGTCTTCCTGTAGAGGTGCGATTAGCCAAGTCTCTCCCTATTTTCAAGAAAATGGTAAAAAAACACTTCCTCTCCGAAACATTATAATATTATTTGTGTTGCATACAAAAGTTTATATATTCTATTATATATTATGTCGTAAAATGTATATATGTATTTTATTTAAAAATCTTTATATATATTGCATATGTATTGTATTTATTGAATATTATTTATTTTATGGAATACTATCTGTATCTGTAAGTGTATTAGAACTTAATAAATATTTAGTAATACTTAAAATAGATAGATAATAGTTTGATGAATAATTTTTAGTTTTTAAGCAAATCAGTTTAATTTATTGGACATCTACCGAACATGTTTTTAATCCAGCAAATCTTTCCATTAATGGGTTGTCTGGAAGAGATCGCTCTTAGTGATAAGACCGCCAGTTGTACTTTGGCTTTTATACCGATCTTATTTGTAATTGTTGTTTTTATTTTGTAATGTGCAATAAAGAGTTTTATTATTATTATTATTATTATTATATACTCACGCCATTAATTCCCATTGGGGTAGGCAGAGACTATCGATCGCCACTTCGTACGATCCTGACAAACCTCTCTAGCTTCGTTTACATCCATCAATCTTTTCATACATGCTCTTTTATTCTTCATACTTTGGACGCCAGCCTTTTTGAGCACACTCTCAATTTGGTCCAAGTGTGTTCTCCGTGGTCGTCCTTTACTAACATTACCATCCACACTAGCTCTATAGATCCCTTTTACCAATTTTCTATCATCCATCCTCTCTATGTGCCCAAACCATCTCAACATTCCTTTTTCTATCTTTCTTACAATATCATCTTTCACACCACACTTTTCACGAATAACACTATTTCTCACTCGGTCACACAATCTAACATTACAATTTTTTCTGAGGGACCTCATCTCTACTGCATTCACTCTGCTCTCATGCTTCTTCTGCCACACCCAACATTCGCTTCCATACATAAGCGTAGGAACAAGAACAGCACCATGCACAGCCATTCGGGCCTTTTCAGACACCGATTGACTGATCATTAGGCTATTCATTGCTCCATTTACCGCATTACCCTTTTTCACTCTTCTTTCAATGTCTTCATCACATTTTCCATCTCTTGTAAACAAACTTCCCAGATATACAAACTCCTTCATCTGTTCCACATCCTTACCATCAATCGCAATCACGCATTCTGTCACATCTTCCTGTCTCTCAAAAACCATCGTTTTGGTCTTATCTACATTCACCCTCATTCCCTTTCTTACAAAAGACTCACATGCAATATTCATCATCTCTTGCAACTCTTCTGCCGATGATGCAAGTATCACTTGATCGTCAGCATACAAGAGGCATTTAATGATGAATCCACCCATTCTTAGTCCATAATCACTTTCACGCAACTCTGTCAAACAGTCATCCATGAACAAATTGAAGAGCCACGGAGAAGCTACACATCCCTGTCGGATTCCGAACCAGTCAGTGTTTTCCCCGTTTTCTCTTACACATGCACTAGAATCCTCATAGAGTGATACCAATGCACGTATAAGTTGACTCCCCAAACCGAACTTGGATAACACCTCCCATAAACACTTTCTTACCACCCTATCATACGCCTTCTATGATCATATGAAGGAGCAATACACTTTTTGGTTCTTAGCTAAGAACTTTTCAGTGATGCTCCTTAGAGAGAAGATTTGATCCATACATCCCATTCCTTTCCTAAATCCCGCTTGCACATCCCATATTTTCTCATCAGTTTCATTCATCACTCTTTCAATCAGTACCTTAGCATACAATTTACCAACAATGCTGAGTAAGCTAATGCCGCGGTAGTTTTTAGCCTCTTGGTGTAAACAATAAAATATAAAAATGAGTGCAATCTATGAATTGAATGAATTCTTTTATATTTGCTAATGCTAACCGTACGCACGGTCACTCTCACGCCTACATTGACGCGCATCGTATACAGATAGGTCACTCGCACACTAACGGCGCCCCACGCGCGTAAATTGTAAGATCTGTAACACAAGGCACGCGCGACATAGGTCCATTCTCTAAAGCAGCTCGCCGAGCACTGAGCGCGAGCGGGCGGCGGGCGGCGCTCGGGTACGAGTAGGACTGCGAATATCGATGTTTTTAAAATATTTGTTTTATTGAATTTATTAAAAAAGAAAACTAATCGCCAATTATTATTAGAAATACAAATGCTCAAATATGATGCAATTTATATGTAAGTAGGTAAAATAAATAAAATATAAAACCATTTAAAGAGTGTAATTAGAGGTATGTTGGCGATTTTTTTCTATCGAGCGAAAATGTATTAATCATGTTTCGAATCGCCAATTTCACAGCAGAAAAGCCTCAAGGTTTTGAGGTTTTTTTTTCAAAACCATATTGTTATAAACATACACATTATAAGGTTTTAAAAACTCTGTTCGGTGGACTAACGGCACCTTAAACACCTACTTCAATAATGTTTGATCTCCGGACTTACAATGTTGATGAATGTTTATGGAGCATCAGTAATTTTACGCTGCATCAAAACATATAGCGAAAATGGCTCTCTGCTACGTTTCATATTAATAATGTTTGACTTTAGTTAAACTTGAAATAGAATTGTTAAAAAAATGTGAAATGAAGATATTGCGTAATCACAAAATTTTGATGTCAATCCGTTTATGTCAATTTGCAAGAGTGAATGTCGTCGAACTGGTGGTGTGCAGGCAGCGAAGACTTGGTGAGTGGGACATCATACGTAAATCTAACACAGCATAAAAAAAACTGGTATTTTTTAAATTTTAAACGGGAATGGCTTCAACGCTACTTTTTTTGGACATGCTGTCACATAATCAAGGGTAAGCCCAAGCTTTTTTATTTACATATAATGCTATAACTTTCTTTTACGTGTAATCCAAAACATAAAGAACTCCTACTAGGAATAAAAACATATTTGATACCCAGGCAAAAATGATACTCCTTATCTATTATCCTTGCAACTTAAACAAAAATAAGGTCTTTTAAAACTCGTTGCTAGAAAACTTAATTCATATAAATTCTCGGGAAGTGCACGAACGTAGTTACAAGGTAATGAGAACGTTTGTTTGCTTACAACTTTTCAGATAAATTACTTGAACTTTGGTTAGTACTTTAAATCCAAGAAAGTTAAGGGTTGTACATTAATCTCCATTTTGGATAGGTTAAAATGGATTACCAGTGACATTATGTTCAACTTATCGTTGATGTTCTTCTGAAAGAACCATTTAGTTTAAATTGCCATTCCACAATCCACTGTTCGCCGAAACAGTGTACCCACGTATAACATAAACAATATCTTACAATAAAAAAATATCATATTTTACTGTTCTAAACAATCTGTCACCTTAATTACGTTGGTAGCTATAGCTGCTGAGATAAGAGTGCTTCATATCATCTACATTGAAGAGGAGGCTTCTTCAAGGCTTCTGAGCTAATGAGAAATACTGGAAGTATTTCAAATGAGTCACACCTTTGAATTTGTTTTAACAATTAAAAGTTGTTGGAACACTTGTACAATGAATAAAACAAGGTTCTTATTGTCTGTGTGTGTGCTAAACATACAAAAATATAAAAACCTTTTGAGTTTGTGTCATGCATGAACAATTCCCTGTGTTGTAATTGTGTATTTATTTAAAATAGTGGCATGAAAAAAACGAGCCTTTCTCTACTCAGCAGTCGAAAAACTTATAATTGTTATATATTAGGTACAATATTATTTACCCAAAATGTATGTGATAGGAAAAACAATGACATTAATTGCTCATAAAAACACTTTGCAGTAATTATAATTATTCCCATATGAAATCCAGTGGCTGAAGTATTGTTAATTAAGAAATGACTATCTCTTCTAGGGTTCGCACCAAGTAAATGTTTACTTTGTGTTGAAAATTTGAATTTCCATAGAGGTCTGCCGTGTTTTTACTTTAAATATCAAACTTCGTAATTATTTCTTTTGGAAACGTGAACCAAATTACAATTCAAACCAGCCTTATTCAATTTTAAAAGCAGAATCCAACTGTGAGTTGAAATATGAACACAATTTGTACTTATTATAAGTTGCAGTGGCACAGTGTGGCGAAGACGGGGGGCGGCAGTAGGGGGCGGCGGCAGGGGGCGGCGGCGGCGGGGCGAGGAAAGTTTTAATTTGTTTGGTTATTGCTTGGCTCCGTAATGTTTTGTTGCATTGCTTTCAACCACAATGTTCGACTAGCTGCTTGCAAGGAAAGCGTGGATTGGCCTCGTTTTGGCTTGCTAAATCTTTTTTTTTTTTTTTTTTTACTGTATATTTTTGGTATTATAGCTTCATAGCAAGGCGCGTTTATATGATACAAATAAGCATAATACCGAAAATCTAAAACTAGAAGAAGCTGTGCAGTATCGTTTTTGAACAAATACTACTACCCCATTTCTACCGGAGAAAGTATTGTAGGGTTTTGGGTATTTTCGGGCAATGAGTCTCGGTTTCATACCCATCTAACCACCATTAGTAAACTACATCATTTTTGAAAAATATCTTAGTTAAGGATTGGCTAATTTTAAAACCCATGCGACCACTACCCTTGTTTCATAACAGACCATTCATACACTTTGGTATACCCATCAATTTTAAATTACTTATGTAATGAAAAATATAGTGAAGACCTAAAACGATGAAAGCAACCAAATAGTCAATCAAATCACTGTGCGATATTTTAAACTAAAAAAGTACATTCAAGCGATTAAAAAACATAATAGAAAATAATTGAAATTTTGTGTATCTAACTTAATTATACGTACTTTCTTACAAAAAAAATATTAAAAAACCATACCCATGGTCCCATGCCAACCGAAATGAAGACCAAGTTTTTTGCCACTGTGCTACGAACAATAGGGAAAGGAAAACTTAATAAAGGTACAGGCGGTAGTTAGCGAGCAGATTTGCGTGGAAATGATGGCTATTTTTACAGCAGACCCATAAATCTACAATTTTATGAACCGCCATTATACTTGTTTTATTAATACTTATTCGCTTTATATTATTTCGTTTAATTCTTGCTACTAACCCGATGTTTTCAAGAAACATATAATATTATTTTTGCAAGACAAATGAATATTAGGATGAAATATAAACAGTGGAAAACTTATGCAACAGCAGGAATCGTAACCACTTTTCCTTTTGAGCGGTTTTGTTAAGATATTTTTTGGCTGAATATTTTGTGCCTCTAAGATACCCTAAAGATATGGAAAGCCAATCAGAAGGACACTCCATCAAGAAACACTATTAGGTATAGTTTTGAAGTTTGTAGAGGATAAACCCCTTCTAAACCTCTCAGACGGGAGTAATAGAAGGGGTTTAAGAACTGGAAACGTCTTATTTGATGGAAAAGTGTTAAACATCTCTTCCATTTTATTAAGCCTTCCTTTTTGATAGGGTTACTCTTATAAATGGGTAAAAGCCAACTAAGAGAGTTAATCTATATATTGGGTTTCCTTTTTTGAAGGTTTCGAAATTAAACCGCTCGTCCAGTCCCAGGTATGGAGATATTTTTGAGATCGTTATTACAGGTATTCTACAAGTGAAAAAATAAACGGTTCATTATAAATTAGTATGTTTTTAATATATTTTTTTAATTAAATAAAAAGCTTTTAATAATCTTACCATTATTTTTCCCAAATCATAAATATATCTATCTATGTTTGCTTGTGATTTCCGTTTGAAAACTTTTCTTGATTTCTAAGTTATTATAATTATATAGTCTTCACATAGCGTCCCGTTTGAGGGAAATCTTTTATTTTTTGTACTGTCACTGAATTTTAAAATTAATCTTTCGTTAATTTCTTCTAACCTATGATCTTTATTATTCAAATGCAATCCGAACAGTCGCTCAACTTCTGAGGGAAGTTAATTTATCCCCGCAAGATTTACTATATTCATCAATTTGTGTCCTGTTTCGTCCATCCTATAAAAAGCACTAAACTACCTTTGATAACTTTCGGTAAATGAACAGACCAAGTAGACTTCTCGCAACAAACCGATACAGACAAAAGCTTAAAGCAGCTTTTAAACCTTAGCAGTGATCGAGCAACAGACGGGTCCCTAGAGCTTCACCGGCAAAAGTACTCCAGATATTTTTACACCTCTGTACATAACCGTTCTTTACCATTATAAAGCCCAATATTTTTTCATGAAATTGTTCACCTGGGTGATATTGAATCCTTAAATAACATTTAACTCAACGGTACTTGACTCTAAAATAGCCGGAAAAATACTTAAAGGTTGAGCAAATTTCATCCGACACATATGCATTTAAAGCCACTTTATAAGTAATAATGAAACTTGCAAAAGAAATTAAAATTAAATCGCCGAAAATAATATTCAACACTAACACACCTGCTATTTAGGAGTTTTACTACGACCCACGACACTAAAAGATTTTTAGCTTTTAATTTTTCGTTGAAACCAAGGATTCTGAAAGACTTGCAAATAAGGAATTTTTGATGTGTTAAAATTTCTCAGAATGCTCACTTAAAAGGTTTTTCTCTAAGAATTTAAAAGTAGATCTCCTTTCGAAGTTGACGCTCTTAAAAGGATATTGAAGAGTTGTTCTAAGATTCAAACTTATGAGTAAGTGCTATGATACTCTACAGTTTTATTTAACTTTTACCATCCATACTGTTTCCCTAATGAAGGAGAAACTTTATGAGACGGTATGCCTTTGTATTAGTTGTTCTCAACAGTGAGTTTCGCTTTTTAGGGCTTCAAATTTAGTAATAACGATAGTGATATTTATCTGCGATCACTGTCAAAAAACAGAGGGTCTACTCTTCACGCCAAGGAAGATAATTAGCATACTTATCTCTTCTACCCATATTAACATTTATTTCTTTCTCCCTCGCACAATCGAACATTCGGATTTTGACATTTTGATATGTATAGAACAATATCAATATGGGCGCTTTCTAGCCGACAACTACAAAAGTATCGTTGGATTCGTCGAATATCACCATAAATCCGCATGTATCAGAAATTTCAAAATACGAATATTCTTTATTTTTCAAGAACATTTTCCTCCAACTTACGAACTCGCTTGATAAATTATATGTATGTTTTGTATGTACCGAAACTATAACTATCATTGTATCAAATATCTTTAACTATTAGGAACACCATAGGGACAGGTACATTTATGTTATAAAGGCTTACACCTCAGTGCTCGCCCCAAAGCATAAAATAAGAGCGGTCCGCTACAAATGTTATTTCCGAAGCAGTAATACAGTTTATGAGTAATATCAGATACATAAATTCGCTATCACTTGATTGATTTTATGGAGACGGCGACCGCAGACGAGCCACTTAGCTGAGTGAGGTATTTTCCAACCGATACTATACTTCTGTAGATTCATAACTCTTTAATGCACGTTTCAATATCGATAATAGTGGATGCTATGGATATTAGGTGAGGAAATACCACTAATACTTCGAACTAATCATACTCGTACTCTGCCAAACAGTCCGGTAAAACATGTGTAAAGCGGTTCTACTTTTGAGCGCCCAGGCGCGCGTCTTTCGTTTTGACTTCTGTTGTGATGTTCATTGTAGCCGGAATGCAAATGAATTTATTCAAGTAGTGTGGCATACAGATATTTGCTACTCAATGTGTGTAAAATATATTTTTACCATAAGAATTAATGTTTAAATAACATTAATTCATTCTGCAAAAATATATATTCGTACAATTCAGCACCGATGTCTTTAGAAATTTAATATCCATTGTTCATACAAATTAAGAAATAACATATGCTGTATGTATTTTTTACCTTCCCATCCACAGGTTATCAGGACGAAATCGTTTTAATTGATAAGATCGCAAATTGTTTTATTTCTGTAAGCAGCAAATATTTATTTTGTGAACTACATTAATTAATTCTTCAATTCCACGGAGGACCCCTTAAACATTTATTTGATTTTAATATGATTATTGATTTAAAACTGAAAAACTTAACTTAGTATTTTGTGAATATCGA
This sequence comes from Bedellia somnulentella, assembly GCA_963576735.1. Lineage (NCBI taxonomy): Eukaryota > Metazoa > Arthropoda > Insecta > Lepidoptera > Bedelliidae > Bedellia > Bedellia somnulentella. The sequence continues at coordinate 16,352,412 of OY755172.1, forward strand.
GCCGAAATAAGTTTTATTGAGAACAATTAGATAAAGAGTACAAAAACACATCATCTACTATCATGGATGATGAGATATAGCCATGTGGTAGACGATCAGATGAAGAAGAAGAAGAAATAATGTTTATTTGGTAATTTACACAAGACAATGACAAATATATATTAAAAAAAGATCATTACCAAAAAGGCCTTGACTCAGCACTCGCATGACAGAGTATATACTCATCATACACTGATTTTCAGCCAAAGCCCTGTTTAACTAAATATAGGTATTTAAAATTGCACTATTGACACATTTAAAACTACAGCTATTTTACTAAAGCTCATCAGACACATATTTGATGAGAAAAAAGAAAATATTATAAAATAAATAAAAGTAAAAACAACAATGAAAACTAACCAAATACAATAAGAAAACCAAACACTTGCAATTTCGCAACAATATTCATTCATTCACAACAATATATGTATGTTATTTCCAAGAGTAACAGATGAAGCAGCCGTATTTGTATATACGGTATGATTAACTTCTAGTACGAAAACCTATCTACTTCCAAATGTGGCTGAGGAGTTTCGAGCTCTAAAGCTCTGGCTATCCCTTTTTGTGAATTATAGCCGTGAGTATATGTATGTATGGAAACCTAATAACTACACAAACTTAAATTATCCACTTTCGTTTCTGCTCAAATGGATTGCTCGGTATTCTTAACACTATTTCTTATCTAAACTCGTCACAACTCACAACAAAACCCTTTACGGGTGAGCCGAATTGCATTTGAAGAGTTTTTTCCGTTCTTTCTTTATCTAGAATAGAATAGAAAGCTCCTTTTTGCACATCATAAAACTTAATATTGACCAACAACATTATTTTACTATGAAATACAATAGTGAGAATAGCACTACCACATTCCTTCTAGTGGGTGTTCCTAAGTTCGTTTTTGGACGATGAGTTTGGTATCCCAAAAAACATTTACTTCACAATATTTTCCCCACTCATTTTCCAATTTGTTTTTCCAAAGCCGTGGCTACCCCTTCTATGGATTTATAGCCGTGAGTATATGTATGTATACAATACAATGGACGGTCGTATCACTAACAGTTGTTGCATCCAGACACCCTTTGGATGGTAAGGTTAAGTTATGAAGGTTATGATGTTCGTGCAACTTTAAGTGAATATATTTTCAAACACCTTAAAAATACTTTGAGGTTTCTCAATACAAAAGTTTGGTACGAGTACCAAATAAAAAAAATAAAAACAATAGTAACTGGGTGTAGGAATGAAAAAATTCTTAATTTGCACCATATTTCTCAGTTCAAATTCTACATTCCTCGCACGTAGACAACATCCATTATTTTTAAAAAAAACAATGGAAATTTAGAATTGAGTATTCAAATGGCGTGATGAACTGTTTAGTATGTCTCAGTGGTTGGTACGGACTTATTTCACAGCTTTCACTGAATTACTACTGTATAAACCCTGGTTATTGAAAATTGTTATTGAATACAGCAAACTCCTTTAATTAACATTATTAGTTTTTTAATTAAAAAAAGTGTTAGATCTTAAAGCACTTGCCACCACCAGCACCCCTATGGGTTTGAGAATTGTGATGCAATAACATTCATCCATCTTTGTTTTAAAGTTTAAAATTCAGTAACAATATTGTAAAAGCATTCTTTTGTGGTATGCATTAAACAGATTTTATATTCTATTCTTTATTCCTATTGAAATTCCTAGTTAATTAGATAGAAGTAGTACAGAAAGCAAAAACTAGAGAGGGCACAAAATTTTATAATGTGTCATTTCTAAAGTCATATGTGTGTATAATTTATTTTGGTCGTAAACGGTGAGGGATGACATCGTGAGGAAACCCACATGGTAAGTAGTACTGCCACCCCATTGTGGATATACGGCGTGAACATTTAAGATAGGTTCAAGTTATAAATTTTTGAGTTATGGTAAAATTCACAAAAAGTTTAAAACTCAGCTTATAGCGATATGAACTAGCTCAAAAGGGCGGTTGACTAGTTAGTAATATATGCAAGATTATACCTCGTCAATGGCTGCAACGAAAGTAATGAAGAACCTCATATTGGGTCATGCAAACAAGCTGCTACACGCAGCTTAAAGGTTTTGCTCAACTTTCACTGTACTCTAGCCGCCTTACTACTACAGCGATATTTAAACTTCTTTGAACTAGGTTTTAAGTTCGTCTTTTAATCTACAAACCCTGTACTCGAGCTTTCAGTGGTGTTTAATTAATTGATATAGACTAATGATATGCTATATATGGGTTGACAGAGGTACCAATACTACTGAACACTGCATAAAGGTTTGTTCCTTGGCGTTTAGAATACACACTTTTTGTTTTAGACGGTGTATTTAGGTGCAGATATTAATTTCGAACGCACTGTCGTTTTTTTTTATTTTTGACCATTCGAATGGTGGCGGCTGGTTCTACCTTGTCTAGAGTGATAAGACAATAGTCAACCACCCGGTCTTCATTCTGGTTGGCATATTAATGATAAGTGCCATATGGTAGTCGCCGGGGTCGCTCGAGCACAAAATCACCCTGATCACGGACAATCCTTATAATAACTTCTCCAACTGAAATAAATCTCTCAAAGTTATTATTTTATTCCTCTATTATAGGCTGTGTAGTGTCGGCTTAGAATAGCACTACCCCATTTCTCCCAGTGGGTGTACGTAAGAGGTGACTAACGGTATTGGGGCTTTTAAGGAATTTTTGGGCGATGCGGTTGGAGACCCATCACCAAAAACCTTTATTTTACCATCTTTTTCCCATTCAACTTACAAAAGTGGCTGAGGAATTTATAATTTCTCAGCTCTGGCTACCCCTTTTAGGGATTTATAGCCGTGAGTATATGTATGTATGTCCTCTATTATAAAGAAGTGTCCCACTCGTTTCTCCGAAAACATATCCATGGAAATATAGGCCATGTCATTACCGTACATGTGTTCAATTGCCTTTCAACGAAATGAACCGTTTTCTCCAAACCAATCAATACTAATAGTGTTATGGTTATGAACTACTGTTTGTTTAGTGACTACTTAATCCATCATCATAATTGGTTCGTTAATAATGTACAAATTCTATAATCATAGATATACGCACGTGAAAAGAAGATGTTATATCTAAATCAAGGACAATCAGTCAATTCAAACCAATTTTGATTGAAAGATTTAGTTAGAGGCGGTGTATTTAAGGAACCAAACGATAAATTTGTGTATTTTCTAAACAATTGTAAAAAAAAATATTATTACTAACATACACCAACTAAGTTGCGAAAATTAAAACAGAACACACGAGCCAAAAACTAAAAATAGTCAATAAATATGACCTATGCATTGAATTGATAACCTCCGCCATTCCTCATCGGTCAGAAATACAAAAGATATAGCTAATCAACATTAAAAATGGGTCCACATTGGCTCACATAAAATTCTAAATCATATTTGTCGTCTTACTAACGATTTGTGTTCATAACAATCACTCTTCATAATTTTATTTTTCATAATTTATGTATTCATACATTTTTAATACTACCAACGGAATTCATAACAGTTAGTGATCATATTTTTTTTATTAATACTGTTACAACCAAGAATCTTTTTAAAACTATAATTTTTGTCAAGATCTTTTTTCTTCATAACATTCAATGGTCATATTGTTTTTATTAATAATATTGTTACTACGATAAACAAGCATGTATGCATGTAAATAGGCATGAATCATGAATTTAAGATGCTCGCTCCGCTGCGCTTCGCTCGCTCGTTTTATACATAGTCTAACCTAACCTAATCTAACTAAATGTGACCTAACTATTCTTTGCCTGCGCTGCGACCCACCCAAGCAGGGGGCGCAACCCCCCTGCACCCCCTTTACATGCAACCAAGCATGCAAACAAGCAAGCAAATATATATAAAAACACATATAATTGTTTTTTTTTTAATATTAGGCTAAAACACATTCGTGAATATTATAGTTATTTGTGAAAATAATTTGCCGTGTAGTGTCGCCTTAGAATAACACTACCCATTTCTGCCCGTGGGTGATCATAAGAGGCGACTAAGGGTATAGGGACTTTTTAAGTGATTTTTGGGCGATGTGGTTGGAGACCCGTCACCAAAAACATTTATTACTAGTGGATCGTCCCAGCTTCGCACGGGTAGCGTTGTTTTTTTAAATATCTGAGGTTTCTTTCTTCAGTCACTGCTCAAGCATTGTGAAATTCAGCGCAATGTTTTCAATTTATTAAATTTATAGCACTCCCTAAACAGCGTAGTTTGGTGATTTTGAATGCGCTTTAATGAACGGTTCAGTATTTCCGCAAATTTTAGCAAATTTTGGAATAAAACGCTATGAAGTATTTATAACAATCTAAAAATAAATAATTACGTGATGTAGGATGCAACTACTGGCGCCATCTAGTATGTTATATGTAAATTAATTTGGTTTTGGTCACGGGCGCGATGGCTTATTTTATGTATAATTTCGGCGTTTGTCTACCGATTTCTATGATTCTTTTTTTATTGAGTAGGTAATAATGTTACCTTTTTTAAATTAGGAATGAGTAAGAGGTTTACAAACGTCAGAGTAAACAAATATAATCAGAATGTTCCGAACTGCTAAGCTATCAGGAATTACACGTGTTATTGTGAGTCAACCGTAAAAGATAGACATAAACTGTTGAGGATTTTTTTTTAGATAATTTTATGAAGAATATTTCCGTCATACACGATTTCTATGTAAGTTTAACCATTAAGGCTGCACACGCGACGGAAGCTTAAAAAATGGAGTAACTTCTCCCGTTTTCCCAAAATTTCCCAAAATTCCCCTTTACTACTCTGCTGAAAAGTATACAAAAACCTGCGCAGGTGTATGAAGAATAATTGTACCAAGTTTCGTTAAAATCCGTCGAGTAGTTTCTGTTTCCATAAGGAACATACAAACCGACAGACAGACAGACAGACAGACAGACAGACAGACAGACAGACAGACAGACAGACAAAAATTTTACTGATTGCATTTTTGGCATCAGTATCGATCCCTAATCAACACCTGATGGTTATTTTGAAAATATATTTTATGTACAGAATTGACCTCTCTACAGATTTATTATAAGTATAGATTACCATCTTCTCCCCAATCAACTTCCAAAAGTGGCTGAGGAATTTCTCATTCCAAAGCTCTGGCTAGCCCGTTAAGGGATTTATAGCCGTGAGTATATTTATGTATGTTATTGAAATAATTATATAGTCGGTCATTAGTATAAACAAATTTATTAAAACAAATATTATTGAATACAAAGTGTATATGTCGCAGGCATTTTGTACGATTTCGCCATTTACATACGGCGTCGGCAATTTATAAACGCTCGCTGTTATGAAAAATGCCGAAGGCAAAATGACAACTCGTTCAATTGTTGTAATTTCAACGTTGGTTGTAGTTTTAGGGTGACCATGAAGAAAACACAGTTTTGACAAATCAGACTTTATTTTAGTAATAAACTTAACTTAGTGCTATGATCCTGGTAGTTGAGGAGCCATTTAAACTCACCACCTGGTGCTGACTGTAGATCAATCAGATCGACTTGACCCCTCTCATTAAAATCTCTAGATATAATTGGTTTAACTACGATGCCTTTCTTTGGTATGTTACGTTTAGATTCACAGACAGGACACAATGAGACGAATAAGTCGATTGCTTTTCTCACAATAATAAATCTATCCTTAATTTGATACTGAATTTTGTCTCGACCACCATGTCTGCAACCTCTATGAATATCTAATAATGTGTCGTAATATTCTTCTAACGGTATTACACAAACCGTTGGACTTTCAGGGCTATCTTTTTTTAGAATAAGGTAGTCCAGATCACCAACACCAATACTCATTACCTCATATTTTTTTGACCAGTAATATTGTGCAGGGGTCTTCCGAGAACCAGATTCTATGGACACCTTAGCATCTTGTAGATGCCCGATAACCTCAAAAACCTTCTTAGTTGTCCACGGTTTTTTTACTGCTCCCGCTTGAAGATCGTAATACTTTTTCAACTCACTATAGTAAGTGTCTTTAAAATCACAATTATTTTGCTAAAAGTCTTCTGAACACACAGTATTTGCACTGTTTTCAATAACTTTTTGTATCACAAAACCACTACTTGGCGCCATTTTGTTTATTTTGGTCAACAGCGACGCGCGTGGTAAGAAACAGAACTAAATACTTCAATTTGCCGCGGCATTATGTATATGGCGATTCAATCGTCAATCAAATGTTTCGGCATATTAGATAATGACACGGCATTATACATTTTGCCTTCGGCATTTTTCATAATAGCGAGCGTTTATAAATTGCCGACGCCGTATGTAAATGGAAAAATCGTACAAAATGCCTGCGACATATATAAATTTTGATGATTATATTTTAAAAAAAATATGACTTGTTTTTTTTATGAAGACTGATCGTTTTAAATGGTATGTGAAATATTTTCGGACCTCCGATGATAGGAGTTAAAAAGTTATGTAAGAAAAAGCGCACCCTTAAAAACACAAATTTAATCGAATGAAATAGATTTTTATTATTATACTTTAGCTTAAATTAACTTAATGTTAAATAGTAATTAATTTAAGCAAATGGTAACAATATATTATTACACTCATTTAACGTAATACTTAGCGCATAAGTCTAAAAAAAATATATAATAAACTATGGCACTAGTTTGCAAAGTAAATTAAAAATAATATTTTGTAATCACTGCTTTACATGCCTGTATTCAATGCAATAAAAGTAAATTTACGACACTTTACTTATGTTCAATAAGATATTTAACATTTATTTATTTTTGCTGTGTAGTGTCGATTTAGAATAGCACTACCCCATTTCAGCCTGTGGGTGTACGTAAGAGGCGACTAACGGTATTGGGGCTTTTAAGGGATTTTTGGGCGATGCGGTTGGAGACCCATCACCAACAACCTTTATTTTACCATATTTTCCTCACCCAACTTCCAAAAGTGGCTGAGGAATTTCTGATTCCTTAGCTCTGGCTACCCCTACTAGGGATTTATAGCCGTGAGTATATGTATGTATGTATGTATTTATTTTTATCTCAATTTCTTTCTTGTTTCAGAAAATATAAACCTGGAAGGGTTTTTGCAAAACACTAAGACCATATCGTCCCATCACTCCAAATATCCGTCTGATAGAATACAAGATACAAAGTAGCACAACCAACCTCCGTCCATGTGGTTCGCGATGATTCACCACTTTGCCAATTACCTGTTTTCAATTCAACTAACAGACTCAAATGGATTACTTTTCTTCGCTCCCACATTATGAAGTGACCTAATAAGTTAATTGCCGGCGACACGGGAGCAATGGCGGCCATCGGGCAACACGCATTATGTCCGTGACATAAAACACAATGTTGGTTTAGTGTCGTGTCCCGGTGTAGTGTCGTTGGAGTTATCAATATTATGTACGTTATGCTCGTTCAATGTTTCTGTTTTTGCTAACAAGTTTATCGTTGTTCTCTAATGATTTGAAATTGACTTATCTATTCATTTATACGTGGCTATCACATGTCCATGGGGCCATTTATAAAACATCATAGTCCAAGAAACTTTGGGCTATCTCCTATGGAGGATTCTCTGATTTCCTTTTATGAGTGTCATAGGATTACTTAAGATTTCAGGGTATTATAGTTGATTGCTGGATGATTGTGATCGGGTATCTTTATCTTTTAATCTTTATATTTTATTGTATATATTGTAATGTCTGGACATATTACATAATCTCTCAATCAAATTTATTGTAATTATAGTTTAACATTACATGAACAATTTCGATCCATATAGTGACAGCATAATAACTTGTCATTGCCTTGAATTACCTCCCTTAAGTGCAGTAATTCATTACAAGCGGGCATGCATGTAAAGGTCCATTAGAATACCCCGTCGATTGAGCGTATTGGCTCCGACCTCATTCGGCCGAGCAACAATTTCAATTACAACCAAACTGACGTAGCTCACTCTACTAGGCCAGGAGGCTGCTTTGTGTATACTCATTAATTTAGCTGGGTAGTGACAGCATTGAATAGCAGTCCCATCTGTGAGTCGGACAGGTAACTAAGGGATGTAATTAAATGCTAAGGTATATTTAATTTAATTAGCTATTTAAAAATATTTTTACTACATATTGATAAAGATTGGATATTGTGAACCTCGCTGGCTGTTCCGTTAATTGTTGATCACCATTTCAGGCGCTAATGCTGTAGCGCAGAAATTATATGATAAGTAACTTCAGGATTTGTAAAAGTATTTTCTGCGGCCGGAACCAAGGTTAATAAATGTTTTATCCTGCTGAACTTCCCAGATTTATCCTGTTTTTTTTGAAAAATGATATTTTCTGAGCCCATGTCCTACATTTACTCATAGATCTCATATAGATAATTTTATCCTAAATCCTTCATTTAAATACATTAAATCATTACACACACTACCATATATTTTACTTGGCACTCGCATATATACACTATCATTTATCATTACTGTCAAATCTGTGTTAAAATTTGGAATAGATGAATACTCTTTGTCTTTTAAATCATTTGTCTAGAGTTATTCTGAATTTTTCTAAGAATTTATGTATGAATTTCAAAACATTTTTTTTCTTTTATTAAGCACGAAATAAACGTGCACACGTAAGATCCAATTTAGCAAAGATGGTTTCCTCGCATCTCAAACGGAGCAGAGTAAATATGAGAATAATTAATCCCTAGATCCCGGGGGATTCCGGCTTTGATCCCACGCTCATCAAGGGATCGTGTTATGTCCTTGTATGCTATGTATTAAACAGATACGCCGAATAATATTATACGAGTATAATGAGTTGTGAAAAGTTCATTAAAATACAAATACTATATATGCAAAATTTGACACTCATGAAGAGAGAGTCAAAGAAATGAAAAATAAATGCAGTATATTTTTAATCACCATTATTTAAAAAAAATGGTTCTCAAAGTTGCAATACATTAAATTATTAATATATTTATAAAATACTTAAGCTCAACGTTTTAGTGAGTTTCATTTATTTGCGATATTAAATATTCAGGGTTTGTTTTATGCTTTACTTTAAAATTAAGTCTCAGAACGACATACTTAGCAATATTTAATTTTATGAACAATTTTAACCATACATACATACATACATATTCTCACGCCGTTAGTTCCCATTAGGGTAGGCAGAGACTATCGATCGCCACTTTGTACGATCCTGGCAAACCTCTCTGGCTTCGTTTACATCCATCAATCTTTTCATACATGCTCTTTTATTCTTCATACTGCGGACACCTGCCTTTTTGAGCACATGTTCTATTTGATCCAAATGTGTCCTCCGAGGTCGTCCTCTACTAACATTACCTTCCACATTGGCTCTATATATCTCTTTCACCAATTTACTGTCATCCATCCTCTCTATGTGCCCAAACCATCTCAACATTCCTTTTTCTATCTTTCTTACAATATCATCTTTTACACCACACCTTTCACGAATCACATCATTCCGCACACGATCACATAACCTTACATTACACACTTTTCTGAGGGATCTCATTTCTACTGCATTCACTCTACTTTCATGCTTCTTCTGCCACACCCAACATTCACTGCCATACATAAGCGTAGGAACGAGGACAGCATCATGCACAGCCATTCGGGCCTTTGCAGACACCGACTGACTAGACATTAGACTATCCAGTGCTCCATTTACCGCATTACCCTTTTTCACTCTTCTCTCGATATCTTCATCACACTTTCCATCCCTAGTAAACAAACTTCCCAAATATACAAACTCTTTCACTTGTTCCACTTTCTTACCATTAATCTCAATCACGCATTCGGTCATATTCACCTCTCTCTCAAAAACCATAGTTTTTGTTTTATCCACATTCACCCTCATTCCCTTTTTCTCAAAAGACGCACATGCAATATTCATCATCTCTTGCAGCTCTTCCTCCGATGATGCAAGTAGCACTTGATCGTCGGCATATAAGAGGCATTTAATGATGAATCCACCCATTCTCAATCCATAATCACTTTCACGCAACTCTGTTAAACAGTCATCCATGAACAAATTGAAGAGCCACGGGGAAGCTACGCAACCCTGTCGGACACCCCGAGAGATCCCGAACCAGTCAGTATTTTCCCCGTTTACTCTCACACATGCACTGGAATCCTCATAGAGTGATACCAGTGCACGTATAAGTCGACTCCCCAAACCGAACTTGGATAACACCTCCCATAAACACTTTCTTACCACCCTATCATACGCCTTCTCTAAATCAATGAAGGAGCAATACACCTTTCGGTTCTTAGCTAAGAACTTTTCGGTGATGCTCCTTAAAGAGAAGATTTGGTCCATACATCCCATTCCCTTTCTAAATCCTGCTTGCACATCCCAAATTTTATCTTCCGTTTCATTCATCACTCTTTCAATCAAAACCTTTGCATACAATTTACCGACAATGCTGAGTAGGCTAATTCCACGGTAGTTTCTAGCCTCCTGGTGTGACCCCTTTCCTTTATATAAAGGCACAATCACCGCTTTGCACCAGTCTTGTGGCACTTTGCCACTCGACCAGCATTTTTGGAAAAGGAAGTACAACCAGGAAGCCACCACCCCTTTACCAGCCCTCAGCATTTCAGTGTTTATCCTGTCATACCCTGCCGCTTTCCCTAGTTTCATACTTTTCATTGCTTTCATTATTTCTTCCATACTGATCTCACTGTCACTAAAGTCACCCATAACGTCGTTCCAATCAACATTACTGCCGATTGGCGAAGAAATGGATGTATCCTCTTTTTCAAAGAGTCCCTCAAAATAGTTCTTCCATACTCGTCTTATGCTACTTTCATCCGTCGCCAATTCACCCTGTTCATCTCTCACAACATTCACTCTCGTGTTTTGGGAAACTCCCTTTTCTTTCCGGATATATTTCCAGAACAACTTTTGGTTGTTCCGGAAATTATCGGAGAGTTTCCTCTCACACCATTCTATCAGATCACGCTTTTTCTTTTCTATTTTTTTCTTAACCTCATTCTTAACTCTCTTATATTCATCTTCACTATTCTTCACTACATCATCTGTTACTCTCGCATCCATTCGTTTACTAGCTTTAATCGCTAGTAAATCTAACCAAGCTTTCTTCTTATCTCCAACTGCCTCTTTCACATCTTTATCCCACCAACTTGTTGGTGGTCTATTTGTTCTTTTACTCAATCCACATACTTCCGTCGCACATTCAACCATTGACGATTTGAGCACATCCCATACTTCTTCTATTTCCAATTCATCCTTCATCTCCACGCAACTTAGCCTGTCGTCCAATTTCTTCATATATTCATCTCTAATATTTTCATCCTCTTCCAATTTCTCCACTTTTATTCTCGCAAAATCCGTTGTTGACACTTTAGGCCTGTGACGCTAACGCGTGCAAAGACCCCTAAATCGTGATATAACGAGAAAGTGATCCGTGCCAACGTTAATGCCCCTATGGACTCTGGTGTCAACAACCTTTGCTCTTAGCCTTTCATCCACTATCACAAAATCTATCATACTTCTCTCGCTTCCTCTCTGTCTAGTATACATATGGATATCTTTGTGTTCAAACAACGTGTTCGTAACACAAAGATTCCTCTCCAAACATACATCAATCACTTTCTCACCATTCTCATTCACTCTTTTATCACCAAACTTTCCTAAAACTCTTTCACAACCGTTGCGAATTTTAACCAGTAAATTTATTAGAATATTTTTTCTGTTTTATTCTAGTGACTTTAGGATAACGCTTATAATTATTTGTGTAAAAATTATAAAATTAGATAAGCAATATTATTTGCATGCTAGGGATATATACCTAGGGATACAATCTAGCTCTATTTTTTATGTTAATATGTTTGTGGTATATTGATTGTATTCGGTTTTATGTTCTTTAACAAATAAAGTTCCCATTGGTATCAAGCGTCACATTGATACTGAATGATCCTGGCACACCTCTCGAGCTTCATCTTATCTTATCTGATCTTATCTTTATTAAACATTAACTTTTTTAAAACATCAGTACAACAGCGTTTATTATCTCCACATTATTGGGATAATCCCATTGCCGCTTAACTAGAATAGACACTTACATCACGTTATTAAGTACATATTATACTCAGCTTAGAGGGATTATTCTTTATTTATTAGTAATAATCCCCACATGAGGTTTTCATGAACAAAAAGATTTAAATTATGGATTATTCACAGTTAACCTGATTATTATCAGACAATCCAAAAATATTATTTCACCATTAATTATTTATTGTACTTTGAAATGTACGAATACAATGTTCTACCCCATTGCGTTCAGCGAAAATCGTATTATTTCTGTATAACCTTAATTAGAGCTTGTACACAAAACTGCGATGCGACGCAATGAGAATTTCCTGCTGATTAATAAAGAAATTATCATCGCATCATCTCACCGTTCTGAGGGAACCAATACCTTGTGCAACTTAAAACGTGTAGTAGTTAATGTGACATGTGACACAAACAAGTATAATCTAACCAAACCAAAATCAGAATTGGCATCAAAATTACTAACTCGTGTATTTTCGGTGTTTCGGTACCCATTAATATTGTGAACGTTAAGTGTGATAAGCAAACTTACACTCGCTTAGCTTACCACGCTACACCTTTACTTAATACCTACACTTTGTTACTACATCGTGTAATATCTTCTAATATAATTTAAAAATCGTATACCCTGTTAAGCTTAATTCAGAAGACTCGCAACCATTTCCAAGCCAGGGCAGATCACTAGTTATTAAAAAATTAAGAAGTATGAGTGTTTAGCTCCCGGTATATAATCGGCATCGCGGCAGTAGTGTGAAGGGCAACAGCAATATGTGTAATTGATATATCCCAACAGCGAGACTCCCACGACACGGTATGAACTTCTATTGTGCTTTATTTAAACATTGTTAACCAATAAAATGTAAACGAAGCTAGAGCCTGTCAGGATCGTACAAAGTGGCGATCAATAGTCTCTGAATACTCCAATGGGAAATAATGGCGTGAGTACATGTCTGTGATGTTAAACAATGTTGAGTGATAAGAAATTTTATATTCCAAAGAATAAAGGTTCAAGAATATATAAGGGTGTTTTTATGCTTTGCGATGATGAAAACTCTTAATATTATTTCAATATTAAGTAGAGAGAATAGAGAGCCAGAGTAGTAAGGTTATAGCTATTAAATACATCAATCAGTCATATATCTTCTTAGTAGTATAGACCACTAAAAACTTTTATGAAATATGAAAGTCTTGATATGGGAATTGTCATTTTCTATACGAAAGTCCTTATGATAAGATCACCTTTGTTAAAGCATTACCCCGATAGCTAGCGCCCGTTTGTTTTGCCGGTAGCATCTTATGTTTTTATCCTACTCTATAATCATACGTATAAAATAAAAAAAAAAAATTTGCAAAGATATACGTATACAGGATGTATATAGATTAAAATATTAGAAGATATACGGGATGATCGATGAAGTAGTTTCTTAAAAGTCAACAAATCGTTACAATAATGCAGTTCTTGGCAATAAAATGAAAAAAATATGTCTTTTCACCCGAGTGAATTGGCAGATCTTACATGGGCGAATTGGTAGTGCCTCTTCTGTACCCTGTATGTTTCACCAAATTATTTTTCCGAGCGATGACACAAAACATCTCCGTATGATTTATATGGCTTGGGGGAATGCGGCGCGACATGCGGTAATGAATGCTTACAATATTACATGCTTGATATTTTCCTCTCCACCAGACATGCTAATCATACTAACTATCTCATTTTGCTTATCTGAAGCACAACGTTACACGTAATACGTAATATGGTGAGTCAAACTCAGATGCTATTCATGGTTTAATTTAGAAGTTGATTTGCAACATACATACATATACTCACGGCTGTAATTCCATAGAAGGAGTAGCCAGAGCCAAGGAATTATAAATTACTCAGCCACTTTTGGAAGTTGAGAGAGGAAAAGATTATTAAAATAAAGGTTTTTGGTGATGGGTCTCCAACCGCATCGCCCAAAAATCCATTAAATAGCCCCAATACCCTTAGTCGCTTCTTACGACACCCGTGGGTAGGAAGGGGTAGCGACATTCGAAGCCGGCACTACACGACTTAGAATTTGCAAATTACACGGACTTGCAAATTTTAGTTTATTCTAAAATCTATATATATTAAAACGATATGTATTTAAAGATTGATGAATATAAAATAAACTCAAAATAATTGCAAGGAAAGTACAAAATGACCATCGGTAGTATCTGCCTATCCAAATGGGAACCAATACTTTGAGCATAAGTGCTTAACACATGTGGTTCACCGTTATACAATATTTCTATTTCCACTAGTGCACTGGCACTCAAAGTTTTGTTACCTCGATTGCAGTTAATACTTTATGAACGTCACATATTTTAATAAATATTTTTTCTTATAAATTATAATGATTTCGTTAATTTTTTTATATTGAGATTAGCGTCGATTTACAGAGTTTTGAATATGGTATGAATTTCGATAATCATTATGTCTTCTAAATAAAGTTAAGTAGAGAAATTTGATAAAAGTTTACATATTACCACTAGCTAAATATGAAAAAGAATATTCAACCTCCCGTTACATCTTGGAGTTACCTTAGTATTCATTTCTCAGAGTTTTCATACCGATAGACGTGGTTTAATAGATATAGGTTCGGCCTGAAGTAGGAAGGGTTTCAATACTAAAAGGCATACACATCTGTCTTGTTCCTAAAGGCACTTAAGGTACTTTATTAAGATTCCTAAACCAGTGAAAAAAAGTAAGTGAAAAGCCCTATATGAATATATACTATTTTGCTTTTAATCCATTGATCAAAACCTTAATAGTTAAATCAGCGTTTAATTCTTATGCCACAGTATTATTAGAATGATCACTTAAATCCCATTGTTGTTTTATACAACACCTTGATTGATCAATGGGTAGAACCCCACCAATCATGCAAACAATTCTTGGTTCGAATCCCGGGTGGGGTCCAAACAAAATGGGCCTATACTAATTTCTTCTTTCTAAAGACACCTGTGTGGTTAATTTATCATGGTTGTTAACGATGTGGGAAAACATCGTGAGGAAACCCAAATGGCTTAGTTGTAGTATTCGTATAAAACGACGATATCCTATCCTGCCCCCTATCACGTGACTACGCTATCCAAGCAAAATAATATTGTCACATATACCAGATGATAATTTCACATAATGTTCAGAAGTATTATTACTTCTGCGAACCCCTTCGGGGATATAAGGCATGAACGTTTGAGTTTTCTTTTTGCTATTAAAATGTAATCTTTATTCGTGTTAAATACAAGAATATTTCATACGAGTAAATGAAAGTGAATATGTTTTCCAGGAAGTAATTCACATTTAAAAGGTTTTCATGGAAACGTTAGGTTGTATGTAGTTAATTAAGCAAGGAATCCATCGTAAAACACAAGCTTCCTCCGGTTTCCTTGTTTTTGGTATGAGAAGAAATGATAAGAAAATCATAATGTGAACATTATATTTCAAACAATAATGTTATTATGTAACTGTACGAAAATCGGAAAATATTAACTGAAGTGAAAAAAAACTATTATTAAAAAAAGGTTAATATTTTTTTATGAATTTTAGTTGGTATTTTAAGTGGCTAGTTATATTACATTATAATGGCGGAAAAAAGTGAATCAGAGCTTCTGTCCATCATGCAGACAGACAGGCGGGGGTTCAAATTCAGGATCGGGCCTACACCAATTTAGAAAACATCGTGAGGAAACCCACATGGCTGAGTTGTACTTAGTTATGTGACAGTGTATCATTGCTCCTAATCACGCGATTTCACTATTCAAGCAAAACGTGGATACTCTGAACACCAGGTGACAATGTCTCCTGCCAACCCCTTCGGGGATTTTAGTCGTGAACATTTAAGTCTTGGTGCAAAACTGTCTTTTTTGACCTGTTTGAATTATCGTTGTGAAAATAGTTGTCCCGAAAATAGATTCCACCAATGTCGGGGGTAACCACATTTTCGGTTTTTGAAATGAACATCAGTATAGAAAACGCGGTGTAGTGCTTTCTTCATCAGGTGGTTTTTTACGCTACCACTTTGCAAAACCATTGTGGTTTACTAGTAATAAATTAAACTTATCTGTTAATAAATATATATTTAATAATATTATCCTTGAAAAAATCATATGCTTTTTTCTTCCTTTATGAGCTAAATGGTGTAATAGAGGTGTGTAACGTCGGCTTAGAAAATCAGTTATTTTTCTATATATAAAACAATAATTTGTAGTCTTGTCTTATTTGTAGTCTTTTTTAGTGATTGGGCGATGTGGCTGGAGACCAAACATTCTTGATTTTACCATCTTTAACCTACTCAACTTCCAAAAGCGGCTGACGAATTTCTAATCCTGACGCTCTGGTTACCTCTTTTTGATTTCCCCCCGTTAGTATAAATAATCTGTATGTATGAGCTTAAACTTCATCATTTGCTTAATTGCAATTGTGATTGTTAATGTCCTTTTTCTATTTATTAGCTGTGTAGTGTCGGCTTAGAATAGCACTACCCCATTTCTTCCGGTGGGTGTACGTAAGAGGCGACTAACGGTATTGGGGCTATTAAGGGATTTTTTTGGGCGATGCGGTTGGAGACCCATCACCAACAACCTTTATTTTACCATCTTTTCCCCATTCAATTTCCAAAAGTGGCTGAGGAATTTCTAATTCCCTTGCTCTGGCTACCCCATTAAGGGATTTATAGCCGTGAGTATATGTATGTATGTATGTATGTTTTTCTATTAAAACAATAAATCTTCCATTTACGACGCCATTGTGGTATACTATTGATCGCAGTTCTCTACATTTCTTACAAACCACACTTTTTACCGCTTACGTCCATTAGTGCTTTATTACACTTTGCTTCTATTGAATTTCTCCGTGTTTTATAACTTTTTCATGATGTTAATTTTATGAGAACGCTGGTTTATTTTACAACTAGATTGGGTTTTAGTTGTTCAAGCACCTCCTAGTTTCTTCATTAGGCTGAGATATAATTGAAAAAGAGCTTCTCAGTAAGATAAGAGCTCTCCTTCCATTTCATTTGAGATAATTATTAGTCCGATGCAGTTAGAACTTAATCCTTATTTACTGCGATTAGTTCACGTTTAGTCAGTTACTAAAATTCATTTTTATAAAAAAAAAGGATTCCTTGTTATAAGGTATACACCGGTAATAATCTATCTAAGCATTGCCATGTAAGCACTATGCTTGGTGTATAATTGTGTATTCCATCATATAAATTATATAGAAAGATCATACTAATCTATTAGACTTATTACACTAAATGGACTCTAAACAAAAACTGCAAAACTTTTCCAATTTGTTGTTCATAAGCCATGAATCTTTTTCATTCTATTAATCTTTTTGTAAAAATATACTCGTGTAGGGTAAGTGATCTTCACGGTTCATCTCACCGAACTTTATTTTCGGCTGCGAAACCGTTTGAAGTCGATTACATTGCGCGTCAAAGCCTTAGGTTTCAGAGGAAGCGATCAGAATAGATGTTGTGTAGTCAATTTAGCATTTTCGGTCATATAAGTTATTTATATGAACCCTTACCTAAAGGTTAAAATGGGACTCGTAACTAAGGCGTACTTATACCAACCGTGAATACCGTATATCATCCAAGCGTGGGTTCAAATCATGGGTCGGGCCTACACTAAGTTGTCTTTTGTAAAGTCACATGTGTAATTGAAACCTAATTTATCATTATTGTTAACTGTGAGGGAAAACATCGTGAGGAAACCTTCATGGCTATGCTGCACTTAGTCATGTGACAGTGTATTTGTACAAAAGGGGTGATGGGCATTTCTCTTACTTACTCACTGTCCAAGCAAAACGTGTCTACTCTGAACACCACGGCGTGAACGTTTGAGTCCATTACTCTGTGTTTGAGTCTTTGAGCCTTGAGGACCTATCACTTCACTACTATATACTATGATCAAAGTTTTCTTTATGTAATTAATTATGCTCCCGGGAACAAAAGGCTAACAAAATATGTATGTGTACGTATGATTATTATGATAGATAAACATTTAAAGGTACAATGAGGAGTGTGTGCTGTATCATGTAAATTAATATTGACTTATCAAGCCTTCATTCACGTGTGTGACTGCGGCAATGCGGAGCGGCAGTTTCACGGTAAACAATGGTTATCTTAAACAAGCAGTTGTAACTCAACACAACGTTCACGACGTGAATCTCCGAAAGGGTGGTAAAGGTTCAGATACTTCTGAATATCACGTGATTTTCACATCACCATATGTTTTCTTGGCCCGTGCATAAATATGATAGGAGGCAAACCTCTCCCCTCTTTTTGCGATAAAACTGCAACATTAAAAGCACAACTAAGCCATGTGAGTTTCCCTAAGATGCATGGTTTCCCTAACCGTTGACTACCTTGATATTATTACGACAAATATGATACTTTGGAGTAGGCCCAATACGATTTGGAATCACGTCTCATGCACGAGAAGCGGTGGATATAAGATATAGATAGAAGATATCAAGGTCGTTTTTCTAGTCTTATCTATAAAAATAAGACGCCTTGTAACTCAAACAGTTTTTAAGTTTTGCCTAGGCGGTGGGATGTTGGTACATAACAGTCGATATGTTGAGTTTAGTTAGTACTTTTTTATAAAGGCAAAGCTGCAATCACCATTATGATACTTCATTTTTTCTCAGAGTGGAACTACTTACTACTAACTAGAATATGCCAGCTACTTCACTCAAAATTAAATAACAAAGCTCCAATACCATTCTCCTCGCAAGACACCCACGGGGAGAAATAAGTTAATGCTAATCTTTGCCGATACTACACAATATTTGAAACCGCTTACAATCGGCTGAAACCAGGTAGCACTAGTTGTAGTTATAATGATGACATTTCATAACAGCTCAGGTCATTGGCTGACCGCGACAACAACGCAACCAACTACCGGCTCTAGTTTCCTCCTTGGATTTCCTTGACTTGCTATTTAGTTCCACTGCTTCGATAAAACACTAGACAAGCATTTTTTTATTAATAAGTGATACTACATGCAAAGTATCGACGATTTCGTCGTGATTCGTGAAAGGTAAACGTTCACGCCGTTTATCCCCGAAGGGGTTGGCAGATTTACCAATACTTCTGAACTCACATGGCAGCGCCATCTAGTGTCCAGAGGAGGTACCCACGTTTTGCTTGGACAGTGTACACACGTGATAGGGGGCAGGCATAGGCGATAGCGCCGTTTTGTACGAAAACACTGTCACATGACTAAGTACAACTTAGCTATGAGGGTTTCCTTGTTTCCTCGTGAAAAGTGTGGTGTAAAATATGATATTGTAAGAAAGATAGAAAAAGGAATGTTGAAATAGTTTGGCCATATAGAGAAGATGGATGACAGAAAATTGGTCAAAGAGATCTATAGAACTAATGTGGAAGGTAATGTTAGTTGAGGACAAATAGACAATGGGAACTAACGGTGTAAGAATATGTATGTGTGTATCGAATCGATACAATACTTTAATAAATATATGTATCGATTCGATACTGTCGATATCCAATGATTTTAAGATTCTAGCTCTGAAGCTCTGGCTACCCCTTTATGGGATTAATGGCCGTGAGTTTATGTATTTATGTATGTATCTAATGATTTTATGTTTTATTATTCCCAGTTTAGAGTTGCAATAGGCCAACCAATATTATTAAGTGATAATTTCAGAGATTTGATTTGGATGTTAAAAGCGAGAGAGGTTTGCCAGGATCATACAAAGTGCAAATCGATAGTCTCTGCCAACCCCAATGGGAACTAACAGCGTGAGTATATTTATATTAGTATATATATGTATGTTCAAAGATTTCGCTTGCGTCCTGCAATGCAATAAAGGTGATATAAAGACCAACTTTACGGCCTTAATTATAAGTTCCGTCAAAAGAATTAACTTAGAAGGCTGTATACACATTATAGTAAAGGTAATGAAATTGTGATTGAGGTAGGTGTTTCAGGTAGCAAGGGCTTATGAATATAAGCTCACCTTAACTTTAATAGAAGTTTCTTGCGGCATGAACAAAAGGTTTTTTACGATAGTTTTTAAGGTTTCATAGTTGGGGCAATAAATTCAACCCTCATAGATACATCATGTCTATGTGTCTATCCGCATCAGAGCAAATTTATTTCCGGAGCAGGAGCTAGTCTAAATTAAATCTGAGTTTGACATTAAATTGAGGTTTTACTCATTAACTAACTTCTCTCGCTTTTCTAACATCGCTGTCTGTCACCAGGCTGTGCACTATAAACCATGATAGCTAGAAAGTTTTGATTTATATAAATTATATATTTATGCTGCCGCTATAAAAATAAAATTAACAAGTAAAAGGAGTTCCACGACAAAATTCAAGTTAAATTCCAATAAATTCTGGTGGCACTAATTTGCTGTGGAAATTCTAATTCTGGAGCACTGACTACCCCTATTGGGATTAATAGCCGTGAGTAATGCACATATGTATGTATGTATAATTATAAATAATA
This sequence comes from Bedellia somnulentella, assembly GCA_963576735.1. Classification (NCBI taxonomy): domain Eukaryota; kingdom Metazoa; phylum Arthropoda; class Insecta; order Lepidoptera; family Bedelliidae; genus Bedellia; species Bedellia somnulentella. The sequence goes on from OY755172.1 coordinate 16,373,121, forward strand.
AGTTCGTAGTACACTGGAATACGGGTTATAGCACGCAAATAATCACTCGAATAGTAGTCTTAACAATTCAAATACATTATTTACGAGTTCAAACGATAAAAGTAAATGGTTCAATTGTAAAATATAGTATAGTAGATTACTCTTCACATGCTCAAACGATTTAATACAGGCGCACATTATATCACATAAGGTATGTTCATAAATAAAAGATGTTATTAAAGGAAAGAAAAATTTCGACACTGGCGGGGCTCGAACCCGCGACCTTCGGGTATACGCCCCCGTCGCTCTGCCAACTGAGCTACAGTGTCACTGTAGCTCAGTTGGCACCGCCAGTGTCGAAATTTTTCTTCCCTTTAATAACATCTTTTATTTATGAATAATAATCCCCACATGAGGAATTCATGTCAAAAAACATTAAATTACATAAGGTATGTGTTTAAATGTGATATTATGCAAATGACTCAGCAAAAACACCATAGGTATTGACATGCATTGTCAGCTCAGTATAGCACTAAACTATCTCTGTCCATGGATGTCCGTGAGAGCATAGTTTTTTTATTATGTTGTTTAAACAATTTGCTAACGATCCTGTATTTGATCCCCTTTAAATTTTCCAGTTTGTCTTAGAAGTCGTATATTCCGATGTACTTTCTACCCCTATTCTAGGATTATAGTCTCGATTTTAAATTAGCAACAAGCAAGCGCTACAAGATGCGCATAGTTATATGTTTCATGTAAAGTTATTTTAGCCTTTATTTTTAAACTATGACAAAGTTGTTGATGATGATTTATTTATTTATCTTTAACATAACATAACATAAACGTTCACGCTGAATATCCCCGAAGGGGTTGGCAGAGGTACTACTACTTCTGAACATCACGTGACTTTGTCACCTGGTGTACCCACGTTTTGCATGGACAGTGTACTCACGTGATAGGGGGCAGGCCTATCGCCGTTTTGTACGAATACACCGTCACACGTTTCCTCACGATGTTTTCCCTCACCGTTAACAACCATGATAAATTAACCACACATATGTCTTTAGAAAAGACAAATTGGTGTAGGCCCGACCCGGGATTTGAACACTAGTCGCTTGCACGTTAACCGGTGTTTTACCCATTGAGCTATCACGTCGTTTTATTTATCTTTACTTTATTTTATCGAGCTTTTCGCTTAACTTCCAAGAGTGTTTCGGCTCAGGCATGGTGAATAACGAAACTACTGCTACACCTATTTTTATATTCAAAGCTGTAAGAATATAGGTATACTTATATTCATTCATATCTCACTTTGTTTATATCAAGCTTGTGAATTCAGCATAAAGATAAATCATATAAATGTCACTGACACACTCACCTCACCTTCAAGCAAACCGTCAGATTCATAAATAGAAAAGCGTGTGATCAAACACGTGTTGAAAACCATCATTCAGCAATATTTAGCAACGTTTTAAACTGCAATATCAAGCAAAAATGTGTCAATTTAAAAGAATCCACAAAAAATGTGAAGCATTGAAAACGTCGTGTAGTGTCGGCTTAGAATAGCACTACCCCGTGTCTACCGATGGGTGTACGTAAGAGGCGACTAACGGTATTGGGGCTTTTAAGGGATTTTTGGGCGATGCGGTTGGAGACCCATCACCAACAACCTTTACTTTACCATCTTTTCCCCACTCAATTTTCCAAAAGTGGCTGAGGAATTTCAAATTCGTTAGCTCTGGCTACCCCTTCTAGGGATTTATAGCCGTGAGTATATGTATGTATGTATAAAAGAGAACCTAACGATATACTATACGATATTAGTTTATGGCTAAATATTTTTCCAAACAACGTGAAATTCGCTAACCCCATACATTGCTGTCCAAAGTGAGAACTTGGATCCCTAGGAGATAAAATATCACGTGGTGTTGAAAAGAAAGAGTATCTCAGTAGACTCTTCGCGGACATGCGACATGCTTCCTCGGCCTCCTTTGAAAGCAACGAGGTAAAACTCACCTAGAAGACTAGTGCCGTGTAATGTCGGCTTAGAATAACACTGCCCCATTTCTACCCATGGGTGTTCGTAAGAGGCGACTATGGGTATAGGGGCTTTTTAAGTGATTTTTGGGCAATGTGGTTGGAGACCCGTCACCGAAAACATTTATTATTACCATAATTTCCCAAATCAACTTCCAAAAGTGGCTGAGGAATTTCTCATTCCACAGCTCTGGCTACCCCGTTAAGGGATTTATAGCCGTACGTATATGTATGTATGTAAAACTGTTTTAAAACCCCAGATTCTTTAATTAACCCGTATGACCATGACCACCTCAATAACAAGTGAGGTACCACTATAGTAAGCCGACACTTCGTATTATGCACACTTGATCTACGATGATGAAGATTAACGACAGTATTCCCCTGAAGGTCAGACGATACACAAAGGTTCACAACCATCCAATAGTTTTTTTTTTTTTTTTTTTTAAATAAATACATACGGACATATTATACACAGATCAAGTTAGCCCCAAACTAAGTAAGACTTGTATTATGAGATACTAACTCAACGATATATTTAATATGATTTAATACACATATAAATAACACCCAAGACTAAGAAACAACATTTATGCTCATCACATAAATGATGCCCTCAGCGGGGATCGAACCCGCAACCTCCGGACCGAGAAGCTAGTCACCTATCCACTCGGCCACAGCTGTGTGTGTATATCACAAAATACCGTATCGGCTGGCCAACCTACATACATACATATACTCACGGCTATACATCCCTTGAAGGGGTAGCCATAGCTAGAAAATTAGAAATTCCTCAGCCACATTTGGAAGTTGCGTGAGTAAAAAAAAAAATTGGTGAAATAAAGGTTGTTGGTGATGGGTCTCCCACCGCATCGGCCAAAAATCCCTTAAAAGCCCCATTTCTGTTAGTCGCCTCTTACGTACCCACCGGAAGAAATGGGGTAGTGCTACTCTAAGCCGATACTACACAGATATAAACCAATACAGGAAAATTTATTTTGAAGCTGTCTCAGAACTGTTAGGGAAATGAACAAACTATAATTAACACTAATGTTAAGAAAACTAACTTAATAAAACGTATCAAATTAAATAATAGTGCATTATCATAGAGAAATAGTGTTATTCGAGAAAAGTGTGGTGTGAAAATATTGTAAGAAAGATAGAAAAAGGAATGTTGAGATGGTTTGGGCACTTAGAGAGGATGGATGATAGTAAATTGGTGAAACAGATCTATAGAGCTAGTGTGGATGGTAATGTTAGTAGAGGACGACCACGGAGAACACACTTGGACCAAATGGAGAGTGTGCTCAAAAAGCAGGGCTCATGTTACGGCTACTTCTATAAATTGTACCACCTATGTATACCACATGAAGCAATAAATGAATATGAATATGAAAAGGCTGGCGTCCGAAGTATGAAGAATAAAAGAGCATGTATGAAAATATTGATGGATGTTAACGAAGCTAGAGAGGTTTGTCAGGATCGTGCGAAGTGGCGACCAATAGTCTCTGCCTACCCCAATGGGAACTAATGGCGTGAGTATATTTATGTATGTATGCATTATCATAATAGAGCTAGTGCGTGATGATAATATACAAATCACAATTCCGTAATATATTGCAAATTTTGCAACCTAATCCCTTTATGAGCCAGAGTATTGGGTATTTTTCTTCAAGCATTAGTTTTCCCTTTATGGTTAGCTTTTTCAATATTTTTAAGGTATTTTCATGTTTGGATTATAAATAAAATCTTCCATTTCAATGTAGTTGAAAACAAATCCATTGAATATTTATTATTTTCTTTTTGCATATAGTAATACTTAACGGTTATTTAAATATTGAAATAGATAAATGCGTTATTTCTATAAATAATTTCAAAGTCAATGCTGGAAATCCAGCCGCGCGATAATGCTTACACAAATGATAACAGTCAACATAAAAGCTTAGGACACGATATTCCTATTACATTAACTAAACAGATAACTGATAAACAAAAGCTCAACAGATAACGATTTGCAAACAAACTTAAAAAGATCTGTCATACTCAAAACTTACCGCATTTTTAAAGCATGTTTGTGTAAACGAAACAGTGATGATGAATAAGAAAATCCAAATCACGATAAACTTTTTGAACACACGAAACTCGCCACAAAACGTCAGAGCTCAACGGTACACGACTGTACTTCACCGTGGCTCGAGCAGCACTGATAGTGGAACCGCCATCGAATTGATGGAAAATTGTTTTTCGCAATATCTAGCATCCACTCCGCAGTCTGCACTTCATTAGACACAAACTGAAATGGATATTGTTGACGCGTGCTGTAACTGGAAATGGTGTGCTTCAATTAGTAAACTAAGTGCTAAATATACCAGCTCCAAGTTGCGATTAATTTCAAGGCTTTTGGGCTTACTTGGAATACAAAAGAGACTACGGTCTATTTTCTCTCATTTCATCGAGAGCGATTAACCAAGGGTTATTTTGTAAAGCATTTATTTGTAAAGACTTTATTCAGTCAACTCAAACCGTGTGCCGAATGAATAAATAAATAATAAATTAATAACATAACTATAAAGGTAAGACTAAAATTATATTTCTCTTTCAGTTTTTCGGTAGTTTTAAATTTATCTTATCTTGTGTCGTGCAGGACAACGAACCATCATCAATCTACTGAATTTTAATTGACTTATCACATAATAATTAACAAATCTGAAATTGCACTGTCAGTATGTAAGACACTAGAAATGGGAACAAGCTTCACATTTTCAAGTATAGAATGATTAAGTAAGGAACTCCTCTATGGGACTCAATAGAGGAGAATAACTGATGCCATATTGGAGTTGCCAGTGGGGTCTCAGTTAAAGCGATGCTTATAAAACAAGCATATTATCGACTTCCTAAAAAGCTGAGGAATTTCTTATTCCGAAGCTCTGGCTACCCCTTCTAGGGAATTATAGCCGTGAGTATATGTATGTAAGTATGTATTTCATAATTTACATAAAATTCTACAGTATACATATTGTAGAATTTGTATGTTATAGTGTTCAAGATTTTCTAAGCATACATGACACCATCCTTCAAGTTATAGGTCTTCCCTAGTCATTCCTTCAAATAATTGTCTCGTGAGGCTTGTTACACCCACCTAATTTGTTTGGTTATGGTCAACTGGTTTCGCTATGTCAAATTAGCATTAGTATGCTAGTATATTGTCTATTATCTTTAAAATATAAATTGTAATGCAAAAAAACAAATTTATTTCGAAAAGCACACAGCACGTGTATTGTGAGCCTAGAATAACACTACTACATTTCTGCCCGTGGGTTAAAGTAAGAGGCGACTAAGGAATTTGGGGCTTTGTAAGTGTTTTTTGGGCGATGCGATTTGCACCACCAAGAACTTTAATTTTACATTATTTCCAGCATTCAACTTCCATAATTGACTAAGGAATTATTATTCTGAAGCTCTGGTTACTCCTTTATGGGAATTGTAGCCGTGGGTATATGTATTTATGTTAATTTATAAAAAATGGGAATATGTGGTAAGGATTTTCTTATCGTCTTCTTCTCTTTACAAAACACCAAGTGAAGTGACGGTAAATTCAAATTTATTTTAGTTCAATTGAAGTATTGAGTAAGAAACAATTCGGTTTGCCGTGTAGTGTCGGCTTAGAATAACACTATCCCATTTCTACCCGTGGATGATCGTAAGAGTCGACTAAGGGTGTAGGGGCATTTTAAGTGATGTTTGGGCGATGTGATTAGAGACCCGTCACCAAAAACATTTATTATTATTATCTTTTCTTCCAAACTTCCAAAAGTGGCTGAGGAATTTATCATTCCAAAGCTCTGGCTCTGGCGCTGGGTTTAAGGGATTTATAGCCGTGAGTATATGTATGTATGTATGTACAATTTGCTTTGAATACTCAAAAGTTTTGTAGGATGATAATGGTTAGAAAAGTCTCTTTCTTCATGTCTTATGCTTTTATGAATCACATAACCATAACCACAGGTCATGTATGTCTCCACGGAGAGACCTAAAACTTTCAATATCAGTCTCACTATCTCACTTTCACGTGACATACGCTTTTCATTTCACACGCTCTACGCTGCCTTAACGTTAAGTTCAATCAACCCTCAGCGGAAACCCTCTTTATCACTGCGCTAAATAACGGCAAAGAATTTATTTTATAATTAATTGAAAAACGCTTTTGTTTTCTGAAGTTTTAATGTAGACATAATCAAAAGTTTTAATATGATTCTACTTCGGATTCGGAAGTTTAATTGTTGAGAGAAGGACTCGTAAGAAACTCGACATCAGACATCTTTTCAAAGTCAAAGTTTATGTTTGCATTGTATTGTATATTAAAGTTATATAAGTTATATTGTATGTTTTTGTATAGTAAAGGCGTTCAAGTTAAGACTTAGTTTAACTAGTACTTTATATAAAGTAAAGTTAGATGTGTAGTGTCGGTTTAAAATAGCACAACCCCATTTCTTCCGGTGGGTGTACGTAAGAGGTGACTAACGGTATTGGGGCTTTTAAGGGATTTTTGGGCGATGCCGTTGGAGACCCATCACCAACAACCTTTATTTCACCATCTTTTCCCCACGCAACTTCCAAAAGTGGCTGAGGAATTTCTAATTCCCTAGCTCTGGCTACCCCTTTAAGGGATTTATGGTATATGTATGTATGTATGTTTATATAAACTAGTAGTGTTAGTAGTATTACTTAGTAGTTTAGAAAGGGAATGGGATGTATGTATCAAATCTTTTCTTTAAGGAGGATAACCAAAAGGTGTATTGCTCCTTCATAGACTTAGAGAAGGCGTATGATAGGATCGTAAGAAAGTATTTATTTGAGGTGTCGTCCAAGTTCGGTTTGGGGAGCCAACTTATACGTCCATTGGTATCACTCTATGGGAATTCCAGTGCATGTGTAAGAATAAACGGAGAAAACATGGACTGGTTCGGTATCTCTAGGGGTGTCCGACAGGGATGTGTAGTTTCTCCGTAGCTCTTCAAACTGTTCATGGTTGACTGTCTGATAGAGTTGCGTGAAAGTGATTATGGACTGAGAATGGGTGGACTCTCATCAAATGCCTCTTATATGCTGATGATCAAGTTTAACTTGCATCGTCGATTGAAAAGCTGCAAGAAATGAAGAATTGTGAAAAAATTAAGAAGTGCATCTTTTGAAAGAAAGGGAATGAGGGTGAATGTGGCTAAAACCAAAACCATTGGTTTTGAGAAGAATATGACCGAATGCGTGATTGAAATTAATGATGAGAAAGTGGAACAAGTGAAAGAGTTTGTATATCTGGGAAGTTTGTTTACTAGGGATGGAAAGTGTGACGAAGATATCGAGAGAAGAGTGAAAAAGGGTAATGCAATTAATGGAGCTTTGAATAGTCTCAGTCAGTCGGTGTCCGAAAAGGCCCGAACGGCAGTGCATGATTCTGGTCTGGTTCCTACGCTTATGTATGGCAGTGAATGTTGGGTGTGGCAGAAGATGCAGAGGTGAGGTCCCTCAGAAAAGTTTATAATGTAAGGAGAAACGACGTGATTCGTGAAAAGTGCGGCGTAAAAGATGATATTGTAAAAAAGATAGAAAAAGAAATGTTGAGATGGTTTGGGCACATAGAGAGGATGGATGATAGTTAATTGGTAAAAGAGATCTATTGAGCCAATGTGGAAGATAATGTGAGTAGAGGACGACCACGGACGACACACTTGGACCAAATAGAAAGTTTTTTGTGTGCGCTTAAAAAGGCCGGCGTCCGAAGTATGGTGAATAAAAGATCATGTATGAAAAGATTGATGGATGTAAACAAAGCTAGAGAGGTTTGGCAGGATCGTACAAAGTGGCGATCAATAGTCTCTGCCTACCCCAATGGGAAATAATGCCGTGAGTATGTGTATGTATGTTTGTTAATACTATTCTTAAAGAAATAAAAAATACATACATACATATACTCACGGCCATAAATCCTAAAAAGGGATAGCCAGAGCTTCAGAGGTTAAAACGCCTCAGCCTGGGTAATTTATTATAGAAATTTACTTATATTTATAAGTAAATTATACGTAATACGGTGATAGAAACCATTTTTCTGTAGCACAGATATACCCTTGACTAAAAGGAAGTTTAGTAATTAAATAAAAATTCGTCTTCTTTCCTATTAAATCCTTCGTCACTTCACAAAATTATATCTTCTTACACCTTTGATCCTTAAACGGTTAGTTAGAGCGAGATAATTTAATATAACAAAGGCCCTTTAACCGCTTTTATTCCATTAACTTGATTAAATTCTCTAATGGAATGCAATAAGGTCCTTCACTTACTCAAAAGAACCTTTGGTGAATACGGAACATGTAAATATACAGGTAGTCAAACGTACACAAAACATATTAAAAGACATTTAAAACCAATAGTATACGTTTTTTGTATTCTCATTATAGGCTAGTCAAAACTATGAAAAACCATTATCCATACCTTTATGTATACTAACTTTTTCTGAAAAATCTGATACGAAAAGAGGTCCTACGATTGTTTTTTTCCTAGAAACCATAGCGTCATCAACAACACCATCAACATTGGCTCTATATATCTCTTATGCAACTTCACGTCCATTCATCCTCCCTTATGCCCAAACCACCTTAACATTTATTTCTCTATGTTGCAAACCACATCATCTTTTACACTTAAACGGATAGAAGGGATCTTATTTCTACCGCATTCACTTTACATCCATGCCTCTTTTGCCATGCCCAACATTCACTTCCAATACTTCCATACATCAGCGTAAGAACCAGTACAGCAATGTGTACTGCCATTCGCTCCTTTTCAGACAAGGAATAGCTCTACATAAACAATATAAATTGGGGATAGCCATGGTGCAGAGGCCATGAAGGACCTTTCAGCTGTCAGTAATAGCAATATTTCTAACCCATTTATTCCCGTGGTTGTTAAGAAGCGACTTGGGGTTTTACGTACTGCCAGTCTTAAAAACTCTATCAAATACTAAAGGCTATCAAAGATGTAAAATCATTAGAAATTTCTCAGACAATTTTGGAAGATTTAGAGGGAAATCATTGTTAAATAAAGGACGGTTTGTGAAGAAATTCAGTCGTCACATCTCCCAAATAGACTCAAAAACCTAAGTCGTCTCTTACGATACCCGTTGAAATTAAATAGGTAAGTTCTGTTTTAAGCCGACATTGTTAGAGCAATTTCACATTCTACCTTCTTTTTGGCATTCAAAGTCATAAAGATATTTACTACAAAACAATTCGGTATGCAAAGTTTTACTAAAGTGATGCTGATTACAAAACCATTTCGAGATATTATGGTTATAAACAATATTTTATTGAAATTATATCAATTGAAGCTAAGATGACTGTTATTTTATCAAAAAACTGTAACAGTGTTTAACCTTCAATGTTGTTTCAAAGACATACGGTTTTGCAGTTTATTTATAAAATATCGAAAATCATACGTTTGTTTAGTATAATATCGTAATAATTTCATTTGAAATCACAAATTCGTGATATGTTTTGTAATCAGGAACATTTTTATAAAATATTTTGCTTCATTTGCATGTCGCTACGTGATTTTATCGATCGATGACGTCATTAAGTACAAAAGTTGAACAATCTTTAAAAAATCATAACTTTACAATTACTCATTTTAAATGGAAAATATTCAAATTAGTCTTTTATTTTCGTGTTTGCTATCGAATAAAAATATTTAATAAATACCAAAAAAAACTTTGCATACCGAATTGTATTGTAGTATTTTTTCTGCGTTAACAACACTCACATCATATCTATTTCAAACTCGGGTGTAATCACACCCAGCCCAATCTCTTTCATCCAAACTTTATCAACGAAATTTGATCAAGAAAACAAAAGACATAATTTTATTGTTATTAATCTTGTCTTTAATCTTTGAATTCAACTGTATCCTCCTAACTCATCAAGTATACCACAGCCCATCCAATAAATGCCATTACTATTAAAATACCTAACTAATATATTAACATATATACATACATATACTCACTGCTATAAATCCCTAGATGGGGTAGCCAGAGCTAAGGAATAAAAATTCCTTAGCCACTTTTGGAAAGTTTAGTGGGGAGAAGATGGTAAAATAAAGTTTGTTGGTGATGGGTCTGCAACCGCATCGCCCAAAAATCCCTCAAAAGCCCCAAAACCGTTAGTCGCCTCTTACGTACACCCACCGGAAGAAATGGGGTAGTGCTATTCTAAGCCGACACTACACAGCAATAATAATATATTAAATACTCGTATTTTATAATGTTGTTCTCTTCTCAATACTTATAACACCTTCACTATGTTAGCTTTGCTTATTAAGGAGTACAAAGTATATGGCTGAGATATTATGTTTGTTTGTAGGACCGACAAATATACGTTGATATCAAAAACGTTTTATTTAATGTTTTAGCTAGAATTACAATAAAAAAACTTGTTAAATAAATACACGTAACAAGAGATAAGATCGGACTGTTTTTTTTTATACTAGTTTAAGATTACATCATGAAACTAGTTTACCTGTTTTGGGAATTAACATATCTTTGTCGCACTTATTTATTTTCGTTCTGTGACAAAGTGTAAATCAGAACTGGTTAGAATTAGAAATTCTCATTCGTTTCCTACTGCTCGACATAGGAGTGCAAGAGGAAAGGATTTACCCATGAACTTGCAATCTGAGGTGCAAAACCAAACTGGCCAAGCGCTTTTTGATCGGCCACTGATTTGTGTTTAAATATAATTTTAAGAAGAATAATAGTTACTTTAATTTCTTGCTTGTTTTAAATGAGGGTGCAGAAAAATTTACCAAAATATAGGATATTGGATTGAATTAGGCTCTACTTTGCCGAAATCCAAATATTTATTAGTTACTTTAATTATTTAGCGGAATTAAGCGAAGTCACTATTTAATATTTGTATAAGTATAGGAATAAATACTTTAGAAATGTGATTTAAGAACTATAACATTCATAACGATGATTATTTATCTTCAAACATACAATACACGTATGGGTTAGATTAAATATGTAATTATTTGGATTCCATGTATAGGGATATTATCGCCTATTAAAATTATATTGTATAAAATTTCCTACAAACACAAATATATTTCCAGCCAAAGATACCAAAATTAGAAATTCTTCAGACACTGAGAAGTTAGTGGTGAAAATGTTTTAAAACTAATTGTTCCCCAATACCCTTAGTCCTCAAGTTCGCGTACCACTGGCTGAAATAGGTTGGTGAGCATCAACCGTTTCAGCTCTTAATAGCCACTCTACAGTTACATTTTTAATAAAAAAAACTACCCCTCCGTAATTTTACAAATTGTTTAGAGTTATTGAGGACGTAAATGACAATGGATGGCCGATGGGCGGCCGCGGCAGGTTAATGTGAAAATGGGATCGTCCCCCGGTTTATGCGTTGCATGTGAAGCGACGATAAACCGCCTCCTACTGTCTGGGTATTTCTAGCCAGAGCGCCACCGAAGTGATGTCACGTGGATAACTATTACACTTTTAGAAATTTTATATAACATTATTTAGGTGATATGTGTTTATATTATACCGAAAATATGTAATTATTAACTACATCATCCCTACTGTCAGTACCGTCTTTACCACAAGGGCACGCGGGGCACTGGCCCAGGGCCCCAATCCCAGGGGGGCCCCGAAGGACCGAAAATTACTCTCACACATTTATTCTCAAAACATTTTTGTCGAGCACATTACAATTAGTGATCTTATCAGAAGGTATTTACAAGGCATATATCGTATAATGGCGTAGCCATTATATCGATTAGAAGATTTTAGTCAACAGAAATCCAGAAAGATCTCGTCATCGTAATCGTCACCAAATAAATATAGTTTAACTAAAAAATAAAGTTGTGTAGTGTCGGCTTAGAATAGCACTACCCCATTTCTTCCGATGGGTGTACGTAAGAGGCGACTAACGGTATTGGGGCCTTTAAGGAATTTTTGGGCGATGCGGTTGGAGACCCATCACCAATAACCTTCATTTTACCATCTTTTCCCCACTAAAATTTCCAAAAGTGGCTGAGGAATTTTTAATTCTTTGGCTCTGGCTACCCTTTCTAGGGATTTATAGCCGTACGTATATGTAACTAAAAAATATTTCCCAATATAAGGTGAAAATCTTGAAAAAGCGTGGGTTGCTCTAAAGACGAAAGAATCCGAAGTAGGTCCGACTAAAGTGGGTAAAATCGAGTGTTTCAAATCTGGGATGTGTGTTTACTAGAGATGGAAAGTGTGTTGAAAAAGGGTAATGCGATTAATGGAGCACTGGATAGTCTAATGTCTAGTCAATCGGTGTCCGAAAAGGCCCGAAAAGACTGTGTATGATGCTGTTCTTGTCCCTACGCTTATGTATGGCAGCGAATGTTGGGTGTGTGTGGCAGAAGAAGCATGAAAGCAGAGTGAATACAATATAAATAAGGTCCCTCAGAAAAGTTTGTAATGTAAGGTTTTGTGATCGTGTTAGGAATGACGTGATTCGTGAAAGATGCGGTGATAAAGATGATATTGTAAGTAAGATTGAAAAAAGAATATTGAGATGGTTTGGGAACATCGAGAGGATGGATGATAGGAAATTGGTAAAAGGTATCTATAGAGCTAATGTAGAAGGTAATGTTAGCAGAGGACGGCCACGGAGGACACACTTGGCCCAAATTGAGAGTGTGCTCAAAAAGGCAGGCGTCCGAAGTATGAAGAATAAAAGAGCATGTATGAAAAGATTGATGGATGTAGACGAAGCTAGAGAGGTTTGCCAGGATCATACGAAGTGGCGATCAATAGTCTCTGCCTACCCCTATGGGAATTAACGGCGTGAGTACATGTATGTATGTATGTAAAATCGAGTTTAAAGAAGTCGGTTACATACATACTAACATACCATACATACATACAGGTGAAGCTAATATAAACGTGTTAAAAACCAGCAGCATTACATTTTGATTTTATTTGTTAGGTGTATGGATTTGATTTATTTTACCAATGTATTTTTTTATTTAAGTTTACAATTTTTTCCAACGATTATATTATTTGTTTTTTATAAAAAGTGTCGCTGTGTTACATTATAATTTTAAATTTTGATTTGTTAAAATTTTTAAGAGATTTGCATGCCACAGGTGGTGGAATATAGCATGGTCTAAATAAATGTTGTAACATCTAATATGTCAAATACCTATATTCGCAAATAAAGTTTTTTTTTTTTACAAACTCTTTAATGGCATATTATATCATACTATATTGAATTACCCATAGAGATATAATACCTCTATGAGATTACCTGTAATAAGTGGTCATACTCATACTTATTAGTAAAAAATTACATTATAATTCGCATTTTAACTTTCCAAAAGGGCCCCCAATTCTTGTGTGCCCAAGGGCCCCAGCCTAGTTTAAGACGGCCCTGCCTACTGTCTGGGTATTTCCATCCAGCGCCACCGAAGTGATGTCACGTGGATAACTATTACGCTTTTAGAAATTTTATGTAACATTATTTAGGTGATATGAGTTATACCGAAAATATGTAATTATTAACTTCATCAACATTTCTTTTTTTACGAAAATCATTTTTATAAGTTGTTTGCCGAATACTAAGGCAAGTACCTCTGCTACTCTGTATTTCGGCGTGAACGTTTGAGTTTTTCCGATTCGCGTCACAGCTACATGCCGGAAAACTGTTTTTTCATATAAAATTCGATAATCAATAGGGATATCATCCACGTAGCTATTTTTATATTTTGTCATATTTTTATAACTTCGCTACCAAACCTCATGAATAAAATGGGACCATTCTGGAAGCATATGCAACAGAACACAAAAAATATTTTTTTGAAATTGAAAGGAAAAAACATGCAATCAAATTAAGACCTTCTTTTTGAATGCGGTTTATTTTGCCGTTAAATACTTTCACCTTCTTCCACCATTAAATAGAGTAAATAGGTAGCAACTATCGACCGAGACTTCTCTTTCAGGAATCCTTTACAAAATTGCAGCAGCGTCAGAGAGAACATTGTAAAAATCTCTGACAAAGGCCTATCTCCACAAACGCAAGCAAAAAAGATCATTTTGCTTCCATTTTTAGCTGTAGATGAAAACTAGGCATATGTTGCTCAAAACTCAAACGTTCACACTTACGGTACAACGGTACTAATACGTCTGGACATCACATGACATTGTCACCCAGTATTTAGAGTACCCACGTTTTGTTTGGACAGTGTCCACACGTGATAGTAGGCCTATCGCAGTTTGGTACAAACGTCTTGACTGTCACATGAAAAAGTACAACTCAGTCGGTTTCATCACGATGTTTATCCCCACCGTTAACAATCATGACAAATTAACCACACATATGACTAGAAAAGACACATTGGTGTAGGCCCGACTCGGGGTTCAAACCGACCGACGACGCCTGTCTGCATGAAGGACGGGAGTTCTTATCCATTGAGCTATCATGGTTGGTACATATATGTTTCATATATATTTATAACCAAGATAAGTTTAGCTGTGTAGTGCCGGCTTAGTATAGAACTATCCCATTTCTTCCAGTGGTTGTACGTAAGAGGCGACTAACGATATTGGGGCTTTTAAGCGATTTTTGGACGATGCGGTTTGAGACCCATCACCAACAACCTTTATTTCACCATCTTTTCCCCACGCAACTTCCAAAAGTGGCTGAGGAATTTTGAATTCCCTAGCTCTGGCTACCCCTTCTGGGGATTTATAGCCGTGAGTATATGTATGTATGTATGTAAGTTTCGTGCGAGCAAATAGTCAATTGTGAATAAGACTAGGCTAATTTATCTGACCACTGTTTAATTGCGACGTCAACAAAGCAATTAATGGCCATGATTATCGTTTAAAAAACAATACAAAAATAAAATGGTCGTATTAGTCCCTATGCCTGTCAAGGAGTTCTCTAGCGTTATATGATTTGTTTCCATAATCCGTATTTATTTTAAGGAAACTGCATAGTTAAAAAAAGAGTGAATAATTTTAACAAATGATCCAAAAGTAATAAAAAATCACTCGTTAACTCATACATATATACATATCGCACTCTCAGAACGAAAGAGGCTCAAGTCAAAAATAGCGATATTGAGTTACAATCATAGAGAGACATAAAAAGAGTATGTTCTATCCGATGAATAGAAAACAAAGGCACTTATATACGAGTATATTACGAGTGTTTTTTCTTTGGTTTTCATTCTCAAATTTGTTTCGTTGGAAAAAAAAAACTATCTTTTATTTTGTTTTACTTAAAGTTATTAAAGTCATTTTTAATTTATATTTCGATTTATGTTTGTAAAACTAGCGCCTTGAAGTTGTTAATCAGTCACGGACGTGAGGGAGCGGGGTCTTCTGATACAGGTACTATTACTTAATAGAAGGCCCCAGCAGAAACTTGTACTGTTACATCTGGTTTTTGAAATAAACATATTTTATTTTATTATTATTTATTTATTGTTAAAAAAATAGGATAGCGAATTTTCTGTCCCTATAACAATAAGTGCCTTTGTTTTAGAACATACTTTTTTATGCCTCTCTATGGTGGCTACTCAATATCACTATTTTTGAATTGAGCCTCTTTCGTTCTGAGAGTGCGAAATACTCACAGCTATAAATCCCTAGAACGGGTAGCTAGAGCTAATGAATTAGAAATTCCTCAGCCACATTTGGAAGTTGCGTGGGGAAAAGATGGTGAAATAAAGGTTGTTAGTGATGGGTCTCCAACCGCACCGGCCAAAAATCCCTTAAAAGCCCCAATTCCGTTAGTCGCCTCTTACGTACACCCACCGGAAGAAATGGGGTAGTGCTACTCTAAGCCGACACTACACAGCAGACTAACTCAATTAACGTTCATTCGCTCGTTAACTCAATTTATTTAGATAGTCGATAAATCGTACTATGCCTGATAAAGGGTTAAACTCAACCTTCATTTGTAGTGTTAAGTAATTCAGTGTCTAGTAATTAAGTAAACAGCTGTTTCGTAGTTAATTTAAATCTTTTTGTTCATGAAAACCTCATGTGGGGATTATTACTAATAAAGGAAAGAAAAATTTTCGACACAGGCGGGATTCGAACCCGCGACCTTGGGTATACGCCCCCGTCGCTCTTGCCAATTGAGCTACCGTGTCAATGGCTGCCAGCGCGAAATTCTTCTATCCTTTATTTCTTTTACACGTTTTAGTAGTGTTTGTGTTTCCTACCTCCGAATTTTTTTACTAATTCGGAAGGCCACTTGTCTATCTTTTCAGATAGAATGCAAATGTTGAAAACGCCTAACTATAACATAATTTAAATCTTTTTGTTCATGAAAACCTCATGTGGGGATTATTACTAAAAAATAAAGGAAAGAAAAATTTCGACACAGGCGGGATTCGAACCCGCGACCTCGGGTATACGCCCCCGTCGCTCTAGCCAATTGAGCTACCGTGTCAATGGCAATGTATACCCGAGGTCGCGGGTTCGAATCCCGCCTGTGTCGAAATTTTTCTGTCCTTTATTTATTCTTTATTTATGTTTCGTAGTTAGTAACCGTGCTTTTAATTCCAACAAAGTTTTAAGTATAACCATGATAGCTCAGTGGGTAGAACACCGCTTATCGTGCAGATTATGAGGGTTCAAATCCCAGGTCGGGCCTACACCAATTTGTCTTTTTTAAAGTCATAACATAACATAAACGTTCACGCCGTTTATCCCCGAAGGGGTTGGCAGAAGTACCAATACTTCTGAACTCACATGGCAGCGCCATCTAGTGTCTAGAGAAGGTACCCACGTTTTGCTTAGACAGTGTACTCACGTGATAGGGGGCAGGCCTATCGCCGTTTTGTACGAATACACTGTCACATGACTAAGTACAACTCAGCCATGTGGGTTTCCTCACGATGTTTTCCCTCACCGTTAACAACCATGATAAATTAACCACACATATGACATTAGAAAAGACAAATCGGTGTAGGCCCGACCCAGGATTGGAACTCACGCCCTTCTGTTTTCGGGCGGTTGTTCTGCCCACTGGACTATCATGTCGTATATGAGTGGTTTATTTATCATGGTTGTTAAAGGTGAGGAGAAACAGGGATATACGACGTGAACGTTTGAGACTGAGTTTGTAAGTGTATGTTATCTATTAGATATGTCTGAAAATTGCCATCTACATTGAAATTTTTCCGTCTACCCCTGTCCAAAACGTGGTTTATTTTGAGGGAAAAATACCTTTTTTCCTTCGTTATTCCTTGACCATTAAAAATATAAACTCTATAGGAACATAAAGAAATAAGACATTTAAATAAAACAACAATTGAATTATGTAAACATTCCATATAATGCGTTCACTTTTACATAAAATCCAGAGCATCTTTCCAATTTGGCTTAATTAACTTAACTCATACCACGGTTGCGCAGTTAATAAAATAATCGAAACATTACTCCATTTTCTTAATTTGTCAGTGCTGTGCTCCGAAATAATCATAGAGCATCGAATTATATAATGGATCCGCCGATGATACAACATAAAATTTCAAAAACCATGCATCCAGTGGTTGAGCGTTTATCCAATATATATCACAAAAGCGTTAATTAAAATTTGTAGCTATATAATTAATAAATAGTTAGAAATATTCTATTCTTTGTTTGACAAGCGAATTGTAAAAATTAATTACATTAATATAAATTTATAAACAGCTCTCAAAGATTCTAGACAAAATGATAGTCATACCTCATTTTAATAACAAATTACCTGTTAAACAAGAGATTACTCATTTTTTACTTGATACGAAGAACAAGTAAAAATAATAGTTTTAATTAGAAATATACCTAAATGAGGCTTCTGGGCGAGATTGATATTGTTACTTTTATAAACGATAGGATTATATAAAAAAAACTTAAAAATCGCTATGACTAGTAAACTATTAGGACAGCCATAATTAGCTTTTTTATAATTGATTCATTTTATAAATGCAATCACAAAAAAATATTAATTAGAAAATCTACATCGAGATATAGCTTACTTCATTTAGCTATGGCGCAATCTTTCACAATATTTGTTAACTATTATAAATTAAGCATCTCTATGAGTTCTATTTAGTTAGGTTTACAATTTGATTCTCACTTCAATCATATGTTTTCTACTCGAACTCCCGTAACAAAACCCATGGCATATGTGTTTATATTATATTAAAATCAACAATTAAACTTGATGTTCAGAAGTACTTGTACCTCTGTCAACCCTTTCGGAGATATATGACGAAAACGTTTGAGTTTGAGAGTAAAATCAATTAAACTAATTTACTATGTGTAACCCTCATTCGAAGAGTTTATGATCAGAGGGCTTTTTCTATCTTAGTTGATCACAATCACTTCATAACTATACTACAACAAATGTTGCTTATTTCGATTCATTGCGCTGAACTGATATTAAAAATATGCAAATATTACACTGAGGACTAAGAATGTTAGCCTTGTTCTTGACCGTGCATTTATTCAAGTAAGGTCAATTTTACTAGCACGATTTAAGAACCATGTAAAAATTAAATAAAGCCCCTTCCCTTAAATAACAGTAGCAAAGCAAAAAAGAAATAATTTAAAATGCCTAAATTAAAGTTTGATTCGAAAGTCATAGGCGACATAGAAAACAGATATTTTATTGTATAACATTTGAAAACTTCACTTATTTAATAATAAGTTTTTAAAATCGTTTTAATCGTCAACAGCACCAACAAATAAATAAAATTGTAACTTTAGTAATAAGCGAAAACTACAATTTAATTATACATTACGTTTTTAGTAAATCTCAAAACATTACATTGAATCACATTTAAAGCCTTGTCTTATACTAACATTGTAAATTCTTACAAACATCAAAAAACTTATCGAGACAACAACATTTCAACTACCCACTTAAAGCAAGTTTACAAAAATAACCGCCTAAATATGATTTGTGCTTTCATAATCAACTGTTTGCAATACTATTACATTTTTCAAAAAATATCGCTGCATAAATTTATTGAATGAGATGGATATAACATGTTAGAAACGTATTTTGTTCACATGATCAGCAACAATTAGTAAATATATAAGCAAAAACAACGTGGTAACTTCTGATATGTACGTATGTTTTACTAAGTTAATATAATATTGTCAACAACACATAAGATTTCCTCTTTTGCTTACTGTATTATTGGTACAAATATGAATAGCAGCTAAAACGAGACTCCATATTACATATATTCGAGTACAGATATAAAATCTACTTAGAAAACTACATTCATTTTACTAAATATTCGTTTCAATAACAGCAACATAGGTAAAAAAGCTTCCCAAAAATATCTGTTTGTCCTAAATCCAATCGATCCCTCACTTACAAAATATAACAAGAGTCGCGGGACCAAAGATGTACATTGCCTGAAATACCAAATAATATTGTACGTTATTTGTGACGTCATCGTTTTAACAAAACATTTTAACCTTACAATCAATAAAATATTGAATAAAAAATTATCTTCGAGACACATTTAAAATTAAACACAATTCGATCCCAAACTTTCTTATAAAGGTAACAAAATTTTAGTTTTCTTATTTAAATCATTATACATGTATAAAATTCGAGACTACAATCACAAACGAATATAACGTTGAAAATTACAAACTTTGATGAACAATTTCATAACCAAATGATTTAATGGACGAATTCTACTTTTTTTTTACTTTTTCTTTCCTTGCAGCTGAATGCTTTAATACAAGACCGAGTAATTTAATGACCAAACACTTTTATTAGTTCTTTAGTAAGCTTTCAGAATGAATTAATTTAAGACCGAGTGATTTAATGACCGAATGATTTTATCAGTTCTTCAACAAATCATATCAATTATATTTTTTAATGTATAAATAATCTACACATGCGTAGGTCCTGGCTCATCGATGGCGGGCGTTTGTTCAGCTATAACGTGTGTGGTCAGGTCCCTCATGTTCTGGGGGTCGCCATGTGCAGCCAGGTCGAAGTCGGAGCCAGAGAGAGACGCTGATAACAGCTGGTTCCAATGAGTATCCGCTACTAGTGGTTCGCTTTCAGCTGTTGTTGAAAAAGGGAGTTAGTTATAGGAATTTAAATGGAGAATCGTTTTACTTTTATTTTTGGACTAATAAATTGGTAGATTGATTAACTGTAGTTGAATTATGATAAGTTCTATATTTCTTAATTATTTATACTTTTGACCTGTGGTTTATTAAATAACTTGTCGTTAAAAGTATTGAAAAAAATATTATTTTTTAATCGTTTAACATTAGTCCAAAAATAAAAAGCCAAGTAAGTAATAAAAAGCAAGTTTAATACTTCATTCCACCAGTGTTATTGTGCAAATGTGTTTGTATACTACATAAATCACTATTAGCTTAAATATCTCAAGCCAATTTCTTTTCACTTGCAATTTTTCTCACTACCAAACACACAAATCGTACGGATGAAATAATACTTAATAAGGCAGCCTAACTACTTATATATTCTATACTACTCATCCAGATTAAAAAAGACAAGTTTGTAAACCTTGTTAACAAGTTCAGTATTTACAATTTGATATCAAACACGAAATGGTTTGTTTTCCTTGTATACATTTTATATATAAAATCTCGGAAGTCTTTTCCGTATTTTAGACAATCATATTAACGCGACAGATTTAAAACAGAGAAAAGATAATGCCTTGTCTCATTCAATAATTGACGATTGGATGGCTTCTACAAAGTATCTTGAATGTGCTAGAAATTATTATCAATGCATAGTTGTTAAAGATACTTTGTAAAATCAAATACACATTTAACCTAAAATATCAAAGCCTTTTCCTTTTTAAATCAGCCAATTTCTAAGTGTTATGTGCATTTGTTAGTGTGTACTGTGATATGTTATTAAATTGTTTACACACATAATATCACCTTTACATTCACTCGAAGCTTTAAAATCGTAAACATCCACCACACAATAGTTTGGCAGCCTTGGTTGGAGATTTCACCAATATCTCATTCTCCACTCTCTTCCATATGAGACATTTATAACAACCTAATTTATATTATCAGAATTCTTGCCCAATACTAAGTTGAGCAATTGATTCGACTATTTGTTGTATATTGTGATTTTCATTTTATTTTATAACTTCAAACATTATTATGTCCAATCTTGGTTAGATACAATAACTTAAAATTAATATTCCATGCAATTATTATTATAAGTTAGTTTTCAGTCACTGTATGTAAGTGTTACTTGTTATATAGAAACTAAAGAATATGTTAAATTACCAAAGTTAGTTGGCATACAAAAAGCAGCAATAACTTTAGGAAATGATTAATAAATATATAAGACTGTTACGAGTGTTGATATATTTATACTTTATCTAAAGGAAAATTGTCTTTAGTATTTAGATGTGTTATACTATACTACTTACTGCAATACGACGAGTCATAATTCGTTTTCCTTCTAGCTTTATTGATCAAATCAGTTTTTATTTAATAATTTATTTTTATTTAAAACAAATTATGTCATATCACTTTGGTTTTCTATGAAAAATAAACTCATTATTCGAGATATTTTGAATTATTTGCAACATGATTGTAAAAAATTCAATAGAAACGAGAGTTTTGTTCAAGAGTACTCGTCAGGATCAGGACCGTCTCATTTCTAGTGATAAATGAATAGGTAACATAATCCAGAGCTAAAAAAATGTATTCCTATCTTTCCTTGCAGTATTGTCAAAATTATTCAATATTCTGAATATTCCTTGCACGACAACTCCGGACTAACTTTAATTTCATATCTGGGAGGCCTCCGCCACTTTTGTTAAAAATTTACTCAAAATAGAAACGACTATATTTTTAAAGATTTTCATCTACTATTTATAATGTCATATCTCGTTACTTTCGAAAGTTTTGAATTTTTACTTCAGTAACTTTTAGTGGAGTTTCGTAGCTGAGGGACAAAAGCTACACCCTTATAGCTTCTCTATATCTGTCCATGCGTATGTCACATCAATCTATTTTTGTGTTTTACTAAATATTTTATCGCCACGGTTTCGTTAATGATAAGAAAATAAGTTTCGATGTCTAATGTTGATGTATGATAAATGCAAGGCATGTTTTGGAACCTATTCTATGCTACATAGCAGATGCCAATAGAACAAATCGAAGCTATTAATTTCACTTTAAGCTTCTACACACCTAGGAAAATTTGAGCATTGTAAAACTGCATTCTTTTGATTTAAAATCACACACTCAAAATCACAGTCTATACATTTGATTTGTCACTGGTTTTAATATTGGTACAAATGTACATAATTTAATACTTTTTTGAGCTTAACAATATCAATGGAGGATTCTTCGGATAATTTTACTATAATTAAATGTTATGTTTTTTCATATTTTTTAATAATGACTGTTGGCTAAGAAAGAGTACATTTGAACCCTTCGTAACCTAAACACATCAGGACCAGTTCCAAAAGCCTCAATGAAGGCGGTTATTTCATTTATCTCCATTCACCAATTCGCTAATCTCAACTCTACTTCTGTTTTTTTTTTAAATACCAACAAAAACCTAGTGACAAACCAAACCCAATTAGTATCACAAAACAAAATAGATAGATAAGAAGCATATCAGCCAATACCGATCCCGAGTGCTGGTAAGAACCTGTGGGCGGCGCGGAATCCGCCTCCCTGGCGGAAGGGGCGAAAGGGGCCGAAGGGGTGGAAGGGGCGGCTCTAGCTCTGGTCTCCTCTAAGATGAAGGTGTTGATAACGTAGGCCTCGCGTCGGATGCGGTCGCGAAGTTCGCAGGACATGTCCGGGATGGCCCAGCGGACCACGATCATCACTAACGCTACTACGTTCTGTAAGGATAAATAAAAAAGTTAAGTGGGTATTTGTCACAAAAATTATTAAGTACCTATAGTTCCACGTTTCAAAACTAACTACCGTAAAAACTCTTTCATCGTTAGGGCATGCAAAACTATTAACGAAAACTACATTTTTGATAGCAAGGTGACAACAATGAAGTCAAGTTTAACCCGGCGGCAGTACTTTTAGTCCAAGATCCCAGAGCGATAAGACATAACTTATTTTCTAAAAGATGAAACTTTAAGTTCTCAGTAGTGTCTCATGTACTCTGTATACCTGCGTGTTTGTGAAGTTTGCACTGTGACACCTGGGCAGGTACCAGGTGCGAAAGGTGACTAAAAATAAGAGTAACTTTACTTAAATTTAGATGGCTGATTTTTAGATATATTTTAAAGAATATCATTCTCAAATAGTATCGCAAGTATCAGACACTTCTCTTGGGCCAAAACTTTTGTCAGACGCTTTAAAGCTCCACCAAAAATAAATGAACTTTACTTATTTTCTAATGTCTGATTTTTTTATATGTTATCAAGATAACTATTACAAAATTATATTTAGTCAGTCAGACAAATTGGAACGATCAAAAATCCACTAAACACAAAAATTATTCGGCCGTGAGTACGGACACGAGAGCATTATGCATGCGTTTCAGAGCGAGTGAGACGTCCATAGTAACCCGGTTCTCCTTCTTTAACTCACATTCTGTGTATGTGCGCGCAATGTATAATATAGATCTGATAATTTCAAGTCGGTAGATTTATGAATTCCCAAGTTGTAATGCAAAGTTTCGCATTTTCGACACTGACTGACTCACTGATCATCAAAATAGAACTAGTACTTCCCATAGACCTACAGAGCTGAAATTTGGTACAGAGGTAGATTTTAACGCCCACATAAAGAAAAAACTATCAGAACAAGGTTTATGGAAGATCTGAAAGAAAACATAAGAGTACTTATTCAGACTTAACGCCTGTACAAATATTACGCAAAAATACCATCGCGAGAACAATTGCCGTCACCCGTACGTCAGGCGCTTAACATACATACATACATATACTCACGGCTATAAATCCCTTAATGGGGTAGCCAGAGCTTGGGAATGAGAAATTTCTCAGCCACTTTCGGAAGTTGATTGGGGAAAAGATGGTAATAATAAATATTATTGGTGACGGGTCTCCAACCACATCGCCCAAAAATCACTTAAAAATGCCCCTATACCCTTAGTCGCCTTTTACGATCACCCACGGGTAGAAATGGGGTAGTAATATTCTAAGCCGACACTAAACGGCAAATATTTTATCGAAAGCAGTAAGCACTTTTTGGAATATTTAAATTCTTCGCTCTGATAAACATGCGCATAGTGCTCTCGCGTTCGTACTCACGGCCGAATATTTTTTGTGTTTTGTGGATTTTTGGTCATTCCAATTTGTCTGACTGACTAAATATAATTTTGTAATAGTTATCTTGATAACATATAAAAAAATCAGACATTAGAAAATAAGTAAAGTTCATTTATTTTTGGTGGAGCTTTAAAGCGTCTGACAAAAGTTTTGGCCCAAGAAAAGTGTCTGATACTTGCGATACTATTTGAGAATGATATTCTTTAAAATATATCTAAAAATCAGCCATCTAAATTTAAGGTGCCGTTGGTTCAGCGAAAAATATCATCTCAGGGGGTGCGGCCCCCGCGGGCGCGGGGAAGCGCCTGCGCGCCGATCGAGCGGCCGTCTCCTCGACGCAACGCCGCGTGCGCGCGTTTTAAAAACATACAGTAGGGTAAGCAATACAGTTATTGTCAACTCGACAGTTTTAGCCACTCGCAAATATTTTCTATGGTATGGGTTCGGACATTTGTTTATGATTATTTACATTTTCTTTCTAAAATATTTACGAGTGGTTATAACAGTCAGGGTGACGAAAACTGTATCGCTTACCCTAGGTTATCAATTTCAAAAATAGTTTCTACCATGGCCGTTTACAATATAAAATGTAATGATAGGATACATTTGTCTACCCCTGTCAGTTTAACAAAATTATTACAGTGATAATTTCATAACTTTTGTCGTGACGTGTCGGCTTAGAATAACACTACCCCATTTCTACCCGTGATCGTAAGAGGCGACTAAGGGTATAGGGGCTTTTTAAGTGATTTTTGGGCGATGTGGTTGGAGAACCGTCACCGAAATCATATATTATTACCATCTTTTCCCAAATCAACTTCTAAAAGTGGCTGAGGAATTTCTCATTCCAAAGCTCTGGCTACACCGTTAAGGGATTTATAGCCGTGAGTATGTATGTATGTATATAATTTTCAGTGTACACCTGTAACTATTTAATATTATTAATTGAAATTAGAAGTTACTTTAACGGTTTTGTTCTTTTTCCCATTCCTAATAAATTAAACAATAAAATATAAAAATGAGTGCAATCTATGAATTGAATGAATTCTTTTATATTTGCTAATGCTAACCGTACGCACGGTCACTCTCACGCCTACATTGACGCGCATCGTATACAGATAGGTCACTCGCACACTAACGGCGCCGCACGCGCGTAAATTGTAAGATCTGTAACACAAGGCGCGCGCGACATAGGTCCATCCCCTAAAGCAGCTCGCCGAGCACTGAGCGGGCGGCGGGCGGCGCTCGGGCACGAGTAGGACTGCAAATATCGATGTTTTTAAAATATTTGTTTTATTGAATTTATTAAAAAAGAAAACTAATCGCCAATTATTATTAGAAATACAAATGCTCAAATTATGATGCAAGTTATATGTAAGTAGGTAAAATAAATAAAATATAAAACCATTTTAAAGAGTGTAATTAGAGGTATGTTAACGATTTTTTTCTATCGAACGAAAATGTATTAATCATGTTTCGAATCGCCAATTTCACAGCAGAGAAGCCTCAAGATTTTGATGTATTTTTTTCAAAACCATATTGTTATTAACATACGCATTATAATGTTTCAAAAACTCTGTTCGCTGGACTAACGGCACCTTAAGTAAAGTTACTCTTATTTTTAGTCACCTTTCGCACCTGGTACCTGCCCAGGTGTCACTGTGCAAACTTCACAAACACGCAGGTATACAGAGTACATGAGACACTACTGAGAACTTAAAGTTTCATCTTTTAGAAAATAAGTTATGTCTTATCGCTCTGGGATCTTACTCTATTTGACGACAACCAGTAGCAGGCACGTTGTTAATATTTAAATGTTGTTTTGTTCTATATTTATATCTTTTTTATTTAAAAATATGTACTCTGCAATTTTTGTCATATTAATAAAGTAAATATGACCTGTTTTTTCTTAAGCTAGTAAGATATTAGGTGTGAAGATTTGTAAATGGCTAAAGGATAATATTAAGTTTGTATCATAAATCTTTAATGCTGTAAATCTTCTGAATAAAATAACACAGATTTAGGTCCATTATAATGCTAAAGATCAAATTTTGATGGTAGCGATAGGCCTGTCTGGCATTGTCCAAGCAAAACGTGGGTACTGTGAACAATTGGCGACAGTGTTACGTGATTTTCAGAAGAATTGGTACCTCTGACACTTTTGGGAATAAACGGCGTGAATGTTTTAATATTGAGTTAAATTATTGACTGTTTCTTTTTATTATCAATTGAATACAGATGGTACATGGCCCACCCTCAAGTATCAAAGTGTCAGAAATCACATAACAATTTCTCCTCCTCACAGCCCATATATGTCCCCACCAAGGGGCTCGAGCCAACCTTATATAGTGTGATTTTGCCATAGTCCACCACGCGGGCCAATTGCGGGTTGGCAGATCCTAAATCACAAAATTGGTCTACCATCATCGATCCCAACCACATACCCCCACTCACCTCAAAGACGACAACGAAAGCCAGTCTCGCTCCGATGATGTGCCAGTACCAGTTGCTGTGCTCGTAGCCGTCGCCCGCGTTGTACCAGTACCCGGGGTAGCTGTGAAACATTATATGTGTATAATAAGAATATAATAAATATACGGACATATTTTACACAGATTAAGCTAGCCCCAAACTAAGAAAACTTGTATTATGGGATACGAATTCAACGACATATTTAATATTATTAATATTTTATAATACACATAAATAACATGTAAGACTAAGAAACAATCATTTATGCTCATCACATAAATGTTGCCCTCAGCGAAGATCGAACCCGCGACCTCCGGACCGAGAAGCTAGTCACCTTTTCACTCGACCACGGACGTCGTCGATATAGGATAAGTGCATAGCTAGTACGATTAACCTTTTAACTAGATATCGCGTGGTATAAAACACCCATCTCTTTTGCACTTACTTAGTATCGTAAACTGTCATCCCATTCTAACCGATATCGAGACGATAAAATAGCGCCCGTGCTAGGACTCCTGCCGATTTATGTGTTATTTATATTGTTTGGTGATCTACTTATTTATATTGTAAGGTAACTTGAAAACTATCCCATATTGCGATAATTACACAATGACCTCAGATAGTTGCACGAGCAGATTCAAAAACCAGCCCTAGAAAGTGTCTGAGTATCATATAAATTCCGAATGATACGAGACGCATCACCAACAACCTTTACAATTTATTTTTTTTATATTTTTTTTATTTTCTTTGGAAGATTAACAGACCAATACAAACAATATAATACTAATTATGAATACACAATGCCATTTATAAATCTTCACCTATAGAAACATTACATTATTTTACAATCTTTTCCCCACTCATAATCCAAAAGTGGCGATGAATTTTTAATTCCTCAGCTCTGGCTAATTAAGGGATTTATAGCCGCGAGTATATGTATGTATGTATAATAAAATAATGTAGTTACCTGCAAGTAGTCTGATTGTAGGTGTCGTATGGAGGCGGGTGTTCCAACACGTTGACGTGGAAGTCTGCCAAAGTGTGGTTCACATAGTTTTGTAGCGAACCAGAGTTAGAGAACTGGTATACCAGCCGTGGAATGAAGTCCGACGTGAACGCTATTATGAAACCCTGTTAAACAAATTCACTTTAGTTTTTTTTTTGGGGTGTTGTTAAGGTTATCCTTAGTTGAAATAACCAAAAAAGGTAACAGGACTAAATATAATAACGATATTCAAAGAAGTACCACTAAAACATCGCGACTAATGACGATGGTGACTTAAATAATTAATACGTTGGAAGAATCCACTTGTATCAATATATGATTATTCAACAAATAGGACTTTATCCGTCAGTGCTAAAGTCTTATTTATAGCCGTGTCAGTGCGTGCCGTGACGCTAGTAGATTTTAGTAGTCACTAATATCTACCAACCTGCACTAAGCTGTCAATGCCCTTTCAAGCTTTACGAAGACATGTGAGTTTATGTGATAAAATAATGATTATATGCTCCCTACCCTACTAATAATATTCCTTTTATCACTCTTTCGATCAGAACCTTCGCATACAATTTGCTGACAGCACTAAGTAGGCTAATACCACGGCAGTTTTTTGCTTCTTGGCGTGACCCTTTTCCTTTATATAGGGGCAAAATCACGGCTCTGCCCAGCAATTCTGAAAAAGGAAGAACAGCCAAGAAGCCACTAACCTTTTACCAGCCCTGAGCATTTCGACACTTATCCGATCATACCCTGCCGCTTTCCCTAGTTTCATACTTTTCATCGCTTTTACAACATCTTCCATACTTTCAGACACGCAACCTCGTCACAATTAACATCGCTTTCAATTGCTGAAGTAATGGGATAACCCTCTTTTTCAAAGCGACCCACAAAATAATCCAGTTTCTAGACCAAATAGAAAACGTTCTTATAAAGGCGGGGGTCCGAAGTGAGAAGAATAAAAGAGCATGTATGAGAAGAATAATTAATGTAATAGAAGCAAGAGAGTTCTGTCAAGATCGTACTAAGTGGCGATCGATAGTCTCTGCCCACCCCAATGGGAATAATGGGCGTGAGAATAAGTTGCTGTGTAGTGTGGGCTTAGAATAGCACTACCCCATTTCTTCCGGTGGGTGTACGTAAGAGGCGACTAACGGTATTGGGGCTTTTTAAGGGATTTTTGGGCGATGCGGTTGGAGACCCATCACCAACAACCTTTATTCTACCATCTTTTCCCCACTCAACTTCCAAAAGTGGCTGAGAAATTTCTAATTTCTCAGCTCTGGCTACCCCTTTTAGGGATTTATAGCCGTGAGTATATGTATGTATGTATGTAATAAGTAAGTAAGTAAGTAACAATAATGCATATATCTGCATAACATACGTACGTTGGTAATAACGCTGAGCTTCCCAATAGAATCCAGGATGCGGTACCACACCCCGATATCCGTGACCCGCTGCGGTACAGGTCGGCGGTAACACGACAAAAGTTTGCGCGCGTCGAGTCGCATTTCCAATAAGTTGTTGAGCAACGCGAATAGAGGCGCCAATGGGAAGGCTGCCACGAAGATTGTCACGAAGCCGTATTGGAGGACTTGAAAGAAGATATAAATTGATATATAAATGGTGAAGTGTTTAGTTTATTTAAGAGTATGTTGATGCCCGAAAAAGATGATAAAAATTATGAAATTACAAGTTTATGTCGCTATCCCAGCTTTTGCTATTATTACTCTTTTCTTGCTAAATACATTATCAAGTATCAACGTTTTGCAATAGTATATCATGCGCCATTATTTTTTTTCAAAATACTTTTTTATAGCAAGTTGAACTTATGAAGTGACAAGTTAAAGACGATTCACGGTTTAAGGGATGGATAAGAGTATAGAAATAGTGTTAAAGGGTCTACTAATTTGTTTATGCAGAATAAAAATGAAACAAGTCGATCAAAATAAACTATTAGACAGACTATTAGTCCTACTTAGCTGTGTAGTATCGGCTTAGAATAGCACTACCCCAGTTCTTCCGGTGGGTGTTCGCAAGAGGCGACTAACGGTGTTGGGGTTTTTAGGGGATTTTTGGGCGATTCGGTTGGGGACCCATCACCAACCTTTTTTTCACTATCCCTTCCCCACGCAACATCCAAAAGAGGCTAAGGAATTTCTAAATCCCCTTCAAGGGATTTACAGCCGTGAGTATATGTATGTATTAGTCCCACACAAAGAATTGTACTCACCCATTTCCAAATATTCCGGAAACAATCCCATATGACCGAAGTCGACTAGCTTGAAATCTTTTACCCATTGCAGAGGGCTCTTGATTCTGTAGAAATAAAGATTTATATACAAACTTGCGTCACTGCTTCTGTGAATGTTTAATGTTTTATGTGCGAATTAAACCTCTCATAAATCATTTACAGATATTCCTATTGATGATTAAGTTACTATAAGTATTTAACCCTCGGCATGCCTGGTAGAAAAAAGTTACATGGCGTGCCTGGTGGGTCGGTGAGACCCTAAATTTAAATATTTTTTTTCTCCTACAAATTGATATCAATGTAGTATATTTTTTGATTTTATAATAAAATTAAACATGTTTTTTAGGGATTTCAATAAAATTTGTGTTCGAATTAATAATATTTTCAAAAGATTTTTAATTAAACTTTTACCTTGTTTTTTAACGTAGAATTAAACATCTTATGTTCATAAACATGCAAAATCAACTAAAACTAAAGAAATCACAATCAGACTTTGAGGATCATAATGCACATACGTTATCTTATATTCTAAGCTAAAATAATTAGTCTTCTTCATTTCCGACATCATTTTTAGGAACATAGCAATTTCCACACTGGAAAATTGCATGTTCTATCACTTTGATGATCACATGATCCTTTCACTACTGGAGCAGGCCCCGGACTGAGGTAGCGGGCGGAGGGCGACAATCAGTTCACTACGGTCAGCTACTGAGAGCGGTTGCGCGCGAATTTCAAATTACAATGAATTATAACGGTTTAACGGCTGCGGTGGGTCTCACAGACCCAACCAGGCATGCCGAGGGTTAATAAAAACTCACGAACCCTAATCTCTAATTATATTAGGCTAACATCTGACTTGTTCATTTAAAGCCGCTGATTGAATCGGTATATTTGATTTTAAAGTTGGTTTAAAAATTACGACATTATTATGCAACATTGATGGTGGTTCGGTATTTAATAGACATTAAAATTATTACTTTATAATCTAATATTATATATATTGAACGATACGAAGTAAAAAGCTCTCAGTTAGCTTAAAATATTGCAATCTGTATCCATGCTCAAGAAGGTAGGGTTCGGTATAACAGCCGCAAGAGTAGGCCAAGCCGCACGAGGCAACCGTAGATTATGGAAAAAAACAACTGTTAAAAAAATCCTTTTGGCGGAAACATATATTTGCTTTGAGTGATAAGACCGCCAATTGTACTTTTATTATGGTTGCGCGGGCGGGATAGCTACGAAGGACCAGAGCTGGTGAAGGCTCAGCGGATGGCGAAGGTATAGGAAATAGGAAGCAACGTGAGACTCACCTCGTTCTCGTAACGGACGACTTGGCTTGGTCGATGGCGGCGGCTCCGCCAACAACGCTGCTGTTTTTCTCTTAAGCGGCTACACTTCCACACACAACACAATCTTATTCAAATAAACAAATAGTCATAAAACTTCAATATGAAACATGCGGGCGCGGTTCAGATGATGCGGTGTACAGCGGTTTTCGATACGGATATCTAAGTGCTACTGCTCGCTCGATCGTCTCTCCCCTTCCTGGTCATCCCTCCTCCTCGTATGACATCTCACGCGCAGGTAAGGAAAGGAAAAGGATAGAATGAGACGGGATTAACGAGTCCGATCAACTACCCACTTCTAGTTATAAAATAATTTAGGTACGCGGTACGGTAGGTACGGCGCAAGCATCCCCCCGGGCTTGAAGTCTCTCGAGATTCAAATACAAATAAACGCAAAATACTGTATAAAATCTAACGCGGCTACTTAAACTAAACTAACGCGGTATAAGAATCTGAACTAAAATAATAAAAAAAACTTAAATTAATTAGGTAGGGGACATAAACGAGTTGCTGGTCGTACATACGAACCAGAAGCCGTCTTAACGCGGGCGACTCTAACTACTCCATCCTTCGCGGGAAATACGTCTTCAACAACCCCTAGAGGCCAATGAAGTGGCGGCGCGTTATCCGTTACGACAATAACTACAGTACCAACAGAAAGAGGACAAGCGGGAGTGTTCCACTTTTGCCTAACCTGTAGCGTGTGCAGATATTCCGATCTCCAGCGCCTCCAGAAGTGTTGCAAAACGCGATCAAGAAGAACGTGACGTTCGAGAAGATGAGTCCGATCTTCAACGACTTCAGACGCGGGTAAATACTTTAGCGGGGTGTAAACTAAAAAATGTGCGGGAGTTATCGCGAGCGGCTCTGCCGGATCAGACGATAGAGTGCGGCAGAGCGGGCGGCTGTTCATGACAGCCTCGACTTGTGTCAGAACAGTCGTCATCTCTTCGTAAGAGAGCGTTTGCTTTCCGACGACACGAAATAAATGGTTCTTCATACTTTTAATATTTGACTCCCAGTCAGAACCGAAGTGTGGTGCTCTAGGCACATTGAGATTCCACGTAATACGGTTTTCCGAAAGAATGCGAGAAAATTCGGAACTATATTCACAAGAAATCAAAAATTTGTGAAGTTCATCTAAGTGACGCTTAGCTCCTACGTAATTTGTCCCGTTATCTGAGTACATATGCGAAACAGGACCACGGCGTGATAAAAAGCGTTTAAAAACTGACAAAAAGCATGCCGAACTTAAACTAGAAGCCAACTCGATATGTATGGCTCGAGTTGTCAGACACACGAAAATACAAACGTACGCCTTAACAGTACGTATACCACGTCCACGCGAGGGCGTGATCATAAAAGGGCCAGCGAAATCTGTACCCGTGTGAACAAATGGCTTAATAGTAGATACAACACGGCAAGCTTTAAGCTCGGACATTTCGGGAAAGTTAGGCTTAGGGCGTAACTTAAAACATGCAATACATTTAAATATGCGACTACGTATAACATTACGTGCAGAAAATATCCAATAACGTTGTCTTAATATAGACATCATTAGGTCGGGACCCGCGTGACAGTGTTTTTTGTGATAATAATCTATAATGAGATCAACCACATGATCTTTACGCGGCAAAACAACAGGGTGTTTTTCGCTAAAACTTATGTCGGCATTCGACAATCGACCACCTACTAAAATTACATCGTTATTTAAAAATGGTGTAAGTCGCTGAAAGGCACGGTTACAACATTTGCCTGATTTTAAATTAGAAATTTCATTGTAAAAATAAAATTCTTGTAAGTTTCGTATAATTTTATGCTCAACAAAATTTAAATCATTGGCGGAAATATAATTGCTGCGCGGTAATAAATTAAGGAAGCGGTAAATATAAACTAAGGCTGCGTCCCCAGTAGGCAAACTGTTAGCCGCCGACAGAGTGAGCCGCAAATTTGCAGCGAACTGAAATTTGAGTTAGCTGCAGACTCAAATCAATTTTCGTGCATCGCAAGCAAACTGTAAGAGTTTAGCCGACCGACTGAATTATCACTTTACTTTTGTTGTAATCAGTTTGCAGCAAACGGAGTCACTACGCCCAGCGAACAACCAATCGCCGCCGCCGACTGGAACCGGTTTTGGTGGGAGTCGGCCGCTCACTAAGGTAGTCGGCGCGCGTAACGCTGCAAACTGCGTATAGTGAGTGCAAAACTAGCCAACTGTGAACACTCCATTTGAAATATATGGAAGGGCGTACTAAACCGTTACGCCGCTAACTTAGTCGGCGGCTAACAGTTTGCCTACTGGGGACGAAGCCTAAAACGCGTAATAACTTCGACCACGAAGAATAACGATCAGCAATTCGTAAAACAAGCGGTCTTTCTGTAGTTTGAACAGCCAACACAACCGCAGGCTTCAGCTCAGGTGGCACCGAAATAGTCGAGGGATCGAATTGGGAAATAGGCCATGCGTCTAGGCTCTCTTTCATCCATTCCGGACCTTGCCACCAGAGCGGGTGGTTTAATATCTGCGCGGGTGTCAGCCCCCGAGACAAACAATCAGCCGGATTATCGCTTCCCGCGACGTGATGAAAATGATCGGAAGATAACTCGGCTTGTATCTTTGAAACGCGGTTAGCTACAAAGGTAGCCCAGCGGTGGGGTGACGAATGTATCCAACACAAAGCTACAGTCGAATCGGAAAACGCGTGTATACTATTAACACTAACGCGGGCACTACTAACATTCAAAACTATACGTATCAGTTTCGCTAATAAAAGAGCGGCGCACAACTCTAAACGTGCGAGGGATACCACTTTAGCGGGCGCAACGCGGGACTTCGAACATACTAGGCGAATCGCGCGTGAGTTACTATTTTCTACAATAAAGTAAACTACTGCTCCGTATGCCCTTTCGTTGGCATCCGCGAAACCTACCAAGTGTATCACACTTTTACTAACGATGCCTAAATGACGCGGTATGGAAATATGATTTAATAAAAGTAGTTCACTACGAAACTTATCCCAAGCAGAGACAACATTCTCTGGAGGGGTTTCATCCCAATCACATCCTAACAACCATAATTGTTTTATAATTAACTTAGCATATAAGATAACAGGGCCGATAAATCCCATCAGGTCCCACAGTCGCGCGACACAGGATAATATTGAACGCTTTGTAGGACGTTCGCTAGGTAAGCAAACACTTAACGCAAATTCATCAGTCGTGGGTGACCATGACATACCTAAGACTTTATGTGAATCCGTTTTATCAAACTCAACTAAAGCTGATAAACGATGCGATTCAGGAAGAGACTCCAGAACTCGCGGCGCGTTACTATTCCATTTAACGAGATCGAACTGACCAAGTTTTAACAACGAAATAACTTCATGTGCCGTCTGCACCTTCTCTGTCGTTTTCGACCGCGGATGACGTCATCGTACGCCAGTTTATAAGCGGGTGAAGCGGCGAGCTTGCGCTCTAAACACATAAAACGTTTTTTAGCGGTTTCCAACGACTGACCTAAAACCGATGGATCATCTTTAAAAGGTAAAGCTACTACGTATCTACCCGTCGAATCCCGAGTCGTAGTGCTCTGGTAAAACTGCTCGCACGCGCGGTCGTCGGGGCTGCTCACGGGCTGCGCACCGACATCGTCGAGCTCCCAAAATCGTCTCACAATCGAGTCAATGTTCGCGTCTACAGAACAGCAAGAGATGGTCGTGCCATACTCAGCCGACAGCACGGGCGCGAGACCGGATACCACGTACCCAAACACGGTCTCGATAGCGTGTGGTGTTCCCGCAAAACTACTGACTTTATTTGGCAGTAATAAGTGCGAAAAGAGTGATGCTCCTATTAGAATTTCGATATCTCCAGTAACCGAAAAAGTATCGTCTGCTAAAGGCAACGAATGTAAATAAGCGAGCATCGAAGTGTCGACAGCGACGGAAGGTAAGCGGTCCGTGACCTTATCGACTACTAAAGTGTCGATCTCGTAGTTAATATCAAGATTAAAGCGGGAAAATATTCTTAATTTTAAGTACGACTTAATAGTCTTCCTGGCACCCCCAATACCCTTCACGAAGGATATCGTAGGACTTAAATGATTACTTAAACCTAATTTATCACAACACGATTGCGAAATAAAATTGCTTTGAGACGCACTGTCTAATAAGCAACGTACTACGACTTCGTTTCCATAAACGTCGTGAGTAATAACGCGCGCGGTGGCTAGTAACACTGTCGTAGGTATATTACTGCTTGAATGGCTAATATTATTGCACAAGGTAATATTCGAACGCGGGGTAAATTGCGTCGTAGAAGCAGACGCGGGAGCGGAAATCGGTTCAGAAAGGCGGGGAACACTGTTTGAATTCGCTGAGTACGTATTAATATTGTTATCAGTTACGTAAACAGGCGGCGCGGGCTCACGCGCAGCGAGTGTGGCGCTCGCGCAGGCGGGTGCAGAATAGCCGAACGCCTCCGCCGCGCCGCGCGGGGCTGAACCGGTGCGGGCGGCGGGGTGGTGCGGTGCTGCATGTTGCGTTGGCGCGGTCGTATAATAACTAATAGATTGCGGACAGCTATAAGCGGGTGGATTAACCATAACCGTATCTCGACCATTACAATTAAAATAATTATTTTTATCCGCGGAGCGTGGTGAAGAAAGGGACGTCATCGCGACTGCGGTGACGTTTCGTTCTATGTGTAGGGCTGTATGGTGTTTACCTCCACAGTTACGACAGCGAGACTGTGAATTGCACGCGGATGTTTTGTGTGAAACACTAAGGCAATTCACGCACACATCCCTCTCCTTGACACACTTTAATCTTTCCTCCACAGGCATTACATTGAACTTTGGACATTTATAAATATGCGTATGCGATGGGGTATTACATAAAATGCAATTACGTGCGGTTGCGGTCGAAATGTTGACGTATGCCTGAGTTTTCGGGAATTTAATAGCACGCGGGGGTTGGAAAGGATTATTAAGATTTGTATTAGGTTTAGTTGTGGAGCGCTGCAGTAACTTTACTTGCTGGTTAACAAACATAGTTAACTGGTCGAGGGTAGGAAATTCAGTTGTTTTGTGTTCTAATTCGAACGAACGAACAGTTTCAGAATCCAGCTTTTTTAAAGCAATATGTAGTAATAAGTAATCTAATAAATTTGGTAAGTTTAAACCTTTCAGCGCTGAAATGGATGTGAAATATTGATTAGCGAATGAATCAAGGCTATCCGCGGTTGCTAAGTTGACCTGTTTTGTATCAAGAATACGTTGTATGTAGTCACTAGCTAGTGAACGTTTATCTTCATACCTTTTAACGAGCGCTTCAAATATTATGTCGTAGTTTTCACCACAAGGCGTTAGACCGGCGAATATTGTTTGCGCCTTGCCTTGTAATTTACCTACCAAATAATAAATACGTTCAGAATTGCAAAGACTAGGGTTATTGTGAACGTTGCTGAGGAAGCTAGCATAAAATAACGGCCATTTATTTGGTTCGCCGTTAAATGCGGGTAGCTCAATCGGCGGTAGGTGTGGACGCGCCATTTGTATCTTCTTACAATCAGCGGCTGCGGGTGATGTTTTAGGACATAAAGTCGCACAGCGGTGTTTAACATAACTGTATATATCTTCGAACTCGAGCCATAACTTATGAGAAGGTGTAAAATCCGGATTTATTTGAGCACTGAGAACATTAACAGCTTCGACTGTTTCTAAAACTTTTTGCGGGTAACTTTCTAGCATTTCTACATCAAAAATGAATTTGTCGATGTCGGCTTGGGTGTCTAGTTTTTGAGCGTTGACATAAAGTGATCGAACTCGCTCGAGATAAGCCTCTAATCTCGATTCTAAGTTAGTTAATTTCGCTCTATTTGTAGCCATATTTAATTAAAATTACGCGGTAAATATAAGTATATAATTAACTACTTGGAGATGCGGGGTCGCGGAGTAATATTCAACCTGAAGGTAGAATATATTTTCTTAAATATAAAATCAACGTAGACGTGGTAATTAATCCGGCTCGTTTGGACCAAATGGTTGCGCGGGCGGGATAGCTACGAAGGACCAGAGCTGGTGAAGGCTCAGCGGATGGCGAAGGTATAGGAAATAGGAAGCAACGTGAGACTCACCTCGTTCTCGTAACGGACGACTTGGCTTGGTCGATGGCGGCGGCTCCGCCAACAACGCTGCTGTTTTTCTCTTAAGCGGCTACACTTCCACACACAACACAATCTTATTCAAATAAACAAATAGTCATAAAACTTCAATATGAAACATGCGGGCGCGGTTCAGATGATGCGGTGTACAGCGGTTTTCGATACGGATATCTAAGTGCTACTGCTCGCTCGATCGTCTCTCCCCTTCCTGGTCATCCCTCCTCCTCGTATGACATCTCACGCGCAGGTAAGGAAAGGAAAAGGATAGAATGAGACGGGATTAACGAGTCCGATCAACTACCCACTTCTAGTTATAAAATAATTTAGGTACGCGGTACGGTAGGTACGGCGCAAGCATATTATTTAATTATGTTTATTTGTAAATGTTTCTCCTTTTTGATGTGCAATAAGGAGTTTTCTATCCTATTCTATGTATTGACCGTGATGATGATGTTAAAAAAACAAGCTCACTGATTCTTCCTGCCAATAGCTCTGATGATGTTCCACCACTTGAGGAGATACGGCATCAGCATCTCCACGCAGGTGTTGATGAACTGCTTGCCGATCATGATGATGGCCAGCTGGATCGACAGCTCTAGTAGACAGCCGCCGGGCGCGCACTACCATACAAAATATAAAGAAACTCTGGTAATTTGTTGCGTATGATTGCGAAACTTAAAACGCAAGGGTGAGAAAATTTTCTTAATGTAGGGACAAGTAAAGCGTAGAAAAGAACGCTATTTGGTTCAAAGATCAAGATAACAAGCAATGCTTTTAACAATCCTTTGACATTCCACTTCAGTTTTCAAGATCCCCCATTCCTATTAACATCGACCGTTGTCACGCTCGCACCAAATCAGACATGAGTGAGTTTTGACAAGTGAATCCAATGATATGAGTAGTGCTCCTTGTGTTTTTTTAGGGTTAAAGTAACGGTCAAAAATTTACAACAAGTAGGGATTCGCCGTGTATTGCCGGCTAAGAATGTCCCTACCCCTTTCTGCCCACGGGTGTCGTAAGAGGCGACTAAGGGTATGGGCTTTTTAAGTAGTTTTTGGGCGATGCGGTTGGAAACCCATCACCAATGATACTTTGTTTCTACCATCTTGTCCCCCATCAACTTCCAAATGTGGCTGAGGAGTTTCTAGCTCTAAAGCTCTGGCTATCCCTTTTTGGGATTTATGGCCGTGAGTATATGTATGTATGTATTCTATAACAATCCTCACCTCTTCCTGCCTATGTCCAAACAGCCTCACATAGTTTCCAGGCCGGCCCACGAACTTGCCCTTGAAGAATGCGATGTAGAATATCGACGCGTAGTAGTTGACGAATTGTAGGAGATATATCTTCAGAGTTAGAGAGTCGTCGAATTCTGTTTGGGTGCGTAGGAGCTCCTTTTCTGTAAGCCATTCTGCTAGGTATTGGTATATCTGAAATCGAAATAGTTTTAGCAATATATTTAAAGGAAGATCTATTTAAGCACTAAATGGCGGACTCAATAGCATATTCGTTTTGGAGTTAATGGTTTTTATGATATTCTTAATACTGCAGATGTAACTGCTGATAACTGATAGGTTTGGGACGCATATAAAAAGGATGACAAATGAGGCTAATAATTGTGGTGGTGGTGATAAAACAGCAAAGTGAACAGTTTTTACTTACTGACTGCTAGAGCATATAAATTGTTTGGAGTGGTTAGCAGCGCAGTGATCAATGGCAGTATTTTGTGAATGTCGATCACTAGCAAATTTATTGAGCAGTCAATCGACTATGTACATATATGTATGGCGACACTAACGTAGTATAAATATAAGGTCCCAAGGGGTTGAAGGTTAGCAGGCTGTTGTGCGCCTGCTGCTCGTTCACGGAGTTGGTTCCGCCTCGTGGAACCGTTGTTGTTTGGATTGAAGAAGTAAATGATAAGATATTTACTTGATTTACTTGGGTTTATTGAGCCTTTACATCTGTATTAGAAATTTAAACTATATAATGTGAAATGACTCTAAAACGTCTTCTCGTCTTCTCCGTGTCTTCTTGGGATTCTTCAATTGTGAAAAGTAAAAAGGGAAAGAATAGTGCCTGAGGCGGCGTATTTATAGGCTAAGCTGTTTGTCTCCTTTCTGATGGCGCTTGACGTGACTGACGCGACTCTGGATTGTTTATGTTTTGAGCCCGTTAAAGCACTTGGATTCAAGTGGCTTTAACATACTGGGGGGCCATTGAAGACGAGTCTTCAATCTTCTTCTACAAGTAGGCACAAGCGATTTATGGCTCGCCTTACTGTCGATTGCATGGTCTTGATATCGGCCACTCTCGGGACACCATCTGCTCCTGGATATAGTTTAGTGACTCGCCCTCTTCGCAAGGTAAATGAATTATAGGATGACAACCGCAACACATGTGAGATATGTATGTATGAATTATTAAGTTGTGTAGTGTCGGCTTCGAATAGCACTACCTCATTTCTTCCCGTGGGAGTACCGACACAGGCGACTAAGGGTATCTGGGGCTTTAAAAAAGAGTTTTGGGCGAAGCGGTTGGAGACCCATCACCAACAACCTTTATTTTACCATTTTTTCCCACTGAACTTCTAATTCCAAGGAATTTCAAATTCCTGAGCTCTAGCTACCCCTTTAAGGGATATATAGCCGTGAGTATATGTATATATGCATGACTCACATAGTTGAAGACACATATGAAGAGCAAGTTGATGGTGGCGGCGGTGGCGGACGTGAACATGATGG
Source organism: Bedellia somnulentella (assembly GCA_963576735.1). NCBI lineage: Eukaryota > Metazoa > Arthropoda > Insecta > Lepidoptera > Bedelliidae > Bedellia > Bedellia somnulentella. The sequence goes on from OY755172.1 coordinate 16,413,453, forward strand.
GGTTGGTGGTGATGAGCACGTTGTCGTTGTGGCGCAGGATGGCGGCCCCCATCAGAGACATCCGGTATAGTACCACTGCCAATACTGTAGCTACTGCTAGGAGAACTAACAGACAGACGACGGAGAATGACATGATGGTAGCAGGGAGACGCATGCGCCAGAACGGGACCATGGGCTCGCGTTCGCCGGTTACTACGTTTAGCTGGAAAACAGGCAAAAAAAAATAAGCTATGTTATTATATATATATATATATATCGGTATCGGTCTCAACAACTAATGGGTATTGCATTAAAGAGATATAAGTAGCCCCTGAAAGGTTCAACACTCCTGAATAAGGAGATTTGATCGTATTCTAAAATACTGGCCTAGTACGGGACTACATGCTTCAGACACTTTATATAGAATAGAATAGAATAACTCTTTATTGCACATCAAACACAAATTTACAAAAATCATAATATGATCAAACAGTTTACAGTGAGGTACAATTGGCGGTCTTATCGCTAAAAGCGATATCTTCCAGACAACCTTTGGAAGGTGAGATCGATAAATTAATTATTTGGGTAGATGCACAAAACAAGGCCAAAAAAAATCTATAGCTACGTCCACACTGTGCCTTTTCATCTTCAACTTTCGTCTTCATCTTTGTATTCAACTTTCAATTGACGCTGACAATAAGTGAATGCGTTATTCGTAGTTTGAGTTTCTGTTGGAAACATGTGCGACGACAATATTTTACTTGGGGGAATATATGCAGCTTACTTGGTCATAAGAAATTCCAGAAAAAAAAACCATCGTTCCTCTTTACTTTATTCGTGTAAAGTTTATTGTTAGGATCCCAGAGTTGTGGAAAGCTTCTGTAATCTTCAATAAAACTTAATGTTAAATCTTTTTCTTCGTCCACCATCTTGTTGTTGAACGCTATGACGCACAGAAATCCACCCGACTCCGGATAACTTGCAACACAGCGCGCGCTCCGCTTTCAACTGTCATCGCGCATGCATTAAGGGCATGCCTCACGTGCGCTGTTGACTGCGCTATGTCGCATGCCCTTATTGAACAAAAAAAGGCACAGTGTGGACGTAGCTTATTAAGCTTACTTAAAACTAACTTATTTAATTTAAATAACAATTATACAATTTATTTAACAATTTAATTTAAATAACAATTTATATAAATATAATTGAATTTATGAATTTACTTCACAGGAATCAAACAACGTCCGAATCTTGAACCGAGCACTCTTAAAGTTAAACAGAAACTCGTCATTTATAAATGTTTAATAAGAGTTTTCAATGAAAAACCTTTGCCATTGCAATTAATTCCAAACTGGCAATTTTATTTGGACAGGCACTCAGTGAGTTACCTTTTCTCCACATAACCTATACCAATTAATCACAAAAATATCTCCCGTCAAATCCCCCTATCTAGTCATAAAATCAATTCTATAACTCCACCGCAGTCATACAAACCCACAAACAGTCACACACCTGCGTCCGCTTGACGTGTGCCAGCCGCGCCAGGTACTGGGGGCGGGGATGCTCCTCGTACACGTCTCACAAAACATACAAACACACAAACAGTCACACACCTGCGTCCGCTTGACGTGTGCCAGCCGCGCCAGGTACTGGGGGCGGGGATGCTCCTCGTACACGTCTCACAAAACATACAAACACACAAACAGTCACACACCTGCGTCCGCTTGACGTGTGCCAGCCGCGCCAGGTACTGGGGGCGGGGATGCTCCTCGTACACGTCTCACAAAACATACAAACACACAAACAGTCACACACCTGCGTCCGCTTGACGTGTGCCAGCCGCGCCAGGTACTGGGGGCGGGGATGCTCCTCGTACACGTCTCACAAAACATACAAACCCACAAACAGTCACACACCTGCGTCCGCTTGACGTGTGCCAGCCGCGCCAGGTACTGGGGGCGGGGATGCTCCTCGTACACGTCGAAGCCGGTAAGGTCCCAACGGTGGGTCATTTCGGCTGAGTAGCGTTTCCATAGCTCCAGGAAACATGCCGCTGTGAAACACACATATTTAATTAAGGTGTGGGAACGGCAAAGATGTACTGGCCAGTTTTTGGCCCTGTGGCCTGAGCGGCTTCACCGCAGCGAAAGAGACGCCTCTAGTGGGCAAGTGATTCAGCCATTGTATGCATGCGAGCTGATCCATAATGCGCGGACTTGAGATCGCCACAATGGTAATAAAGTTAGTGTTGCCAAAATATGCAACCAAACTATCTCGTCCAATTAATATATTTTATTTAATATAACGAAACACCATTCACGTTTAACTGAATTTATATATGGTAGATAACCCAATATTATAATTTGAAGAACAAATGTTTCAGAGAGATCAAATGAAATACACTTATTTTTTCAAGCCAATATTGGGTATCCTAAATTATAAAAAATCGAGATACTGTTTAGAGTTACTACTGTTTGGAGATACTGTTTGTAACTATATCGAACCGATTTCTCAGTCTGAGAAAATAAAACAATATATGTTTCAATATTTTCTCCCTCAAATTTACTCGATATGATATCTTATCATTTTGATATAAACATTAAAAGAAAACTAATGTTTTATCTCACCCCAGAAACTAATGAAAATGGCAAAGAACACAGTGGTGGGGTTATATCCAACAGATAGGTGATCCGCAAATGAAAACACAAGAAACAATTCATGTTTGAAAACTTCTTTAAATCTACTCGATTTGAAATATTATCATCTTAAACTTTTTATATAAACACAGTGGTGGGTTTGTCAAACAGATAGGTGATCCTCGAGTGAAGACCCTTGTAACAATTCATGTTTCAAAACAGGTCTCTACAAATGTACTCGATATGATATCTTGTAATCTTAAACCCTTTACAGTATAATAAACATATAAAAAGTTATATTTGCAGCTCACCCCAGAAACTCATAAAGATGGCAAATAGGTGATCCGTGAATGAAGACAGGTGTCTCGCAGGTCCTAGTAGGTGCAGAAATAGTCGCAACCATTCTTATTACTTAGAAAGATAACCATTCAGAAACTTATATTAGCAACTCACCCCAAAAACTCATGAAGATGGCAAAGAACACAGTGGTGGGGTTGTCGAACAGATAGGTGATCCGCGAGTGAAGACAGGTGTCTCGCAGGTCCCAGTAGGTGCAGAAATAGTCGCATTGCGGACACATCTTTATCGTCGAGTTGTAGTTGCACACGTCTTCGCTGGAAGTATATCGTTATGTTTACATTAAGTATATTTTATCATTATTACGATAGGTACATTTTTATATAAATAAATAAATCTGTTACTTATGGATTTTTGAAAATACTTAACAAATTATGTGTGGGAACAGCAAAGATATACTGGCCACTGCTTATACCAACTTAAAATTTGTATTTATAATTTGTTAGAAAAACATTTTTAAACCGCGATGTAGGATTTTTATGTCGCTGCTAGTATGCGAGTGAGTTCGCCGTCTAGAGGTCGCCACTTATGCATAGTTTTAAAAGACGTCATTTGGAGAGATGACTGTATCACAGAGAAGTTTATCATAATCACCTAACATCTGGACCACGATATTGAGGGGTGTACCATATATTAAAGTATTAAAGGTTTATGAATGAACACTTTATTTGGACGAAAGAAATAATATAGATATGGCCTGAGACAATCGCCTGAGTTATTGTGTATAATTTTCTAAACTCGAGAATAATGTAATAGCTACCTCGGTTGGTTGTCATAGACGGTGACTGCGGAGTATATGACACAAATGACCCCGACTAAGGAGGCCGGTATCAACATGTGCGTGTAGAAACCTAGCCACGCGAAATATAAACCTGAAACCAATACACACTTTTAAAAAAAGTTTCCTCGTTTTGGAGATATGAGTCTTTAAACCTGCACCTTTGTTTTGAAATTCTTGTAATTCTCTCAAAATCGATTTTATGTGGAATGTCTGCGACCAGAACTTTATGATGCCAAAAGTACAAGGCTTTGTTTTACAAATATTTGCCGTGTAGTGTCGGCTTTGCCGTGTAATATCGGCTTAGAATAACACTACCCCATTTCTACCCGTGGGTGATCGTAAGAGGCGACTAAGGGTATAGGGGCTTTTAAAGTGATTTTTGGGCGATGTGGTTGGAGACCCGTCACCAAAAACATTTATTATTACCATCTTTTCCCCAATCAACTTCCAAAAGTGGCTGAGGAATTTCTCATTCCAAAGCCCTGGCTACTCCGTTAAGGGATTTACAGCCGTGGATATATGTACATACATACATACATATACTCACGGCTATAAATCCTTAGAGGGGGTAGCCAGAGCCAAGGAATCAGAAATTCCTCAGCCACTTTTGGAAAGTTGAGTCGGGAAAAGATGGTAAAGTAAAGGTTGTTGGTCACCTCTTACGACACCCGTGGGTAGAAAGGGGTAGCGACATTCTAAGCCGGCACTACACGGCAATCTAAGCGATATCTAATCTAAGGATATATGTATGTATGTTTTTTATATAGACTCTTTAATATCTTTCAAGTTCTACCAATAGTGAACCTATAGTGAATTATACAATAATAATGTTGCAATATAAGTGAAACAAGTCACAACTTTCTTTGGGGTTATAAAAACTTCTACCAATCAGAACAGCACCTCAACACTATTTCAAACGTGTTAAACCTCAGTGGGTTGGATATTGCGTCATAAGTTCCTGGGACATATACGCACGATTAATTCTCATTGGGATTGTTTTACAATAATCATTATTTGGCTTGTGATCAATGAAATAAAATTTAAAATGTTTCATAATAAAAAATGTATAAATTCTCACCAATTTTCACACCAAAGTAATCCTTAACATAGTCGAGCGGCTGGTATTTCAGACACTTGGACACACTCGCCCACTCCGTGTACAACAGATGACGCATGGAGCCGGGGGTTTTGAGATCACCCTGTAGATATAACATGCATTATAATAGACATAAATAATAAAAGATAAGTCAATGTTTGGGAATGACAGATAGGGTTGATGGAAGTCAAGTGACGAAAGAGATATTTAGAAATGGCTTTGTAAGAAGACGGACGCACAGAACGAAAGTAACATAAATAACCTTATGGGAAAAAAAATCCTAAGAGTGAACAAAACAAGCATTTATAACAAGGTTGATATGAATGCTAAAGAAAGCAACAGGGGTTTATCGGGATTGTGCAAAGTGGAGAAGGGTCATCGTCTGCCCCTATAGTAATGAAAGATTATAATTATTATCCCACAACGCTTACATCATGCAACGGGTAGGCAGCGCTGTAGGAGCCGTTGGAGATGAGTCGAGCGATTCCAAACGCGAAGTCGTCATGAAGAGAATCCGAAAACTTCTTCCTGTCTAAAATGAACTGGACGATTCGGGAACGAATGGAAGGCGTCCAGAAACACTCGGCTGATGTGTCGAATCTGTAGAACAAGAAACAATTAAATAATATGAAAAGATGGCTATAAATCTATAATAAGGCGTGGCCCGAGCTTTAAAATTGGCCATTCCAAAGCAATAAAGCCTTTGAAGGGAAAAGATGGTAAAATAAAGTAGCCGCCTTGCACGACTTCCATGGAAAGAAATACGGAAACAGAATAGCAAAGATGCTCCGAATCAAGTAGTATGAAGTCGCAGCAGAGATTATAGGTTTTCTGAATATCACGTCAGTTTAAGTTCGAATTACCCAATTTAAGAACATCTTGTCCAAGTAAAACGGGAGCATTTCCTATTTTGTTTCAACACAATTTCATAGGTTTGCTCATTGTCTTTGCGCTCAAGCAGTTAAACCATTTCACGCGGTTAGCAGCAAAGACATGAACATTCCATGGAAATGACGCCACGCGTATGGCGGCTCATAATAAGTATAATTAATTAGACTCACAAGTATTCCTTATCCTTAGAGTATATGGCAGTAAGGCGGTGTCTTCTCTCCGGGAACATCTTGGTGTCGACGCGAATCTTGGACATCATACTGTCCCATCCGTCTTGTATTTTATCTAAAAATGTGTTTGTTTTCTCGTGTACGTCTTTTAGTGCTGAAAACTTTACAAAATAGTATAGTTTAGTTTATTTGAATCAGATTTTAATTGCGAATGATGGTAAGATAAGTTTGCTACAAAAAAAGGATGTAGTCTTAGTAACTTAATTAGTTTGCGTCGTGTAGATAAGTCACAGAAATATTTTGTAGAATCTCAAAAGACCAATCCCTCGTAATGTAGCATGTGAAAATCAATGGTGTAATTTAAATACAAATGTTTGGTAATTGATCCCAAACTGAGAACGACATAATAGATTAAAAACCACAACAATTATATATTTTTGTACAAAACAAAAAAATTAAAAAGTATTTACTAAAAGAACCTCTCTTCTGCAATACAAATACAAGTTTTTCTGTATTCCACAGAATAAACTTAAGGTACTGACTCCTTTCTTATATGTTTGGTATGTGATATTAAATTATGGGGGAATATTTAATAATAATAATAAACACTTTATTGCATACAAATACACAACACACAAACAGTATTTAAAAATTACAAAACAGTCAATGTACACAAAGGCGGACTTATCGCCTTAACGCGATTTCTTCCAGTCAACCTTTATGGTGAGGAACAAATGAATAACTCTTTAATTTAAATTACGGTCAAATATAAATGCAATTTAAACGGAACTTAATTAAACACAACTTATTTACAACCTATATATTAATTTATATACCTAATAATAATTATATCAAATATACCATACAATATCTTAATACTTACTTATATAATGAAATAAATACAAATATATACATATACCTAACTTTATAAAATCTACCAACCTAAGAACACACATCATTGAGGATACAAGGAAATCAAACTTATGCTAGCTATTTTATTACGGCATCTACATGTAATACAGTTTTCCATCACCTTAAATGCTCACTGAAAATGATACCAGCAACTCAAGTTACCTTCATTCCTCGTTAGTTACCAATCCCAGTGCATATATATTCTATCATCTTGTTTGTGTCATTAGTAAGTTACAAGTACAGAAACTTCATTATCTAGTTACATTGTTAAGTAATGTATCACTTATCATCTTTTTTTGTATGGTGTGGATATCAAATTATTTGTGCTAGTTTTGACACAAGACTTCTCTATTACTTATTGGACAAGTCTTGTCAATCAATAGCCCATCGAAACCAGCTATATGCAAAAGTAGAGCTCAACGTCTTTGTATACCACACATATACGTATAATCTTAAGCTACAACATCAATTTATGAAACATTTCATACAATATTAGGCACAAAACATAGATAAAGCATCAAGAAGTCCGTTACAGAGATAGTAATGTTATTTGTTCAATAAGAATAAAAATAAAAGCAATTACAAAAAAGCAGCATACATCAATAAGAAAATGGTTAATGCGGGTTCAAGAGATTTTCGTTCTTACTAAAAAAAAACATCAAAACCGAATTAGCAGAAGTTTAAGAGTCAACGATAAAAACTTTAACAATATAAAAGACAGGTTCGCATTCTCCACCATAAATAAGTATTTCTTTATACATGGTAAACATAATAACAGAACAACTAATGAACAGTGACTTAGCTTAGTTCAGCCTTTCACAGGATTTGGAAAGGTTTGCAATGCAAATGCGTTGTTGCTCGATCTTAACTAGAAAACATATGAATAACTGACGTTTGAAAACCAACTTATGTTGAAAGTAACAATCCAAGTTCTTTCATAAACATGAATGTAGGATTATCGTGTTAACCCGCACATAAACGTTCTGATGGTATTTTATCTTAATCAGATCCTAGCACATTGATTCCCCCAAACACAAAAATGAATAAAATTTATAAATAGATTCTTGTTACTTTTGCACGCTCAAACAGATAGGTTAATCAAGATATATAAAGTACACAAAAACTAGGAAACATTATTAAGCAAAGAGAAACTAAGTCTGGAAAGTAAGTAAACCGAAGATTTGCTTTTTGTAGCAGAGTTAAATGTTACAACAGTCAGAAAGTAAAGCCAGGTTAGTAGAGCCAGCGAGCCATGTTACATACAACCATGCGATGCTACCATACCTTGGACATATACATGGCGGCGTTCAGAATGGCATTGGTCTTGCCGCCGCGCCTTATCCTACTGCATTCCTACGACATCAAACTTATGCTCAACTCTAAATTATACTATTTCTACTTCATTTAGCTTATACTTTTATAGGCAAATTTGAAATATTTGGTTACATTTAATACTTAGTTGGAAATCAAAGCCAATATGTTACTCGTCTCACGTTACAATTAAACATATATGAATTCTAACATACATGTTTAATTAAAAAGTTATAGAGGACAGCCGTTTATTTTAACATACTATGCCTATCTAATATCACGTTTTACAGAGGCATCTACTTAGAAAACAAAACAGAAATATCAAAATGTGCTCGCATAAAACCACTTTTAACAATAAAACAGTCTTTCAAATATTTAAAGGCAAATAAACTGATTGGATTATAATATATCAAATTTATAGTTACCAATATTTACCCTAGGGTAAACTTGTATATTTTAAATATAATTAAATAGTTTATAAAGCACCTTTTACAAATTTAATACCCTCCAAAAATATATCTTAAAAGCGAAGCTAATAGATACTAGTAACTAACGTAAAACCTACATTTTATTATCTATTATATAACAGAATTATTAAAGTAGCAAAAATTTTATCTTACCTTCATGGGCATCCTTAGTTTGAGTATTTCACTATAGTCTCTGAGTACTTGTAATGGAGCATGTATCTGTAAAAAAAAATTATAACTAAGAAAGTTTAAAATTTTAAAAAACCGTCTTTGTGCGAGTCAGACTCGTGCATCAAGGGTTCCGTAAAAAAAATAAGATTATCAGAAGATGAAATGAAGTATATAATGCAATTGTCATACCAAATATCAATATGCTAGATCGACTGAAAGTATCGTTTAGGTTTTGATTAGGAAGCGTTTTGACGATATGGCCAAATCACATTATTCAATTCGGCGGGAACAAAATATGATGGTTTACCTAAACAAAATGCAGCCTGTGCACGTTATAAAACCCCTCCTTTTTTTAAATTGCGTGCGATTATTTCCCACTGATTCTCTTTGTTTAAAACCTCGCTAGTCAGATTCGGTATAATCGTCATTCTACGCGGAGGCCTAGGAAGCCTAGGAAGGCACGTAAAATGGGCTGTAATAATGACACTTTGGTACACTGTATCTGCAATGATAAGTTACCTTAACAAAATGCAGTCCATGCAGGTTACTGGGCGCCTCCCTCTCCAGCTGCAGCCCCTCCCCCTCCAGGTTCCGCTCGAACACCGCCCGCTGCGTCGCCGCCACGGGGTCCCGAGCGTCCTCCCGCCCCGCCTCCCATACTAGCACGAAGTCGATGGAGCGGATGCCGTCGTTGAATGTGAGAGAGGGATTGTTGCGGATGCTGTCCATTATTATGCTGTAATGAATAGATAAAGTTTGAAGGTTTTGAAAGCTGTGTAGTGTTGGCTTAGAATAACACTATCCCGTTTCTTCCCCAGGGTTTTCGTAAGAGATGACGGTATTAGGGCTTTTAAAGTGATTTGTGGGCGATGCTGTTGGAGACCCATCACCAACTTCTAGAAGTGACTAAAGAATGTCTTCTTGTAATACTCTGGCTACTCCTTATAGGGATTTATATCCGTGAGTATATGTAAGCATGGATAATAAAAACTTAATGATGATGTAAGGTAGATATATTGGGCATGGCAAAACAAGCTTGAAAGTAGAGTTAAAGCAGTGGAAATGATATCCCTCAGATGTTTATGTAATATAAGATTGTGCGAGAGAGTGAGACATGGTATGATTCACGAACGATTCGGTTTGCAATGTAGATAAATGAATGTTAAAAGAAGTGTTGCTAAAAGAAGACAGCCACGCAAGACGTTTGAACCCCAAAATAAAAAAGTTCATACAAAGACGAGAAGAATAATTGATTTGAGGGAAGAGAGATGTCAGGATTGTGCAAAGTGGGGATGGATAGATAGTTTCTCGTATGAGAATGTGGAGCCCCCTTTAATATTAATATTGTTCTTATGAAATGAGAAAACTCGACATTTCTAATGTTATTGACCCATCTTGACTTTACACGATTGTATCTCATCTTTGAACTCAGCAGTTATTCTCGGGCTTTTGATAGCATAAATCAATTAAATTTATAGTACTTAATTACACTTCGTACGCTACACTGTATTATCTGTATTATTATGTACTGCTGTACTGCTATCACTGGATGATTATAACAGTTAGCGTAACGTTAAAATACCTATGCTTTTTAAAAGCAGTACTATTATTTATATTCATTACAGAAGGGCAAGCACGAGCGCTATTTTATCGACGCGATAACGGTCAGAATGAAATGGCAGTATACGATACTAAGTAAGTGCGTAGGAGATGGCTGCTTTATCCCACGCGATAACTAGTTTAAACACCGCTCGTACTAGCCAGGCTGATAGTCAAATCTTTTACTATAACTTAATATAACATATTCTACTAACAAAACGATGGTTATGATCATATAATGAAACTTACGCGCAATGGTTCTGTGCCGGCTTCCCATTGCTATTGAGCGTCGCGTTGCGTTTGGACGGCTGACTGCACGAGTCGCCGGTCGCCTGGTATGTGTCCTCCGCGGCGCGGGTGGATGCCTCACTGCCATTGTCTCTGCGAACATATGCAAGATTATCACATGACTGATATAGATAGAGAATTTTCTAAAAAACAGATGCTGCAGTGTCAACGTAAAATAGCATGTTTGGAAGGTACAAAGTGAGAGTGTTTAAGTAGTGGGATGGAACTAATGGTGTGGCTATGAAATGAGAGGGACTCAAATAATGAAATTATGAATCGTTAGTAATGGGTATCGAACCGAATGGGACGAAGTCCAACCACATCGCTCACGGGATTATAGCCGTGAGCAAAGGTATGTGGTTAGCTTAATCCGAATTCTTTTGAAATTAAATGCCATTAATCCCTTAGGAGGTCTTCTTTAGACAATTTTGACCGAATCCAAACCAGAATGATATGATCTCAGAAATGTGTGTTTGCGATGCCCACATTACCATTAACGTTGCTGATTCTGATGTTAACGATAAGTGATCTACAAACATGAGTCAGGAATTAAATTAGTAATGCTATAGACGCGGATCTGTGGAAAGACCTATTCTAATTTTAACCTTGTATATAAAGAAGAGCATTTATATCGAAACTATTCCTTTATTAATTTGCAACAGCTTTACGACATAAAAGTTGAGGTTGTGATTATATCGGAATAGAAAGCAAAGATTTTTGCTTATTTCGGTTCCTTAGCTCTTCATTTTGTCAAGTAGTAGTAAATGATAACATCATATCAAAGGCATTTTCACTCTATCATCAAAAAGCTCTATTCATAATGTCGCAATGTGAGAACTTCAGAATATTAAGCATACACCACTTTCATTTCATTCATGTCTAAAAGTACAAGTGCTTTACAAAATGTTATTAAAATAATGTTAGTCACGTGTTATTATTATTTATTATATGGTTACTTACACAATCGCCGCACAAGCATATTTAAACCACTAAAGCAAATATTCACATGCAAAATCTAATATAAATCAACATGCAAACCCTGTAAATAAAGTAAAGTCTCGAAGATTGCCAGTCTATTTCATAAATATGAGTTTGAGTTACTTTAAACATTATTTAAAGTTTATGGCCCATTGCAATTAACAACCATTATATAATTGACTTAATATGAAATTAATATTTAGGTCTAAGCTCCTACATTATTTTTTTCAATAAAGATTAATTGCATATTAAGTAAATTATATTAAAACAAAACAAACGACTTAATAAATAGTACAATAAAAAAGACATCTTTAACTAATGAAGAAAAAGACAATTTTTATACTTATTTATGAACATACGTGAAGAAGACAAATAAAATACAAATTCCAACATAAATCTTAAGAATTTGGTTAAACATAGACTAATAATACTAACAATAACATTATTAACACAAGTTTAACACTGACAAAAATACCTAAAAACTATGACATCATACCACCAAATAAAACAACGAGGCAACAAAAAAATATAGACACAGTAGTGATAACAGCAGCTAAGTGCAGCAGGCGTACATGAATCAGTGACAAGTCTCGTGACTCACCTCTCGGTGTTCATGTCCTGCGATATGGTGTCCTGGTAGGTGCTGAGCACCGACATGGCCTGCAGGTCCGCCGGCCGTTCCGGGGTGTCCGTCTGCGTCTGCCCATCATAACCACGCATACTTTAATGCTAAGAGTTTACTACAAACCAATACATATAGAGCTAATGTGGATTGTAATGTCAGTAAAGGACTACGAGTATCATGGAGAACACAAATTTAGATTTAAATGAGAATCTACCAAAAACCTAGGCACCCTGTTTGAATTAAAAATGATAAAAGAGTATGTTTGTATAAAGGATTGGTGAATGTGAAGGTAGCCCAAGAGGTTTGCCAAGTTCGCAGAAACTGGTGATTGATTGTATCTGTCTACTCGATGGAAACGAATGGTAAAAGTGTATGAATGTAAATAATATATTTGAGTCTAAGAAGAGCATTTAGATATTGCTTGGGTTGTCATACTTTTCATTATTTCGGTATACATAGTAAACTTTGGAATATTTTCTCCCTCTGTACTTGAAAAGACATCATATTAAATCAATATTAACTATTACTTTTCATCTAAGTGTTAATCAAGTTGATCGAAGGATACCTTGATAGCTCAGTGGGCATACCACCGTTTCTCATACCGGAAACGCGAGTTCAAGTAAGCCACCACTTCGGGGAATTATTGCATGAACGCTGAGTTAAGTTTTTGACGAGGACTATGCCTATGCCTCATACATGTGATAAAGTAAACAAGACAAGTGTACAAAATAAGAAAAAAATGTGAACGATGTTCGTAAAGTCATTGTTATTGTTTCAATCAGTTAATCATCCTGAGAAAAATCTGACTAAAATACCAAATATCCAAGTGTGTAAATTATGAAAATTAAAGAAAAAAACCTACACTGTTAGCAAAACTTTACTTGAAGTTTATAACTTTATTAACTGAGTGTTGGTAAAATTTATAGAGATCATTATTTTACCGATTATTTCTATCACTGTAATTTTAAATTTCGATATCTACACCTACAAGGCAATAAGCCCAAATACTCTAGATCGAAATGAATGATTTTTCAGCCAGAAAGATGAAGAAAGATATGTATTTTCATCACAAACAATTTCTGTGTACGTTTTTGGGTTGCTGTTAAAACCAAAAATCTAGTTACTCAAGAAATAAGGCTATATTTTTGTTTGACATGGTTAAATAAAATTAATTCTTAAACCAAGGACAAAATAATGTTATCTGAATAAAAACATCACAAATGTAATGTTATGGAAAGTATTAAACGCTACAGAGAAGTTACAATTGTCTTACATAATAATCGTTCTTCTGTGCTTAATAGGCTTTATAAGGTTTTATAAGTATATTAAGCTTCATAAGAGCTATTTATAATTTATGTTCACGAGATTCTCTTAAAGAATTGTTTAAAACCATGTCACTGTCATGTCAATATATATATATGAAAACATCATGTATGTAAGAAAAAATTAGAAAGCATTTCCCAAAAACTGTGACAGACATACTAGAAGTCTTAGAGATGATAATAAGATTGAAAAGTACAGATTGTCAAAAATAAATACATCTTTCATGGGGTTATGCGTAAAATTTTATAATAAAATACCTGATGACCTGCTTGGTGTCACCAGGGCTCTATTCAGGATATTTTGAGACATACACCAACATTGTAATATTACAAGGAAAGACATGTGTTGCTGAGTTTCTTACGGGTTCTTCTCGCAACAATATACCTTCTGAATCCGAAGTAGAGTCAGTAGAGTAAGATTTAACTTATATATAAGTTTGTGACGTTCAAAAAATAGAAAACAATTCTGCTTATTTTGTAATAAATATTTTTTACATTCATATACTCACGGCTATAAATCCCATGAAGGGGTAGCCAGAACTAGGGAATTGAAAAATCCTCAGCCACTTTTGGAAGTTGCGTGGGGAAAATATGGTGAAATAAAGGTTTTTGGTGATGGGTCTCCAACCGCATCGCCCAAAAATCCCTTAAAAGCCCCAACACCGTTAGTCGCCTCTTACGTACACCCACCGGAAGAAATGGGGTAGTGCTATTCTAAGCCGGCACTACACAGCATATATTTTTTATCTTATTTTTATCTTTAGGATGTATAACTGTGACCCGTTTCAAGTAAAAAAACCTTTTTTACTTGACACTGTGCAACAAAATAAAGAGTATTTTTTACCAATCTATTTATAATTGTTTCTGTGTAAAGTTGTAGGTACCAATCTTGTTAACCGATTTAGATAAATTTCCCTTTAATGAAACAATGACATCGTATCGATAATTATAAATTTTACATTAGGAACTTTACAGGGGAAAAGATTATAGAGAGAAAAATATAGTATCGTTTGTGATAGGTCTCCCTCCACCCACATCGCTCAACAAACAATAAACCTCACGCCTTAGTCGCCTTTTACGATACAAGCGGGATTAAAACTTTTAGTATAATTTGAAAGCCAGAATTCAAGAGCAACTATGTTCTATGAGTATCGCTTATAGAAGGATTTCGATGTTTTAGTTACTTAGTACTAGTGGTCCACCCCGGCTTCGCACGGATGGTGTTCAATATTTTTTACTTTTTTCCCCCTACGACATTTAGCGTAATGATATATATCCTATGTCCTTTTCCCGGTTCTAAGCTACCTCTCTAACAATTTTCAGCCAGATCGGTTTATCCGTACTCGAGTAATAAATAGTGTAACTAACACCACTTTCGTTTATATACATAGATTACTTGTAAAGTACAATCTACACTAATAAGTTCATTTTTTTTTACGCAATTCATCAATGTATTAAATATACATGTTTTTTATGATACGTCACGAAAAGTTATGATATGGTATGACCATGACCGATGCAATATCTTTTTTTAACTTCAAATTTAGATAGTTATATTACGCAAGGTTCCATGGTGAGTAATGTGTTATGTTATGGCTGAGTGGATAGACTTTAGAGGAAATCCAGTTCTACACACATTATAATATATATAATAATATCGCATTACCAACCACCGATCTTTTATCCTACATTGAATTTCAAAAAGTTGCTTAGCAATACTAAACCGGAAGTTCTAGTTACCCCTTTTTTATTAATTGCAATAAGTATTATACTTTACTTTGAAGTGTCCGCTAAGAATAGCACTAACCCATTTCTTCCCGCGGGTGTTGTAATCAGGTCCTTAGGGTTTCGGGCTTTTTAGGGATTGTTGGGCGCTGTAGCTGGTGACTCATAACTAACCATACTTTATTTTACCATCTTTACTCCTGTCAACTTCCAAAAGAGGCTAAAGAATTTCGAATTTGAAGCTCTGGCTACGCGTTTTTGGGATATGTAACATATACTAACATAGCAAACAGATCAAGTTAGCCAAGGTATAGTAACTCAGCGAAAAATTTTATAATATTCAATACACAAATAAATAACAGATCATGGTTAGAATTATTCCATCAACGGGGATTGGAACCAGCGACCCATGGAAGCCATTTCTTGGAAGAGATAACGTCCGAGCTACCTTTGACATCCCGTAGCAAAGCTTTAAATTATTTTGTTAAATTCACATTGTTTCTCAATTGAACACAAACGTATACGTGTGCGACTAAAAAAGATAATTAGTAGAGTCCTAATAATTCACCTTGGATTTTATTCACAAACTCGTGAGAACCCTAAAAAGTATCGGCATTATATGAAGGAAGGAAAGAAGTTTATTTGAGGTTAATTAGAACATAAAACTCACTTTAGGTTGGCCCTCTCTCTGGTTACGATGGTGGTGGCGGTGGTTTCCGCGGAACTGGGTCAATCCCACCCCGTACAACGTGTAACTTAGCACATCCACCACACATTTTCCAAACATTATCACTCATCATTATTTAATAGGTTAATAAACATTGTTTTATGAAACAAACACTAATTTATTTAATCAATAATATCCATAAAACAACCAAAAACCACCTAAGAGTAGTGTTTAAATGTAATGTTTGTGGGCAATAAAACTCTTCAATATTTGGCAGTATAAACACTTGAGCAAATATCTAAAAATACACTTAATAAAATTAAAAAGAATAATACGAAAAAGACCGGCAAAACTTTTTAATCGCGAACACTTTTGAAATTCGAATGTCGAGTTAGTGTAAAATTCGACTGCCAGTGATTTCCTCTTAATACGTGTATTTGGAAGAGGTTTTAACCTCTTTTAAAGTTAACTTTTTGACCATAATAAAATAAACAACGCGATATTCTCGCTTAACGTTACATCAACAACTGACGAACGTTTAACACAGAATGTTGACTTAGCAAGCGCACTTTAACAAACTTGATTCAATTAACTTCATTGGTCTCTATCGCACTTATATTACGTGCTAGAGAAGGAAAACTATACCTTATGGTTAAATGAAGGTTCTCGTCTGACATGAATGAATCATCTACATCATCTGTTAGCAGAGAGATCACTGGCTTTAGATAATAAAAAAGTCTAATACTTCACTATCAATCATTAAATTCATGGTCATTACAATTTTTAAACAACTTTAGATCCTACCTATGTATGATTACTACCGAGACTTTAATTACGCATAATGTATTCAATGGCATATTTTCCTGGTTGTTTGACTCTATTTATATTACATAATTATACATATCAAGCTCAGTAAATAAACAAAATCATATTCACGTTACATGGAATGAGGCAAATGGACGCTAAGGAAATAATAACTTTTTAACGGTTTGGTTCAAAAATACTTTTCTTTTCAATGACGGTATGGTCCAGTGATAAGATAGTGGCAAGATCTGGTCTAATAGTAGTGCGGGTTTGCATCACGAGATCCAAATCTCAAAATGATGAATTTGAATGTTTGTTTTCTGCCTTGGAAGATTTTTAAATGTGCATATCAAGTTATTATTATCGTGTATAAAGTTGCATTATCAGGATTGAAATAAACTACGGGTAAAATCCAAGATTATTATTCACTTATACACAAGCAATTTTTATTAAGTTAAGTTTTCATTTTTATTTTATTAATGGAAGAATATATTATACGGTTTCAGTGGTAATTGAAGTCAAAAAAACAACCTGAGTTCACATAAAACGGAAAGGTATGTTTATGAGAGTATTTATCTCATAAAAATGTTTCACCGCAGTTTACCACAGTAAATATATTTTGAAAATTCAGTTTTTTTAGTTCTGGTTGGTTTTTTAGAAGTGGCTGAGGAATTTATAATTCCTTGGCTCTGGCTACCACTTCTAGGGAATTATAGCCGTGAGTATATGCATGTATGCATGTTTTAGGTTTGGGGGTTTTCAGGATTCCAACGGACAAAAATACTTACTGCGTGCATTCAACTACAAAGAAATTTTTTTTCACAGAAAGTACTAACCAGTTCTTATATCTCACAGTGTGAAAACTGACTAACGTAAATGAACGATCTCAGTAAAAACGTGATTCCAATCAGTATTCCACTTAACCGTAAATGGATGAGACTTGGAAAAGCCGAAGCAAATTAATTAATAACTTATAAAGTACTGAAACAAGCGCGCATTGTTTTAATTAACATTAAAGGCGTGTTACACCCAAATGTAATTTGTCGTGTCAAAAAGGCTATTAGCGTGTTTCTTGTAATTATCCTATGTAGGTAATTTAAGAAGTATCATGGGAGTAAGATTGTTGAATGGACATTGTAGGCGGTGTTAAGGACGGTCATTTCGCGATATAAGCTATACGACTTTTTTGGAAAGTGCATTATTGAAGGGTAAAATTGTCTAAAATTCGCAATGAGAATAACTAAAGAGTAAAGATGTCTGAAAGTGGTCACTTTTCACCAGCCGACAACGTGAGTGAAATATGATCTCTTGAAAAAACACCGTGGTATTCACACGTTTTAGAAATAATTGATAAGTGGAAAAGTCATGGATAGCCCAGCAGTGGGACACGAAAGATTGATTAAGATTATACATTATAACTAAAGCTAGCGTGATGTGACTTGATAACTAGTAAAAAGAAAAACCCCGTCACTGAGGATCAACACGCTATCCGAAAGTGTTGTGGAAAAACCCAATAGAGCACAGAGCTACCCACTCGCTTGGAGAAGATACGAGAAATATACCGTGTAATACTGTGCCGGTTTGGTAATTCAATATACTTATATACAACGAAGTTATAACATACATACTTTCATACACATACTCACGACCATAAATCCCAAAAAGGAGTAGCCAGAGCTTCAGAGCTAGAAACTCCTCAACCACATTTGGAAGTTGATAGGGGACAAGATGGTATAAATGAAGTATCGTTAGTGATGGATCTCCAACCGCATCGCCCAAAAACCACTTAAAAACGCCCCATACCCTTAGTCGCCTCTTACGACACCCGTGGTGGGTAGAAAGGGGTAGTGACATTCTAAGCCGGCACTACACGGAAATTAAAGTACTTAGTAAATGTAAGCTTCAAAGAATGAGGCCTCTAATCATGTCTGGAAGATATTCAGTACCCATTTTTGTTCAGACTACGAAATACGAATGGTTAATTAAAACGATTTTTTTTTCTTTATTTTCTTAATGACATCATGTTGTAATGTAAGTGCACTATCAGTGACCATCACATGTGTGTAATGTGTTAGTCATGTTTCAATAGAATACCAGCTGAGATGCTTTCAACGCGTTCTTGAATGGACAATGGGGAGCCTTTCATTACATCCTATTTTACTTGAATAAGCCTTTTATATTTTAATACTAAGAAACAACAATAACCTTGGTATCTTAATGGTCAAGGTATCGGTCTTTGATGGACCACGCATTAGTTTGGTGCGTTTCGGATCTACACATACATACATTAACTCACGCCGTTAGTTCCCATTGGGCATCCTGGCAAACCTCCTATCTTGTTTGCCAGGATCTACACCTTTGTGCATTTTCTTTTTATTTCAAAGATAGTAAAATAAAGGAACGTCGTTAGGATTTTTCACCTTATCACTTCAAAGGCCCGCGGTATCCCGATTCGCTTCTAACAACACCTACTGTTAGAGATTATGATTATTAGGTTATGATATTCTAAGTCTTAGGGTAAACTAATAATTATGGATTCATATAGTTTTACTATAGTACTCAACTACCTATACTCATGGCTATTAATCCCAAAAAGGGCTAGGCAGAGCTTTGAATTAGAAATAAGATATTCCTCGGCCGCTTCAGGAAGTTGAATTAAAGAAAAGATGGTAAAATAAAGGGGGGTTGGTAATGGGTCTGCAGCTACCAGGCGTCTCATGACAACCATGGGAAGAAATGGGTTAGTACTATTTTAGGCCGACACTGCCGTCGAAAATGGTTAGTTAACAATAATATTGTCATATCAACACCAACTAATTACACTCTAATGATTAGGTTCTTGAGCTTTCGAAACAGAGGACTTGAGTTTGTGTATTTGTCCATCTTATAGAAAGCAAAACGTGGGTACCTTCTCTGGAAACTAGATGGCGCTTGCCATGTGAGTTCAGTTCCATGTCCAACAAATTGCCCAATGACCTTTAGAATTTGTTTTCAGGGTATTTGTAGCTGAAAGCAAAAAAACTAAATCCTCACTTACAGTTTTGCCTGTTTGTCTGTCTGTCCATATGTCACAGCCATTAATTTCCAAAAGTATTGAGACTATGTTGTATTTTATGGATTTTAGTGTTTCGAAGGGGTTAACTTCTTTATTTAAACAGTAAAAAAGTTGATTTAGGATAAGCGCGCCTCAGAGTGAATATAACTACTATCTTTTGATTAAACAAAACATAGTTCATTATTTTCTGAGTTAATTTATTTTTTCCCCTTATATGATATCTTTATCTGATGACTTTGATGCCATAAAGTTATTGAATCCTTAATTAAAATATATATATCTAATAACAGTTTAAATTCATTACCTAGTTAGCTAATTGCATAAATGTTTAAATGTAAAGTTTATCTATCTAAAAGGAGTAGGAGATAAGATGGTGGTTTAATAAAATATGTCTCATGGTAACTTCATTGTATTTAAACATTTGACTCTGGTTGTCATACTATTATACTACAGAAACCACCAATCCAGTTTTATCTAATATTTGCTTTGGAAGTGCAAAAAATAAAAGGTAAATTTATTTCCGCCTATCATGCAGATTAGAAAATATAACTTATGTAGTAGTTTATGTAAGTATAATGTTAGTAGTTTATTATAATTGACACAGATAAGCCCACCACCAAAACATAGTAATAGGACTCCTCACTTACCCCTCCAAAGATTCCATCTCCATCTCCGAAGAGTTCCTGTATCGCCAGCTCATTCCTCTGCGAATCAGTCAGAAACGCATCGGTCTCCGCAGCATCAGATCTCTTATGTATCAACTTCACACTACCCGCGAAAATAGGAGTCGCTATTTTAGGAGTAAACACATTATCTTCAACTTTATCAACAAGCGAAAAAAGTGCGTCGTCTTCCAACGAGGGACTTTCTTCTGACATCACCGGCTGTTTCACAACTTAATGGTGAATTTATTCAACAAATTTAGCAGACATTCAGCTCAAAAACAATCCATATTTGTCAGGCAACACGATTAGTCACTAATGAGATTGTGATATTCCTTTTTCCATCCGTAATCGATCTTTCTTTATGTTCACTTGGCACAAGTATCGGTTGATAATGACTATTTGAACAGCACAAATAAAATTAAATATATAACAAACATAAGTGTTTGGCGACTATTTGGCCGAGGCTATTTTCACAGAAATATTGATATAAGTATTGGTTTACGGACCTGGTTTCTTGATCTTTTGAGCCAACCGAAAATCTATGTTAACTTTCGAACGACTCAAATATTTACTAAAAAAATTAAACTAAGCACAACTAGGAACAAAACTAAGAAGCTTTATGTTCAGGAGTATTAAATTGAATTTTTACTGTACAGTAAACGGTTTCTTTTTGACACTTTTTGTTTTGCAACAGAAGCTAAAGTATTCCAGTAATTTTCGGTTTTTGCTTGCGCAACTACAACAGCTCGCAAAACATAACATTATTTTATCCCACATTGGAGACAATTAAATAAAAGCGAGAATACTGAATAAAATACTATAAAAAATCCATCAATTTCATATCCATCCGTCCATCCACGTCAATCTTCGGTGTCAATAGCCAAACATTGGCTGAAACGTCAACTAAACATTCACAGCTGATCTTCCCACCAAAAGAAGATTCTTATATTTTTTTCGGTCGAATCAGCCGCGGCGCGACTATTTCTATAATTTGATCGAACAAATATTGAAATAAAATTCTACTATTCTACCAGCTGAAGAACGACGACCGAAGACGAGATAGGAGGTGCAGGGTGAAGTGCGGGGAGATACATTTTGCCAAGTTCTATGACACTTACGATTACGATCAGTTATATGTACTGCATGAATTCCCAATAAAATATAAACAAGAAAAAAACACTAGTAGTGCTAGAAATGGAAACGATCTTATCATTTAACAAGTAAATATCTAGTTAAAATTATTAATTGATTTTCTTATGTTCCTCAGATTCCATTTATATCCCTACCAAGGGGAAGGGGCTCGAGCCTAACTTGCAAAGGGTTATTTGGCCATAGTGCTTTTATATCAAGCGGCCAGTACACAATGGCGGACGATGGCCCACTGCTCGCCATCGCCACTGTGTACAGGGGGCAATGGTGCATGATGGCGGACAATTGCCGATCGTGGCGCGCAATGGCGAAGTTGTCGGTTTTTCGGGCACACTTCAAAGGAATCGTGGCGTAGCATGGCCGGTGGTGTTTCCACAATGGGCCATTGTTTAGTTCGTCACCGACCGCTCATAGATACTTATACTTTTTTTGGAATATTTTATTGCAAAATGTATTGATAATCATTATATGACGTAAAAATAACATAAATAGCGCCATAAACAAAATAAATTACATACATAATAATAAATAAATAGCTGCAACCATAATTACTTCGACGTCCGTCGCAGGTGGATTGCCAGGCAGTAATGAGCAATAGGCCATTGTGTGAACACCAATGGATCGTGGCCAACAATTGCCAATTGCGAAGCGTGGCCCATCGTCCGCCATTGTGTACTGGCCGCTTTATATGAATGGATTCTGCAGTTTTTCCGTTATATGTACAATAAGACGTTGTTTTGTATAAGATTCAGAGTTTACGGCGGGAAGTTCTTGACAGAAGAACGCACAAGTGCCTATGCGAAGCTGGGGCGAACTGTTGAATAAATATACTGGAATAATGAAATATACACTTTCCTTTCGCTCTTTTCCTTTTTATATAATGACAATGGTGGCATCAGCCCTATATTTCAAGGTTAAAGTTTGGTCAAATAGTTACGAGTTACTTTATAGTAATAGTGTCTTGCAAAGAGTATACAAACATAATATTATGGTGTCGTGGAATGAAACGTTTCATCGTCTGCCACGCCGGCTTTGAACTGTCAGTTTCCGTGAAATATAAATTTTCTTCTGGGAGCAGGCTTGGGTAGATCCAGCTCCGCGAGGGGATTCGAATCACCAGGTTCAGGCTCAGTTCCGGTACTGAATCCTCTTAACCGGGCCGGACCGCTTATCGAATCCGGCTCGGTTAAGAAATTCGGAACTGAATCAAACAACCAAAAAATACCACGCTTACTTCGCGGAACGTTACGATTGCTGTTGACATACATGTAAAAATCAATTAACTCATATGTATAATGATTCTGTTTGTGTACAGGCTAGGTTCGCTAACATACAAATATCCATATGTAAAAAAAATAATAATATTTAGAACCATCTTAACAACATCTTATAACAATATCTACACATAAATATATGCAAATCAGAAAGTGACACAACATAAAACACTATCATATTTATAATATCACTATAAACACCATGAAAAGATTGATAAATCTATTAAACGAAATTGGCAAACAAAGAACAAAAAAGGACAACTCTCTTTTCGTCTCTGTCTCCTTAGTTCAAATTGTATTACATTCTTGTCTCGCTCTCACATTCAGCAAGCAAAGCAAATGTAACGGTAATAATCGAACCGATCCTGAACCTGATGCCTGAGCCTGTTGTTCGAAAACAATAAAACCGAGCCGGTGCGGAGCGGCCCGGTTAAGCGAACCTGCACCTGATAAGAAAGAGTGGGGCCGGTTAGGCCAATCAGGCTCACGCAGGGATTCGAATCATTTGAATCCACCGAGCCGGACCTACACACGGCTAGTTGCCGGCGGCTCCAGCGGAATATTATTCAAAATCGTTTAGTTTAAGCCTATTGTATCTCCTAATGAATAGTTTTAATACAGTTCTATACAAACAGTAAAAATGGGTGCAGAAGTGCAAGCCAAGTCAAGATTTCCGCATCTGTCGGCGGAGAAACAACTTACATTTATAAAATTGGCTGTTTTGACGATGGCAGCAATTTTGTGTAAGCATTCCATGTTTTAAAATACATCATTATGGTAATAACTTGCCTTCAGCGACAGCCACGTCATAATAGCTTCAGTTAATTCAGTATAAGAAAAAACGAATGTTTGTATTTAACCACTGACGTGGTTTTGGTGCGATAAGCGTGCATTTTACACTGATAATTTGCAGTGTTTTGTACATATACACTATGAAACTCTCAAAAATATTTATGCCCATTGCCCATGCCCAACAAAATTTTAAATATTGAAATTTGCGAAAAAAAAAACAAAGATATTTAAAATTTATACTTAGTATACGTAATAATGAGGTATACTGTAATTTGCTAGTGCTCGCTTCAAATCCCAATCAATTTATCACGGTATAGGCTCATGCAATGCAACACTGGACAGTATTGAATTTAGAAGTCCAGAGGCCTCAGGGCAGTAAAGTAGTGGAGGCCCCAAATTATTTTCCAATTTTTTTATGTTTTATTTTCTTTTTATTTTATTTTAACAAACACATAAAAATATAAACACATACAAGAATTATCTCAAATTTGTTTGTTAGGGTTAACAAACGGAATCTTTTGGGCTTTTTATATATGTATGCACAAAGTACTGTAGGTTGTAGGTAACAAATATCAATGGAATAGATGTTACTAGTTGGAATTAGCTGTGTAACGTCCGCTCAGAATAACACAACCCCATTTCTTCTGGTGGGTGTAAGTATGAGGCGACTAACGGTATTGGTACTTTTAAGAGATTTTTGGGCAATGAGGTTGGAGATCCATTACCAACAGCCTTTATCTTACTATCTTTTCCTCACATAACTTCCAAAAGTGGCTGAGGAATTTTTAATTCCTTACCTCTATCTACCCCTTCTAGGGATTTATAGCAGTGAGTATGTATGTATGTTAATGTATGTTGTTAGAATTTAAAAGTTTTTTTTCCAAATTTTCTATTGTGGGGAGCCCGTTTGTGGCAGCTTTGTGGCTTTAGCCTCATTTGCCTTACCCTAAATCTGGCCCTGAGACTGGAATACATAACAATACTGTGGTGAGTAAACATAACATGATGAACATATCCTTTCTATAAAAGTTGATAAATAATTATAGTATCCATCTTGCTACATGAAGTCTAACTGTCCTGAAAATTTGAAGTTGAAAAGTTAATACATGGATATGTTGCAATGCCCTTAGTTGTAGAACAATCGTTGGTAACAATCAACCAATTTATTGGCTGATAGAAACTTCTGACCTTGTTAATGATTTGTATAATCGTGACATATTCAAGGGTAATCTTCACAATTTTAAGCAAAGTACATACATTTACTCACAGCTATAAATCCCTAGTTAAGGGTAGCCAAAGCTTCAGAATAACAATTTTCTTCAGACAGTTTTTGAAATATAAGGGCATAGGGAACTTAACTAATTAGAGTATATTGTTTATTTAAAAATACCAAGTAAAGCATATATTTATTCTGAATACCGGGTGCCAGATATCACGAGAAATTCAGAAGTATTATTAGAACCTCTGCTTACCCTACCGTATACGGCTTGAATGATGGGTTAGGAGAGAATTTTCAGTAAACTCCACGAAGTTTTGCCTCCCTGGTACATTAATGGCTAAAAACAGAGATAATATATACTAAATCTCAAAGCATTTTTACCTCTTTCTCACAGCTCATATAATTCCCCATCAAGGGGCTCGAGCCTACCCTATATAGAGTGATTTGGCCTTAGTCCACCACGCTGGCCAAGTGCGGGTTGGCAGACTAACGACTATTACTGTAATAGTAGCCAGGACCGACGGCTTACCGTGCCCTCTGAAACACAGAATCATTTTATTTTTGGATAATCAGGTGATTCATGCCTGCAATATCCTTCCAGATTGGGGTAAATCTTACAAATTATATTTGTAAGTTTACCCCCCCCCGGGTATTGAACCCGAGACCTCCGTACTTGGAGCCAAGCACTTAACCGCGGGACCATGGAGGCAGTATGTTAACCTCTTAATGATTTCAAACTGACAAACATTTCACAAGTACAAATCCATCTCTATTTTGGGGTTGAAAATAGTTTCTTATTTTCTGTGTATTGACTGATCTCACTATCGAAATCTAAATTGAGTTGGTAGTGTCGTTCAGTGTGGATGACACTGTTGGTAATTAAGTTTTTAGTGCCTTTGCCAATGAATATATTCCTGTACTTGCATAATAAAATTTGGGTAAAAAAATTGTCATGATTTTCAGCAAAACAGTAAATTTTAGCATACCATGAATCAATCTATTTTTCTAAGAGCGGTCTTAAGATATAATTATTGAAAATGATGTAAACATAGGTTGTGATTGTCATAAAATATGTACATACATACATAACGTGACCAGACGTCCCGTTTTCAACGGTACTGTCCCTTTTTATAATTACGGGTCCCGGTGTCCCCGAAATTAACTTCGGGACGCAAATAAAGTTTTCGAAAACCGCGCGAAAATTTGAATAGACGAGCCGGGCGGACTGCCGCCGGCCGGCCGGCCGCGCTCCGTCGCCGCCGCTCGTGGCCTTTCGGTCGCAATCGCAACTTCGCAAGCGGGCGGTGTGCATTAGAGAGAGCGAGACAGAGCGTCGCTGTCAAGCAAGATGTCAATACTCAGACTACATACTCACGCTATGTTCACAACTTTACTGTTTTGAGGTAGTTGTAAGATTTCTTACACGCTAGACATGGGCGTTTTCGTTTTTTAATGCAATCCGATTTGTATCGGATTTTAAATTTTGAAATCGATTTCAAAATCCGATTTCGGAAATCCGATTTCCATAGCGCTTCACGTGGTAGATTGCCATAGCTCGTACAATTGGATTTTGAATGCGATGTGATGTGGATGCGATCCACACTACACCAAGGTATCTGGAATCTAAAATCCAAATCTAATGAAATTAGTGCTATCTTTTTTTTCTCCGCTATAAAACTGTTGGTTTGATAGAGATGGTGCGAATTTTTGATCTTACATACCTAAGCCAGAGTTCGTTTGGTCGGATTTTGGTTTGATTGATTTGGATTGGATGCGGGCGATTAGTTTTGTTTGTTTGAGGTTTGGATATTTGGAAATCGGATTTCTGTGTTTAAGAAAACGATACAAACGATTTGTGAATGAAATCCGATTTTAGATTGGATTTGATAAATCGGTCCCATGTCTATTACACGCTCAGTCAGTAAGTTTTCATCAAGCCGTATTGAAACTTGAGGGCCAGAACGTATCGGCAATTGAAGCTGCAAAAGAAGTCAATCAACTAAAAGACAATTTGACTCAGAAACAGACTAATCAGTTTCTTCCATTTACGGTCCGTCAATTGATGGTTAAATTAAAAGATAATGGTACTGATATCGATGAAGACTTTGTGAAAAAGACGGCTACAGAATTTTATAAAACGAGCCGTGAATATCTGGAGCAGTGGACTTGCTTTCTTACCAAAGACATGGAGATATTTTATTGGGCAGACTTAAAGAAAGTCCCCGTATGGGAAGAAGTCCAAAAATCTTTGGATGTTTTAATTGAAAAGGAATATATTGACTGTAATAAAGATACAGAAGTTTTTGACGAATTTTCTTTAATATCTAACTATATAACATCTCAAAAAGTAGTCGAATGGAATAATATAAATGTCTCAATGGAGGCTCGTTGGGTGGAAGTGTTCAAACACTTCCACGCTAATAATCTGCAGCACGAAAATTTTTCAATTTTAATTGAATACATTTTATGTTTGCCAGCTAATGCTCCAGTAGAAAGAGTATTTTCTATGATGAACAAATTGTGGACATCTGAAAAAACCCAGTTTGAAAAAAAACGTGCCAAGAGTTTCACTCTACTTAAAATCATCGCCAGCGGTTTTAAAGCAAATTTGTTCCTCGGATAAGTATAAATATAACTAATTTTTTTTAGTTATGTTTATACTTAATATTAATACTTTAATATTGGTGATGATTTTAAGTTAATATAACTAAATATTTTTAGTTACATTTATACTTATCTGGGTATAGTTTTTAATTAGTGACTTGGTTAACTAACTATTATTTTCATAATAAATAACTTTAAAAATGTGTCTTGTTTTCATAGACTACCTCTCATTTAATTTACTAAAATAAACTACTGTCCCGTTTTGAGTTAAAAAATAAATGGTCACGTTATACATACATAAAGATACTCACAGCTATAAACCCCTAGAAAGGATAGTCATAGCTAAAGAATTAGAAATTCCTCAACCTCAGGAAGTTAGGTAGGGAAAATATGGTAAAATAAAGGTTGTTGGTGATGGGTTTCTGCTCTCTACTGCATCATCCAAAAATTACTTTTAAGCCCCAATACTCCTCGAACAGCCATGACAAAAAATGTGGTAGTGCTGTTCTAAGCAGATACTACACAGCTACATGCTCAGTGAATCTGTGTAATATTTAATTTAACTAGTTAACATTGATTTAGAGAAATGGTGATATTTCAGTTTCCACCAGACTATGCTGACATAATTTATAATTTTCTAGCGTTTGCCACTCGCCTGTTCTCGGTCCTGCGTTTCGAGAGTGTAATTCACGAGTTCGACCCCTACTTTAACTACAGAACCACAAAGTATCTGACTGAAGAAGGTTTCTACAACTTCCACAACTGGTTTGACGACAGGGCATGGTATCCTCTGGGAAGAATTATTGGAGGTATGATCTTTATTTCTATTTTAATTAGTATAAAAAAGTATATTGCCTACACATACTCAGATTTTCAGAATTTCAAATACTCAGACTGTTAATTAAATACTTGGTCATAATCATTTCAAAATCTATTTATGCAACTTTTTGGATTTGATTTCCACCTAGTCTCTTTTGACTCACACTGTCAAAGTCTATCTTGACCCTAATAAAATTTATCAGGAATGAAACGCCGCATTCCAGACAACCATATTAAATAGTGTATACGATTTCAGGAACTATATATCCAGGGTTGATGGTGACGTCAGCTACATTATACAACATAATGCAGTTTTTCAACATCACCATTGACATCCGAAACGTTTGTGTGTTCCTCGCTCCATTCTTCTCTTCACTCACCACTATCGTTACTTATCTGCTGACTAAGGAACTTAAGGTAACTATTACATTGGTCATTATATTGTAAGTTTATTTAAGGAATTTGGTCACAAAAGTATTAAAGAAAAGAAGATAGAATTTAAACATTTATTCATAACTAAAGGTGCACTTTAAACACACAGCAGTCATCTTAAAACAATAAGCTTACAAACTACAAAATTAATCATTATTAAAACTAAACAAAAAAGAACAAATAAACTTATATATAACAATTAAAATTTTCCATTTAGTGCCCCTCAGCTATGAACTGGTCATTGACTCAGCATAATGCTACCGATGTGTTTAGAACAACAACGGCAACGCTGATTTTCAGCCAGTGCCAATGCGTGGTCGGCTTACAAAAAACAACTATAATCAAAAATAATAATAATAAACAAACAATACGAGGAAGGCAACATGGCAATAAATTCGATGTCCATTAGCTAAACCCATCTAAATATACATACATACATACATACATCCATCCTGACGTCCCTCAGCAGGGACAAAGGGCCTTGAGCAGATTTCTCCATCTGACTCGATCTTGGGCAGCGGCTGCGAGATCCTCCCACTTCAATCCCACAACTTTTGCCTCATTCTCCACAGAACGTCGCCAGGTTGTTTTTGGGCGGCCTCGTTTACGTTTCCCGGTTGGCTGCCAGCTGAGCACTTGCTTCGACGGGAATACATCGTGTCTTCTCAGGGTATGACCCAGCCACCTCCATTTTCTTGTGAGGATTTCCTGGTCGATGGGTTTCTGCTTAGTCAGCCTCCACAGTTCCGTGTTCGAAATGGTTCGTGGCCAGTAAATCCGCAAAATTCGCCTTAGGCATTTGTTGACAAATACCTGTAGCTTGCTGGATAGGTCTTTCCGAACGAACCATGTTTCGCAACCGTATAGCAAGACTGACTTTACGTTAGACTCGAAAATCCTCACTTTTGTACGCCGGGTCATGACGTTAGAGCTCCACACCGGCTTTAACTGGGCAAAAGCACCTCTAGCTTTGTTTAGGCGGGTTTCGATGTCCATCTCTGTTCCTCCTATTGGGTTCACTACTCCCCCGAGATAGGTGAATAAATCTGAATAATCTAAATATACAAATTCTTAATATAATTCTTACTATATATAATATATTATACTCAATACAATAATAATAATAATAATTATGACTGACTCCCTTATCGTTGGCCTCACAGGATTGGCGAACCCCGGAGGTACTTAGCACCTCTGATCGGGAGTCCGTATGGAAAGAGAAGGAGCTGCACGGGAGGTTTTACAAGGTACTTCACGAACCTTTCGTGGACCGTAAAGCCTCCCTGCATTGGCTGCGTTTCGGGGACCTCTTTGGGGAAACCGAAGGTTTTGTCTGTGCAATACAGGACCAGGTTATCAAGACGCGGAACTATCGGAAATACGTCCTAAAGAACGGTACCACAGACGTTTGTCGAGCATGTGGCCGTCCCGGAGAGTCACTTAGGCATGTTATTTCCGGTTGTTCGGCTCTTGCTAACACTGAGTACTTGCACAGACACAACCAAGCAGCCAAAATCCTGCATCAGGAGCTCGCTCTAAAATACGGACTCTTGCAACAGAGGCTGCCGTATTACAAGTATCTGCCGGAGCCAATCCTAGAAAACGACCGTGCCAAAATCTATTGGGACCGATCTGTTATCACGGACAGGACTATTCTAGCGAATAAGCCTGATATCGTGGTATGGAATCGGTCGCAGTCGAGGGTATTTCTAGTGGATGTCACTATCCCTCGTGACGAGGGTCTCGTGAAAGCCGAAACCGAGAAGCGTCGGAAATATCTCGATCTGGCTCACGAGATCACCGACATGTGGGGTGTGACTTCGACAGAAATAATCCCAATTGTTTTGTCCGCGAACGGGTTAATTCCAACCAGCCTCGCGACCAACTTGAGGCGGTTGGATTTCTGTGGCGTGTCGGTTCCAGCACAAATGCAGAAAGCGGTGCTGCTCGATACGGCTCGGATCGTCCGTCGGTTCTTGAACCTGACTCCCTGACCCCGACCGACTGTGCTTTTGTCGGGGAGTACCGCCTCTCCCATTTAAAATTTATATTTTCATTTTCGGCCATGGGAGAGGCGAGGAACTAAAAGTCATGCCAAAATAATAATAATAATTTTCTGATTGATTGATCTACTTGATTTTAAATATAATAGAAAATCAACTTTTAACAAGATATATGTTATCAGGTAAGGTTTTTATAATAAATATATGTACAAAAAATAAACAGAAGTGAAGTAAAGACAAATATAGTAAAATAATGGTACAAAAACTTTACCGAGTCATGTTCGATTTTGACTTGGAGTTACACTTTTGCATGGTCAGCAAGTTTTAAGCTTTTGTTTAAAAGTAAATTTACTTCCCGCGTCACGGATAGGAGGTGGGATGTCATTCCAGCATTTTGAAGCTGCAAACCTGAAACTACCTCTGAAGGCTGCCGTACGGTGTGCTCTGATTTTATACAGTCTAGGTTGAGTGGACCATTTTATTTTATTAAACAAATATTCCGGTGTTTCATTACGAATAACGTCCAACAAAATAGTCGCTAGATGTAGCTGCCTACGAGCTGTTGTGTTCAACAGGTTTGCAGCGCTCAAATACGGACAAACGTGGGTACGAGGAGGGATTCGGAAACAAAAACGTGCACACGCGTTTTGGACACGTTGAATTATCTTCCTTGACCGGCCAAGTATACATCCATCATAGACAATATCACAATAATTTAACCTCGACAATACAAGGGATTCACACAGCTGAATACGCAATTTTTCGCTGAGGTAATCCCTTTTATTGTAAAGTATTTTGAGCCGGTAGAAGCAATTGCTTACAACTCGAAGGACATGGTTTTCGAACCGGAGATCCCCGTCCATGAGTAAGCCAAGATTAGTTGCTTCTACTACTCTTTGTATTGGATCGCCCATGATGGATATACTCTTACCGCCAAACGAGTCTAATGCACTACGGATTTGATGTTATGTTCCCATAATTAAATATTTAGACGTCTTGGCATTTAGTATCAAACAATTTCTATCGGCCCAGTTTGCAATGAGATCTAACTGCGCGTTAACTTTGTCTACAGCATTTGATATTTCAGACGGCGGACTTGAAATAATAAATTGCAAATCATCAGCATAAAGATGGTATACATTTTTTTGTAAACAAGTTACGATATCGGCAGTGTATAATATAACAAGAAGTGGGCCTAGTATTGATCCCTGAGGAACTCCCTGTGGCAGTAGGCTACAACTAGACCATTGAGTACCCCTCGCTGCCGATTGCCAACCCACAATTTGTCCCCTGTTTGACAAATAACTTGCAAACCATCTCATTGTTGAACTATCAAATCCATAGAAGGCCATATTCGATAGTAGAAGGGGAATACTCAGACAATCGAACGCTCTAGAGAAATCTAATAGAACTAAGATGGTAGCGTACCCGTTGTCTCTTTCTGCCAAAATATTATCTACTATATCCAACAATGCAGTAGCAGTCGAACGACTTTTACGAAAGCTCACTCACTGCTTTTCAGGTAAAATATTGTTCTCTTCTAGATATTCCGAGAGCTGATCCCGTACAACACCTTCTAAAATCTTTGATGCACAAGGAAGAATGCTAATTGGTCTGAAATCGGTAGGATGCAAAGGATTTGGAATTTTAGGTAGAGGAGTGACTTGGGAAGTTTTCCAGTCAGTAGGGAAAGTCTCTGTGTCAATACTGCGGTTTATTATCTCAGTTAGCACATGTACGTTCGTACGCATTCGATACTATATATATATATATATATATATATATATATATACATATATATATATATTACACACATATTGATTATATATTATGCATTATTCGATTGTCTGTAAAATATTTATTCCTTACTTCGGACAGCACGTTAAGACTTTTGTCTTAATGTCTGCTACAATCCAAAATGGTGTACTAATTTATCATTAGAAGAATCCTAGCCTAATGCGAGATGATAAAGCGAATATTATGTATCAGGACAAAAATGAATGTGAATCAGGTCTCGTGGCTCTTTGATTCTCATTTCTCCGATCTAGCTTTCTTTCGGTAGAAAGGATACCGAAAATGCCTAAAAATAATAATTATTTATCAGGACGAAGGCTCAGGTCTGGTCGCCGCGGCCATGATCGCCATCGTCCCCGGCTACATCAGCAGGTCGGTGGCCGGCAGCTACGACAATGAGGGCATCGCCATCTTCTGCATGCTGCTCACATACTACACCTGGATCAAGGCGGTCAACACTGGAACCATCCTGTGGGCTTCGTTGTGCGCTTTGGCTTACTTTTATATGGTGAGTGTAGTAAAAATATATTTATTTAAATGGTGCAGAATTATTGTAGAATGTGTCTTACTAACAGCAGTTATTTTCTATCCATATTATTAGTAGTTTGTTTTAAATATGACTTTTAAAAGTTAAATATCTTAATAATGTCTGTCGGTAAAATAATCTGTGAAAGTATATGATTTGATTAACTTTTACTCAAGTTTGCATTCGATTTTCTGATGTAAGCTACAAGTTAATCATACAAAAAATAATGACAGATTCACACCGTCCAGTTAATTAACTGTGTGGATTTTGCGCTGTCATACAATGAAAAATGAAGTAGTTTTTAATTTGTACCTATTTATTCTTTGGTTACTTTTTTAATTATTATTTTATGTCAATTCCTTTCAGTGTGACACCAAATATATTTCTTAATTATTCTCTATTTTCTACATCATGTGTGCCTTTTTCTGAAATATAACCGTGGCGGTTAATAGGTAGATGGAAATCGTCAATTAGTAATTATTTAGTTATTTATAGTTTCACATTCAAAACTTAAATATTTGAAGCTTGCAATGCATAAACTCAGGCTCTAGGAACTCACAGTCTTTGTAACTATTAAAAAAAATGTATTACCAGGTATCCTCATGGGGTGGCTACGTGTTCCTAATCAACCTGATCCCTCTTCACGTGCTCGCCCTAATGGGCCTAGGAAGGTTCTCTTCCCGGGTCTATGTGGCCTACAGCACCCTGTACTGTGTGGGGACCATCCTCTCCATGCAGATATCCTTCGTGGGCTTCCAACCTGTTCAGAGCTCGGAGCATATGTTGGTGAGTTGGCTATTTTAAACATAGAAACAAAAATTGTCTTATGAAGATTGGAGAGATTGACGCGAAATTCCCCTGGGAAATCGTGGGAATGAGAAGTTTTCTTATAGTTGTGCTCTATACCGCAATATAACCGAATTCTACGTGGGCGAAACCGTGGGCGGAAAGCTAGTATATAAAAATTTAAGCAGTATATGTATTTTATATATATACTGATTAAATTTGCTCAAGTGGACTAAATTTCGTACATTTACAAACTAACTAACATCAACATGTGAATTAAACTCATCTACTTTTAAGATTAATATTGGTCGTTTTTTTGTATTCTGCATAAAAAAAAATCTTTCGATTGTCATAAATCTTTGCTACCCATTTTTGGATGTTAAGTCGGAACTCTTGGGCAAACTTTGCAAAGCTTTAATTTAAATAAAAACACAAGTGTTTTAAAACTAAATGATGCAAGAAAATTTCGTCTAATGTTGTTATTATATTTCTTTTCCAGGCGTTAGGAACATTTGGGCTCTGCCAGCTGTACGCTTTCGCTCAATATCTGCGCACGAAGCTGTCGCAGGAAAACTTTGAGCTGCTCTTTAAAGCGCTGGTCACCACTTTATTGGCTACGTTGGGAACATTCATTGTGGTCCTTACTGCTACTGGTTTGTACCACTTTCGTAAAATATTTCAAATATTCATAATTCTTAAACTAATTCCTCCTTTATAATTTATGATTAATAAGATGTGTTCCTCTAACACATCTTTTTAATCTTTCTTTCCAACAGGGACTTTTTCCGGATGGACTAAAAATGTCAATTATTAAACCCTTGCACAAGAAGGGCTGTAAGAAAAATATGGATAATTATAGACCTATAGCGTTAATATCAATTTTGTCAAAAATATTTGAGAAGGCAATGTCTAAAAGATTGTGGGAATTTATAGGCAAGGAGAAAATACTAGCGGCCGAACAGTTCGGATTTCGTGAACATAGATCGACTGTAATGGCAGTTACTTTGCTAGTAAAAAGCATTGTAGAAAGTATGGATAGTGGTAAACCTATAGATGTAATTTTTATGGACATGATGAAAGGTTTTGATTTGGTAGACCATAATATTATAGTTAAAAAATTGGAAGCTTATGGAATTCGCGGTAATGCGCTTAATTGGTTAATCTCATATGTAAGTCATAGGTCGCAATGTACATGTATACAAAGCCACTCAAGAAATAAAAAAACAATAACAATTAAAGAGTACTATTCCAATTTCCGTATAAATAAATATGGAGTCCCACAGGGAAGTATATTAGGACCCCTTTTGTTTATACTGTATATTAATGACCTCCCAAAATCAGTTGACGATGAAATTATACTTTATGCAGATGACAGCGTTGCAGTTATTAAAGATAATAGTTTTACATCACTAGAACAACATGCGACCGCGACTCTTTGTAAAATAGGTAACTGGATGGAAGTAAATAATTTACGACTAAATAGTGATAAAACTAAGCATATGCAATTTTCCCACCCGAATAAAATAGTTCCCAATTTGAATATAGTATACAAAGAACAAACAATACAAAAAGTTAATTCATTTCTGTTTTTGGGTATATCAATTGATCAGCACCTCAACTGGAAATCACATTGTGATATTCTCTGCAAAAAAATAAACAAGTATGTGTATGCACTAGGTCGCATTGTAAGATTATCCTCAGAACAAGCTGGCAAATTGGCATACCATGGCTACGTAGGTTCCTTATTACGTTATGGAGTAATACTGTGGGGAAACTCCACTGATGTGCTTTCAGTTTTCATATCTCAGAAAAAATGTATAAGGTCACTCTGTTCTATCAGCGACCAGACAGTATCGTGCCGACCACTTTTTAAAAAATTTAAAATTCTCCCTTTGGCCTGTATTTACATTTACGAAGCAACATTATACGTTATAAAGAATTTTCAGACTTTCGAACCAGCTCATATGGGTTATCATTCGCAACGGTTACAAATGAAAAACCAAAATAAACTTACAGTACCTAATTTTAAACTATCATCAAGCAGAAAATCATTTTGTGTAGTCTCTGTTAGGGTATATAATTCTGTACCTGATGAAATAAAGCTTTTACCCATAAATAAATTAAAAAGACATTTATGTAATTGGTTGCTGGAAAATTGTTTTTACTCCATGAATGAATTTTTTGATATGTATTTCATATTTTTTTTCTATTGTGCTGTTATTATGTGTTTGTTGATATGCATGACATAGTATTTTAAAATTGTTTCAATTTATAATTATTTTTTTATTGATATTAGTTTTTTTTTAAGAGTATCTTTTGACATCACAGTTTCTTTTTTATAATACATTTTAATTAATTTGGATAAAATATTTTTTAAATAATGCTTTTCTGTAAATATCATATAATTGTCAAAAATGTTAATAAATATAGTCACAATTTCAATATTTAAAGTTGTATACCCGCAAGGGTCAAATGTGTATGGATACAATTGTACAATAGAAGATCTATGTAAACTACCCACATTTACGACTGAATAAATGGTTTTAATGGTTTTAATTGTATTGTTCACTAAATAATTAATGGTCTTCGAAAAAGTTTTATTCACATTAAAAGCATTATAAATGTATTAATGTTTTTAAATCTTATTGAATATTAGGAAGAATGCTCTCTCTGTATTTTTTTTTCCGTATATGACAAAAAGAGTTACTTGATATTTTAACCAAATAAAAAAAACTAATCCCGAAATAAATTTTCAGGTAAAATTTCGCCATGGACTGGAAGATTCTATTCTCTGCTGGATCCTTCATACGCTAAAAACCACATTCCAATTATTGGTGAGTAGAAATGTGATGAAACAGTAACAATATCTAGTAGAACTAACTTAACTACCTGACCATACCACCATACATACATATAACATAACATAAACGTTCACGCCGAATATCCCCGAAGGGGTTGGCAGAGGTACTAATACTTCTGAACATCACGTGACTTTGTCACCTGGTGTTCAGAGTACCCACGTTTTGCTTGGACAGTGTACTCACGTGATAGGGGGCAGGCCTATCGCCGTTTTGTACGAATACACTGTCACATGACTAAGTACAACTCAGCCATGTGGGTTTCCTCACGATATTTTCCCTCACCGTTAACAACCATGATAAATTAACCACACATATGTCTCTAGAAAAGACAAATTGGTGTAGGCACGACCTGGGATTTGAACACTAGTCATTTGCACGATAACCGAGTGTTCTACCCACTGGGCTATAACGGTTATCACATATACTCACGGCTATAAATCCCTTAACGGAGTAGCCAGAGCTTTGGAATGAGAAATTCCTCAGCCACTTTTGGAAGTTGATTGGGGAAAAGATGGTAATAATATTTTTTATGTTATGTGTATGTATATTAAAGAAAAATATAATTAATATAATCCATCCGTATTTCAGCATCTGTATCAGAGCACCAGCCCACATCATGGTCCTCGTTCTACTTCGACCTGCAAGTCTTGGTGTTCCTCTTCCCCGCTGGCCTGTACTTCTGTTTCAGCAAACTCACTGATGCCAACATCTTCATCATCCTCTATGGAGTGCTCAGTATTTACTTTGCGGTGAGTATTGTTAGTAGGCTAGTTAGTGGAAATCAAATGTATGAAGTTCATTTGCTACAGTAACAACAGTAAGAATTTTATTAGAATGCCTTTTTTGAATCTTTACTAATATTATAAAGCTGAATGGTTTGTTTGTTTGAACGCTAGGATCTCAGGAACTACCCAATCAAATTGAAAAATTCTTTTTGTGTTGGATAGTCCATTTATTGAGGAAGGTTTTAGGCTAAATATCATCACGCTGCCAACAGGAAAAAACTATCAGCGAATAATGTTGCAAAAACGGGGATAATTATTCATACTAAGGCTTCCGTTGTGTGTGCTGCGGTTTTTTCTCATCGCATGACAGAGACCCTCAACAGGTCAGTTAAATATTTCAGTTTGACGACGTGAAAGTCTACATTTTCGACAGTACGAAGTCTGTGGGGTCAGCTAGTATGATATAAAATAATAAAGTTTGAGTTCGAGAAATATTGCTTTTTTAAGCAATTCAAGAACTAGCCAAATTTAGTAATGCTGTCTGCGAATGCTGTAACACTCTTTAAGTAGATTTAACTAATAGTTAAGTTTTCTAAACCTTGAGTCTTTGAGCAAACTGAATATAAAAATTTAGAAGGAAAATAATAGGGAAAACATTTCTGTGTAAATAACCAGAGTAGCCAACCAATAACAAAATGATGACAAAAGAGATATGGAGTGTGTAGAGAAACGTGTAGAGTCCTAGATTCCACAATTTCTCCGCGCAATGATCCTAGCACTTTGATCGCTGACCCATACACTCTCATACAGCAGTCATACAACTTCATACACAAGTCATACAAACAGATTTTCTTTTCCAGGGTGTAATGGTTCGTCTGATGTTAGTATTGGCTCCGGTTATGTGTATAGTGTCTGGTATTGCTGCCTCATCACTGTTGAGTCTTCATGTTAAGGACATAGAGCCTAAAGTAGAAAAACATGATCTCAAGAAGAAAAAACATGAGAACAATCTTGTGTTTCGGTCGGAGGTAAGATTTTCAATTACTTTTTATGTTTTAAGACAGAGTAGGATATTTTAATTAAGCCATGTGTTTGACTATTTTGCGTTAAAGGCTACTTTGCAAATGAAGATTGTGCATATGTTATTTTGGTATTGAGATTAGTTTCCTGTTTTTTAACCTACTTCAAAAAAAGGAATGTTCTCAATTCGACCGTATATTTTTGTTTTTATAATTGTATCTAAATGACTTCTACGCTATGTTAGTCTTTCACTTAATTTAACGACACCCAATCGGCTATTCCGCCGTCTCACAAAATGGGCGCATAGTAGACGACTACTTGCAAAAAAAAACCCGTACAAAATGACAATACAAATTACATAAACTGTTTACCAAATGTAGATTTATTTATCAAGACTGTGTAAAATACATACATACATACATATACTCACGGCTATAAATCCCTAAAAGGGGTAGCCAGAGCTGAGAAATTAGAAATTCCTCAGCCACTTTTGGAAGTTGAGTGGGGAAAAGATGGTAGAATAAAGGTTGTTGGTGATGGGTCTCCAACCGCATCGCCCAAAAATCCCTTAAAAAGCCTCAAGTCCGTTAGTTGCCTCTTACGTAGACCCACCGGAAGAAATGGGGTAGTGCTATTCTAAGCCGACACTACACAGCTGTAACACCTGTGTAAAATGTGCATAAATATATTATAATTAACCGCCCTTATCTTTCACCACAGGTAGGCGCTTTATTCGTGCTAGTCCTAGGCTGTCTCTTATCTTCATACGTGGTGCATTGTACGTGGGTGACGTCAGAAGCGTACTCGTCCCCGTCCATAGTGTTATCTGCAAGAGCTCATGATGGTGGCAGGATCATCTTTGATGACTTCCGGGAGGCTTACACTTGGCTTAAGATGAATACGCCGGAGGTAAGAGTGCTAATATATACATGTGACAACGACACACATACCTGTATATAGAATAGCTGTTAGGGGTTGTTAATTATATCACTTAACCATGTGATTTAATCAAGATCTTATCCCTCAGAATTGTAAAACCATTAAAACCATTTATTTAGTCGTAAATGTGTACATTTGACCCTTGCGGGTATACAACTATAAATATTGACAATGTGACTATATTTATTAACACATATATGACTTTAGAATAGACACATTTTTATCAGCCTCAAATTAGGATTCGAACCCACATCTCTCTGCATCAGAAGCGGGATGCTCCTGAGCACTCATTTTCAGTAATTATTTGCTTATAATAATTGAATAAGCACTTTCACAACATCGGTGTAACAGATAGTCCTCTGTGCAGAGCATGCATGGAAGCCGAGGAGACAGTAAATCACGTCATGTTTGAGTGCCAGGCTTTAAACAGCCCGTACTCAAAAGATAGGACAAAAACAGGTAGTACAAAAAACTCTCTAAAAGACCTAGGACAACTTGAAAGATTTTGGACAGAGTTAGGGTGGATTGAATAAGACGGCCAGGGCCCACGTAAAAAAGTTCCATTAGGGAGCTATGTGCGGAAACCAAAACACTAATCTATCTATCTATCTATCTTGCTTATAATTACCACAGAAGTGTGTTCACTTTTCATTGATATTAATATTTATTACTATTGTATCATAGCATGGATATGCCCCACCTGAAACTCGACAAAGATTATAATATAGGTTACTTTGGTAAAGTCTATGTGGATTTATTAAAATAAAAATTATATAAGCAGTGAACTATAGAATTTAATTTACTGAAATAATTTACTAAAATCATGTGTCATCTATTTCATGAAATAAAATCATTCTCCCATTTCCTAATACACACTCCCTGCATTTCAGGATTCAAAAGTGATGTCCTGGTGGGACTACGGCTACCAGATAACAGCCATGGCTAACCGCACAGTGATAGTGGACAATAATACATGGAACAACACTCATATATCTCGAGTAGGGCAGGCCATGGCCTCCGGAGAACAGGCAGCGGCTGAAATCATGAGGGAATTGGATGTGGATTATGTGCTGGTCATCTTTGGAGGACTCGTTGGATACTCTTCGGATGGTGAGTATAGATATAGTTGATAGTTGCATCCATATATTACGAGTAGGGCAGGCCATGGCCTCCGGAGAACAGGCAGCAGCTGATATCATGACGGAATTGGATGTTGACTGTGTTCTGGTCATCTTTGGAGGACTCGTTGGATACTCTTCGGATAGTGGGTATACATATATTGACTCCTGAAAAAAGGTCGCAGCTAAAATCATCAGTGAATTGGATGTCGACTGTGTCTGGTCATCTTTGGAGGTCTCGTTGGATACTCTTCGGATGGTGAGTATACATTTACTGAATTTAATAATAACACTTGGAATAACGACCACATACCTCGAGTAGGGCAGGCCATGGCCTCCGGAAAACAGGCAGCGGCAGAAATTATGAGGGAGATTATGTGCTGGTCATCTTTGGAGGACTTGTGGGATATTCTTCGGCTGGTGGGTATACTAATGAATGTGAAGGTATGTTCAGAAGAAGAATAGATTTTTTAATAAAAATCAAAAATCTGTTTTAAGTTTAAGGAGTGCTGGTTGATTGTAAGGTTCGTGTCACACAGGGTTAATGCCGCAGAATTTATAATTTTATTAGATTTGTTTTTTTTATGATTAATATTAATTCAATGTCTAAATAAATACCATTCAATATTCGAATACCTGAAATAATTTTCGGGAAAGATCGCGGTATTTGTGGCATGTTCATATTAAGATCACGCGATGAGGCACCAACTTAACCGATCACTGATCTCAAGTCTTTATATTTCACTATTTTGCTTTACAACACTAATCTATCCATACTAATCAATCAAGGAAAGAAAAATTTCGACACCAGCATTACTTGAACCCGTGATATCCTGGTCTACGCCCCGGTCGCTCCAGCAACTATGGTGCCAAGTAACCATTGTTGCGAAATTTGTCTTTACTTGCTCTAAGGAGCAAGGTGTTAATACACCTTCCTGGTATTGATTAGTAAAATAACCCCCACATGAAGTTTCGTGCACAACAAAGTCTAATTACTCTAACCATTATTTATCAAAAATGTATTTCCCTCCAGACATAAACAAGTTTCTATGGATGGTCCGCATTGGGGGCTCTACCTCCCACGGAGCCCATATCAAGGAAGCTGACTACTACACCGGAGGAGGGGAGTTCAGAGTGGACGCTGATGGGAGCCCCACTCTCCTCAACTGCCTCATGTACAAGATGAGCTATTACAAGTTTGGACTCGTTTATACGGAAGGAGGTCAGTATTTTTGTACCTATAATTAGGTAATATTCACAGGTATTGGTCCCAATAAGGGGTCAGAGTTTCGGTATAAGAAATATCTTTTAAGGGTTTTGGCAATTGGTTGGATAGAAAATGGTAAAAATATAGTATTACTAGCTGACCCGACAGACTTCGTACTGTCAAATTTGCTTATGACAAAGCTTAAGACGTTTTTTTAATTAATTTAATAAAACCTCAAAAATTGTAGCCTATGTGTTATTCTGATGTATAAGCTATATCCTATGTGTTATTCTGATGTATAAGCTATATTGTGGTAAAGTTTCATTCAAATCCATTCAGTAGTTTTTACGTGAAAGAGTAATAAAGATCCATACATCAATACTTACAAACTTTCGCCTTTATAATATTAATAGGATTGGTAATAGGCTTCAAGCTATATAGCCTAACGATTACTTAAAAGTTCCCATCATGATGAATAAGTACAACTCCACCATGTGAGTTTCCATACGATTTTTCTTTTTCCGGTATGATCCTTGATAAATTAACCACACACATGACTTACGAAACACTAACTGGTGTAGGCCGACAAAGTAATGAAATCACATATTCAAAATAATATCCGGTGGTTGTGTTCCCACTCTGTGCGCTCAACTGAGTTATCAAATGTTTTCCCTCATGATATAATCATTGTAAGAAAGTTTCCTTCTCAAGGCGTTAGGTGAGCTCTTGATGAAATGCCACCACATACATTGAAATATACATACATACATACATATACTCACGGCTGTAAATCCCTTAACGGGGTGGCCAGAGCTAGGGAATAGAAATTCCTCAGCCACTTTTGGAAGTTGCGTGAGGAAAAGATGGTGAAATAAGGGTTTTTGGTGATGGGTCTCCAGCCTCATCGCCCAAAAATCCCTTAAAAGCCCCAATACCGTTAGTCGCCTCTTACGTACACCCACCGGAAGAAATGGGGTAGTGCTATTCTAAGCCGACACTACACAGCTATTAACATTGAAATATCTTTGTTCAATTTTAAGCTAGCCAATATATTTATACGAACCGCGAAAGAAAAACAGCCGTCTTAGAGTCACCTCCGAGGGTCGGATAAGCCAAGGTTTTGGGTTTAGTCGTAAAAACGAATTTCGGACACTTTTTCTTATATAGCCTTATTCCTTCCAGGTCGGCCACCCGGCTTTGACAGAGTGCGAGGTGCAGAAATAGGAAACAAAGACTTTAACCTCGACGTTTTAGAGGAGGCCTACACCACAGAACATTGGCTTGTAAGAATTTACAAGGTGAAGCCTTTGCCTAACAGAGGAGTGTAGGCCCTAGCGTGTATGGAATGAGCTAATATTATGTTTGATGAATTGGGTTGTACTGTATAGATATTCTATCCGTACTAATATTATAAAAAAGTAAAGTTGAGAGATATTAATAATTAAAGAATAAATAAAGGAAAGAAAAATTTCGACACAGGCGGGAATCGAACCCGCGACCTCGGGTATACGCACCCGTCGCTCTGCCAATTGAGCTACAGTGTCAATGGCTGCCAGTGCGAAATTCTTGTATCCTTTGTTTCTTTTACACTTTTAAGTAGTGTTTGCGTTCAGTACCTCCGATTTTGTTACAAATTCGGAAGGCCACATAAAAAAAACTTTTCTTTATTTATTCTTTAATTATTAGTAATAATCCCCACATGAGGTTTTCATGACCGAAAACATTCAAATTGAGAGATATTTTTTGGATCTAATGTATTTGAATACTTATTCATTTTGCGAATATTATATAGTCACATAAGAATAATGGTGCTTTCTATACGTGAAAGTATTTTTAACATCGGTTCAGTAGTTCCAGTTTGAATCTTCCACAGATTATTCTTCTACAAACTTTACTTCTCTATAATATTAGTACAGAAATACGAAAAGAGTATGGTTTGAAAAGAACTAGATTTTTGTACAATATTAACAGTAAATGATGTGTAAATATCCTAATATAAAGACACGATTTAAGTCTGCTAGTGTATAAAACAATTATTTCCATTTGCATTTAATATGATAGAAGTTATGTGCACTGAATGTAGCAAATAATGAGCAAAACCATTTATTGTCTTGGTGCCGGACACCTATATAGTATATTCAAGAGCTATTATCTCTAATTGTAAGTGTATAAAAACTTCTCTTAAAACGTAATGGGCAATTAAATATAATCATCCTTTATTTAACATGCAGCTGATGAATTGCTGAGATTATTTCATTGTAGAAGTACCTCTCTTGGGTTGAGATGGGAATATAGCCTTTTTTTTACCTATTCATAAAATAAAGGTTATCGAAATTAAGTAGATGGGAAAGAGATAGTTGTTTTATACTGAATTTTATAATGATAAAATAGCAAGTATTGCGATAGCTACGTGTAAACAAGTTACCGCCCAACTTCAACTAATAGAGCCGCGATTACACTGTCAAATTGAAGTTTGGCAAAATAATTTTGAAGTTAACTTTGAATGTGCATTTTTAAATTCATAACTTTTCAAAGAATACTTACTAGCATTTTTATGTACCTTCAAGGGCTTACTTTGCCAATATTTTTTTCTTCAATTGGATAAGTGAAAACGCAACTGAAGTGTTTTTTATAACTATTAAATGAGGTCTTATGTATGTTGTTGATATTGATATGATATCATCATAGCTATAAATAAGCAAAACGAAATGAATGCAATTTAATGATAAGTGTCAAATCGCAAAGTGGAACGCACAATATGATCCGTGTCACAAGAACCCTACAACGAGGTGTAATTTTTTATTTAAATAAATAAATCTCTATTACTTTAAACGCATTTTTAATAACGATTTCTATTCATAAATCTTCTTCTAAACAATCAAAATGCACGAAGAACTGCATTTATCTCCTCTTTTACTCATTTATCCATATCTTCTAAATTTTAATAATTTTCATCACTAAAGAGTGACTTGAAGAATTAAAAAAAAAACT
Organism: Bedellia somnulentella; assembly: GCA_963576735.1. Lineage (NCBI taxonomy): Eukaryota > Metazoa > Arthropoda > Insecta > Lepidoptera > Bedelliidae > Bedellia > Bedellia somnulentella. The sequence goes on from OY755172.1 coordinate 16,458,211, forward strand.
GATTTAATGTTTTCGCTCTGTAAACAAATCATAACTTATTTCGGTATTTGCCAGTTCTCTCGCTCGGAAATTGAAACAAATCGGAAAGCGAATCAAATATTTAGATAATTACAATATTTTATATAGGCATTCCATAGGCAAAGTTGTTTAGTTTGATGTCCTTTATCGATTTATAATATAAAAAGGGTATGTTATAAAAGCGAGGTCTAGGCCAATTGAAGATCGTTAAGTAATAATTAGTAGAGTGATAGATTATTTTCAAACTGACTAGTGTTCTGCTTTTCGCCGTCAAAATCAAAATTCTTCAATTTCATTCTTCAATTCAAGACGCATTGAAGTAGGAAATCGCAAACAGTGTTTGCCGTGTGGGAGCCGAGAACAAAACCATTCATTGTTTACAATTTCTTTATTTTATTATCTTTTGCGAAATACATACATGTTTCACACATAAACAAAACAGTTCTTTAAAAACCAAATTACACTTAGAATATTTTAAATTCGTAACTATTCATAAAAATGTGAATTTAATTACAATATTATAAAAGAATAGTGAAATACATAATTAACCAAAGAAAACTATTACTTCATTATTTTTAATGTCTTTTATACTTAAAACAGTCTTTTGCCATTGTAAGACATTACAAAAATCTTATAAAAATATACTACACTTCCTTCACACTCTAAAATAAAACATTAACTCTTTATAAGGCAGAGGTATGATCAAGAATTCATTGTATTTCACTTATATTTGAAGGTAGGTAAGGTTGAAACTACCAACTAATTGGCCACTGCCTTATGAAGTCTACTAAAACCGTCATCACATCACTAGTTTTTTCTTAACCAATCCCTCTAAAACCGTCCCCTAGCCTTCCTAATGTGTCGCTCATCGTCATCCTCACTGGAGTGTTCCTGTTCCGGCTGGAAGGTGTCGTCTCGGTTGTGGTGGTAGGCGGGGCGGGGGGGACGGCGTATGGGGCGGGGGGCCGGCTTTTCTATCTGAAGATCAAAGATAATGCTTTTGTCAGACAAACTAAAGTATTGACTGAGTACGCGGAATACCACTTTCTCATTATGTATCTGTAGCGACCGCCGATTGTGTCGTGTGCAAGATTCTCGCTGTCTATATATACAATACTGACTGACTGATAAATAAAGGAATGAAAAATTTATTAGTAATAATCCCCACATGAGGTTTTCATGAACATAAATATTCAAATTATCTGACTGAGTTAGAATCAACGCACTACCGAAACTGTTGTACCTAGAAACTTGAAATTTCGTCCAGGGTGTCTTTTATTATTGAAGTGAGCAATAAGAAGGGTATTTTAGAAAATCTAACCCCAGGGTATTGAAATAGGGGTGTAAAGTTCGTAAGTAATTGTTTTAAATGTGGACTTAAAAGTTTGTTAATGCGTCTATAAGTTTTGGATTATATTTTTTTAATAATCTGTGTACGGGAAAGGAACAAAATTTTCCCATAAAGGGATAAAATAGCAGGATGAAGTTTGTATGAAAAATTTCTCATTTCTGTTTCTAACACGTGAAATTTTATAAGTGGGTTCCTATTGTGATATTAATTACTATGTATGACAAAAAGACTTTATGAAATACATCCCCGAGGGGGTAAAAATCGTCTTTTGGTTTTTTCTCAATTCTGGACATAATAGTAGTATGAAAATCGATATGTTGATTTTCGATTATATAAAAAACTATGTAGATTGTAGGGAAAAAAATCAATAAAGAGTGAAGATAGGGGGTATAATTTTTGGATGATTAGGATGATGATGATTTGGTTTATGTCACGCAGACGAAGTTGCGCGGGTCTACTAGTAGTGAATACAGTTGTTAGTTTCTTAGTCTTGGATGCACTTAGATGCCATTTATATGTGTATTGTTGTATGACCAAATGTATCGCTGATTTAGTTTTCGTACCAGTGTTACAATAAGTCATTTTTGTGGTTTTGTGAGGGGCTAACTTAAACGGTGTCTACTACTACTAGTAGTAGTGTAGTTTTACTGTTTTAAAATTTTATTATGACACTTGTTTCCACTATTAATCTAGGCTTCTTAATTAGTGAGCTCTGACAGTATGAAAAACGTAAATGATACTAAGACAAAATCGGCGAGGCTAAATACAAACACTAATCAAATAAAATGGTTCACCTGATTCACCAAGTTGTAAGGTCCAACCTCATCCATGAAGCACTTCTTAAAAGCGATGTCAAGTGGATGTCGCTTGAATATTCTGCACTGGTTTGTTAGCACGTCAGCTACTCCATCGGGTAAGTCTAAAAAAAATTCATAAGTCAAAAATTCATAGTCGGTGCTAAAAAACACAGACCCCGCGCCACAAACTTAGTATCCTCCAGACACCGTAGTCAGTACAAATCGGTTCGACAAAATGGTCCAATAATCCCCCCGCTCTCACTGCACTTCACGCCCCTCAATGTTGCAAGGTAAAACATATATCGCCAAATTCTCGTAAATTATTTTATAAGGAAAGGAAAACAGTTAGCAACACCTTTTCTAAATTAACTACATACATACATAATCACGGCTATAAATCCCTAGAAAGGGTAACCACACCTTCGAAATAAGAAATTCATCAGCCACTTTTGCAACTTGAGGAGGGAAAAAATTGTAAAATAAGGTAAAATAAAAATTGTAGTACAGGTTCTTGGTAATGGGTCTCCAACCGCATCACCCAAAAATCCTTTAAAAAGCCCCAATACCCTTAGTCGCCTCTTACGATCCCCATAGGAAGAAATGCTGTTCTAAGCCGACACTGCTAAAATAACTACTAATCAGAAAATCTATTCATTAATTCTATACTACGAAGAACAACTGCAATAAGCTGTTCAGGTGGAGTTGCAAATGTCAAAGGAGTAGAGCTCTTTTAATTTAAACACATTCTTTTAGAATTTCTATCTATACGCATTATTATTTTGATGAAAATTTAAGAAAAAAAAAATTTTCGCGCTTGCAACACTGACATGGCGGCGTGTAAAAATTCATAATATACACGAAACAAAATAGCTTTGAATCATCGAAAATATGTGGAAATAAACAATAGTAACCGGTAAAACGTGTTTCCCAGTCCTTTAATTTTGATATTTACTCTAATTCGACAAGTGTGAAGTACGCAAGTCGTCATTATTAATTTTTTTGTGGAGCTGTTTTGGCTTGTCACTTTCAAAGCTTCTAACCGACTGAGTGCGGGTGCGTTGCGTTGATATGCAAGAGAAACCAATGAAATGGGACTATCGATATGGCCGTGAGCGGATTCTGGGTACTCTTTATTCTATGCCCCGCGCACTCATAGGGGGACTCCTACGCACACTCCCAGCATCGCTCTCCTATTGGTGTAAGATTGTTTTACTTTTGGTTACCTCACGAGGTTTTCCCTCACCAGGTGACATTGTCACGTGAAGTTCAGAAGTATGAGTACCTCCACCAGCCCTTTCCGGGATATACCGCGTGAATGTTTGAGTTGAGTTACCTATGTAGCCTATTATGTGGGGAGTACTAACACACTAGCCGCTGTGTATATTGATTATATAGAAGGGACAAAAGGGATAGAGAAACATCCACATATCCACCATCCCACCAAGGCTCTATCTCATGCAAGCCACCCCTAGACAAAAGTCGTCTAGATATACAAAACTTTAAAACTTGAACATCCAGATATTTCTGATTTTAACTTCTGAATTCGGTATGCAAAGTTTTTTTTTTGGTATTTATTAAATATTTTTATTCGATAGTAAACACGAAAATAAAAGACTAATTTGAATATTTTCCATTTAAAATGAGTAATTGTAAAGTTATGATTTTTTAGAGATTGTTCAACTTTTGTACTTAATGACGTCATCGATTGATAAAATCACGTAGCGACATGCAAATGAAGCGAAATGTTTTATAAAAATGTTTTTGATTGCAAAACATATCACGAATTTGTGATGTCAAATGAACATATTACGATATTATACAAAACAAACCTATGATTTTCGATATTTTATTAATAAACTGCAAAACCGTATGTCTTTGAAACAACATTGAAGGTCAAACACTGTTACAGTTTTTTGATAAAATAACAGTCATCTTAGTTTCAATTGATATAATTTCAAGAAAATATTGTTTATAACCATAATATTTCGAAATGGTTTTGTAATCAGCATCACTTTAGTAAAACTTTGCATACCGAATTGCGAAGCGCAGAGATGAGAATCTTGATCAAAACTAGTAGAAGCTAAGGCAGGTTCCTTACCAACATCCTTAAAAGAGAACTGCTTAGGTCTGATATCAAAGACCCGGTAGTCCAGCATGAGCACCACATTTATCATGCCATCATCCTCCTCCGATTCAAAGCTGGAGTGCACCTTGAATGTGATCTCTATGTGGGAGCCATCCATCAACTTGTATAGTTGCGCTTCTATGGACAGAAGACTCTGCAACAATAGTTTATTAACAAATTATGGCAATTATTGATAAATTATTAATAATTATTTTACGATGTGCATCTACCTAGTATGACTGTGTTATATAGTCCTTACCTTCCAAAGGTTGGTTGGAAGAGATCGCTTTGAGTGATAAGACGCCCAATTGTATATTATTGTAAAAAAATGTTGTTGTTAAATACTTTATTCATGTGCAATAAAAAGTTTTCTATTTTACTCTATATGACATGTACATCATCACATATGGATTACGTCCCTACTGAGTGGCTGTTACTTAACCGAGATAGGGTGACGAATAAAGTAGACCATCATGCTGACCTAGTACCGGTTGGCCAATTAAATCAACATATACCTTATTAATATATAAAAGAGGATGAATATGTTTTATGGTAAGTGGTATATGTTAACATACATATTTAGATTTAGTGCATAAGCTTGTAATTACAATGCAGGGTTTTTAGATCTTGCTACTATTATTTGAGATACATAGCTGCTACTCTTAGTATTGATGAAAATTACCTTTAGTCTCTCATACTGCTCCAACCTATCATAATATGCTACTAATCCTTTCCTTACTGCTCCCAGACACTCTGCCGTCATTATATTATCAAATCCTTCAACAGCAGCATCAAAATTAAAACCAAGTGGTAACGAAAACTTAGAAACAGAGTGTTGTCCTGCAATAATTAAAAGGAATATTATTAGTAGACCCACCAATAACAACCTTTATTTTAGCAACTTTTCCCCTCTCAACTTCCAAGAGTTGCTGAATATTTATCTTATCATGTGGCTCTGACTACCCTTTCTAGGCTTTCTAGGGATTTATAGTCATAAGTATATGTAAGTATGCAAAATATTATTATATTAAAATAAAATTAGTTATGGTTATCAAAAAAATGTTATATTAAGCCTCAAGTCTCCCAATAGAATCAATTTGAATGTCTGTATGTAATATTAAAAGAGGCTTAGAGGATAAAAGGATGTCCCACCATCACTCATGTTAATTTTTAACCCGTGTTGTATGTCATACTGGGCTGGGTGCTGCATGTGGTAGACTATCACACAGTGGTCATTCTCTTTGTATGATTTCACCTCCATGCCTGACAACATGGTCATCAGATCTATTGATTTCTTTTGGTACTCTACATTGCTCTGCAAGATTATACTCTGAAATATATAAATATGATTTTTATTTTTAAAGTTCTAAAGAAGATAAACACTTTGCATAGATAAAACTTTGTCACTTGGTTTATGAACTATGTGATACATTGGTTTAACAAAACCATCATAAAATTCTAAATCAAGTCAAAAAACCATTTCCTAAAACTTGATATTTCCTCAAACTTAAACTTTTATTGCATACCATAAGTGTACAAATAGTTGGTGTAATCAAGGTACAGTAATAAATATGGACCCTGTTGGGCACATGCAATTTCACAAGAGGGCTGTAGATACTAAAACTAAACATTAAGGTAGTAAACATTACATGGCACAAAATTAAAATTTCTTTAATTAAAAACACTATAAATATGTGTATCAAATTTAAACACCACAACAATAAAATTAATACTATTGTAGGTCAAAGTATTATTATTTTAGTTAACATTATTATTAAATTAGGTTTAATCTATGTTAGTCTATCATTACATTAAGCTTTACCAATAAGTGGAAAAAACAAACAAATCAAAATCCTAAATCATTATAACAAAGTATTAAAAGTCAGTGGCTTAACTGTCCAGTTACTAATCTTTAAAAAGATGAACAGTGGAAAGGGTTCCTTAAAGTACTCAATATAAAGCAATCAAATCACATACAGCCAAACCACCTTCAGGGAGCCACCATGCAAAATAAGGAAACCCTATGAAGTTAATAGCATTCTCTATTATATCAATTTAGTTATAGGTTTTTGGAATAGAGAATGCAAAGTTCACCATGACTTTATTATTTAATCAAATGCTGGCCTAGTGTAAGTTAATCAAAGAAACAAGAATATTATTTCTTTATTAAGAAGTACATTGCAGCTTGAAATGCTTGTCTAAATATTTGAAATGCTAGAAATTACAGGTTTATAAATCTTTGAATATACCTGACTATCCTTTACCAAGTTTAGAGTAATGATGTTATGGTACATACCTGTGGTCTGACAACAGTTTTGTCATTAGGAGTTAACTTATCCACTTCTTTATTTTTGTGTTTATAACTTTCTCTTTGCACTTTAAATAATTCAGTTTGTTTATTTTTTAGTTCCTGTTCTAATTGAGCTATTTCTGCCTCAAGTTCTTCACAATCTTCTGGCATTAAGACTCCTAAAGATTTAAAAAGAATGATAATATTTTACAAGAAACATCACAAAATTGATAATTACTGATTTGATAATTTTGATGGCGACATTCATCATTACTTACCTCTGTTTTGAAGCATTTTATCTATCCTCATTTGTCTTTTATTAGAAGCAGTCATTTTCATGATTGGTTCTCTTTCAGATATATATGAATTGAATTATTTATTTACAAAACAGAGCATTCAAAACTGACACAAATAACTGACTTTGACTTGAGTTGTTTGAAATGCAGTGTTACAACACTTAAATTATTTTTTTTTTTTTTCTTATCTTTGGCATCCACGGCTAGTGATTTGCCACTTTCTATTTAAGGAAGGGAAACTTGCAATGTATATTTATTATGTATCCTAACACGAAACATTTAAAGAAATTCAGACAAGATAAGAAACGTTAATTACAATTTGATTCTATTATCTAAAATAAACAAACTAATTATTAAATAAATATTCAAATTCAAAGTACATAAAAGAGTTTCAATACACGTCGGAAAATTTACACCATTAGATAACAAGTTGGATAGAAATAAAGAGCGATCGTACAAAGGGCAAGAAAAGAATATGTGATTTAAATTACCTACATCTAATCGACAACTACATAAGTTACTATTTACAATGCCTAATTTATAAAGATGAGCTGGGGTAGTAACATGTCCCAATCGCATCCGAATGATAATAGAAGTTATTATTTTGTTAAATGATCCAGTCCTAAACCAAGGTTTTGACGGAATTTCAGGTTGAATCCTTGCATAAAAACAACCTTTAACTTTTGAAGTCTCAGACCAACCTAAGCTCCATGACCGCTGTAACGATGATTTTGCCATTCCAAGAACATCGTGAAAGTAATTCTTAAAATGACAAACGTCACCCTCACTAACAGCATCCTTAGCAATAAAATCAGCTTTTTCATTGCCACGGATACCGCAATGACCAGGAACCCAAGCAAATCTAACCTTCAAACCTTTATTATAGCATATAAGAAGTTTGTTTCTTATAAGGATAATTAACTCATAGCAATGATTAGCTGATAGAGGAAACGTTAATAATGATTGAAGAGCACTCAAACTGTCACTGAAAATTGTGGTTTTTAGTAGTCCCATGACCAAAATATATTCCAGAGCTTTAAATATCGCCATACATTCTCCTGTAAAAGATGATGATTCACAAGGTAACTTTATTTTCTGTACAATATTAAACTGATGATGGTACGTTCCGACTCCAACAATACTTGAAGGCTCAACTATTTTTGATGCGTCTGTATAAATATGGTGCCAATTTTTGAATTCATTCTCTAAAATGCTAATAAATTCTATGTTTGATGTATTTTGGTCTCTGCTTATACCCATGTCTAGTTTAATGTCAGGTACTACAAACAAAGCTTCGAAAGGAATAGAAAAAATAGGAAGAATAGGCGATGAATAAATAGGAGCAGAGATTTCTGAAATTTTGTGGAAGCTTTTAACAAGACAAGGAACGTTTTTAAATTTCCAATATTTAGACGTAGTTGTTAATTGTGCTAAGCTGTGGAGTTTGTGTAATAAAGGATGCTCAGAAAACTGTGAAATTCGTATTAAAAATCTATCCGAAAGGTATTGTCTTCTTAAATGCAATGGAGATTCACAACATTCTAACTGTAAAGCGTTAATAGGACTAGATTTCATAGCTCCACAAATAAGTCGCAAAGCTTTATACTGTATAAGGTCTAATCTTTTAAATGCTGGTTTGCTACCAGGTTCCAATAAAAATGATCCATAATCTAACAAACTTCTGATGAACGCATCATACAATATTTTCATTGAGAATGGGTGAGCACCCCACCATACTCCGGATAAACATCTTAACATATTTAAAATACGTTCAGCTTTAGTAACAATGAAATCACAGTGAGGGATTCCCGTTAATTTACTGTCTAGAATTACACCTAAGAACTTAACTTTGTCTTTTATAGGTATTTGAACATGGTTGTATTCAACAGATATAGGTGGGATTACACGCATTCTAGAAAACAAAATAACTTCACTTTTAGATGGTGATAGTTGTAATCCGTTATTAGACAACCATACGCTGAGGTTTTCTAAAGCTACAGACATATCTAATGAAGCATCAGTAGGAGATTTATTAATGGTATATATTAATAAGTCGTCAGCATATTGAATGATATAGATAGAATTGTTAGTTTGAACAGAATTTTCCAAGTCAGAAGTATATAAATTGTAGAGCATCGGACTAAGAACTGAACCTTGAGGAAGACCTCTCCAAACAGTTCGAGTTATTTTTGAGTTATCCTCCCCAGTAGTTATAAATATGTGTCTTTGACATAAAATATTTACAATAAAGTTTACCAACATGAGAGGAACTTTCATATCCCTAAGTTTTTGTTTCAAAATATTAATATCTACATTATCATAGGCAGAGGTGACATCAAGAAATGAAGCGAGTACTGAATGATCGTTGGAGAATGCTATACGAATATCTGTAATTAATAAACTAATTGCATCAATTGTACTTTTGCCTCTCCTGAAGCCATATTGCGACTCTGATAGCAGCTTATGGTTTTCCACAAACCATTCTAGCCTGTTTTTAATTAAATTTTCAGAAATTTTAAGAAGAACCGATGACAATGCTACCGGCCTGAATGAAGAAGCAGATAATGCATTTTGGGTATCTTTTGGAATAGGAACAATTTCTTGTGTTCTCCACTGTTCCGGTATATTACCCGAAAAAGCAATAGTATTTATGAGGTTTAGAAAATACAAGATAGAATATTCTTTTAAATGGACGAAAAAGGAATAAGGTATGCCATCTACGCCAGGTGTTGAATCTTTTAAATTGACTAATACACAATTCATTTCATCAATGCTAAAGGGAGAATTTAAATCATTTCTGTCATAGTAAACAGAAGGATCAAAAGACAAATAGGTATGGTCCGAGGGAACAAAAGCAGGTGCTAACTTATCTAAAAGATCTTCAGCTTTAGATAATTGAATAGTATTCGATTGCTTGTTTTTAAAAGCACCTCTGAATCTTCTTATGTTTTGCCATACAAAAGAAGGTCTTGCATTTGGAGATATAGAGGAACAAAAACTACGCCAACCATGAAATTTCTTTTGTTTTAATAATTTTCTTGTTTCATTCATTTGAAGTGATAGAGCATCGAAATTTTCGTCAGTTGAATTTAGTAAATATTGTATTTCAGCTGTTTTTCTTTTATTGACTGATTCTGTACATTCCCTATCCCACCAAGGAGGAGATGGTATTTTATCGTCAGATACAATTTTAATTGGAAAGCATGAGTTTGCTACATTTAATAACACTTCAGTTATTGCTTTAGAACACTCACTTTCAGAACCAGTCTCTATTATAGGAAGAGTGGATATTTTTTGCTCAACCTTCTCGCTAAATGTTTGCCAATCAGCATTACTTAAGTTATACTTTAGCCTAGGATGACGTTTTTTAGAAGGTTTAATAAAATTTGAAGGAAAATTAATTTGGATTGGGAAATGATCACTACCATACGTCAAAGGTAGCGTTAACCATTCCAATGACGCAGCTAATTTAGGGGACGAAATTGAAAGATCGGGAACACTTTTTCCTTCGCCAATTTTCGTACGGCGCGTTGCTGATCCATTATTCAAAATGTATATATTAAGTGAATCACAAATTCTTAAAATATCGGAAGCACAAGGAGTTGGACTACTTGCTAGATTGCTTCCCCATGCAGCATGTTGGCAATTAAAATCACCTAAAATTAAAAAAGGTTTTGGTATTGAAGATAAAATTGATTCTATTTCATTAAATATAATAGAAGTTGGACGGGGAATATATTAGACATGCGCATAACGCTTCAGTGAAAAGAACTTAGTTCATTTAGTTCCTTCACTTCAAAGAACTACTTCGCGAATGTAGTCCAGTAGTCCACTTCGTTCAGCGGCTCATTAGACTCCTTCAGAGCCGTTGGACTAAATGAACTACAGAACGAATTGGACTAAATGAAGAGATTGAGTTGGAAAGATGAATAACTTGCGGTTCTTGCGTTCTCGTATCTTATAACATTCGCTAGTTCGCGAATGAAAAAAATGATGCTTTTGATAATATTTAATTAATGAGTCCCATATGTTGTAATACTTGTATTTAATTTTGCAGAAATATAGTAATTTATCATGAAGTATCAGTAAGAATAATTATCTCGATTGTCCTCCATACTTTTCAGGCTTAGGACTGACAACCAAAACAAATAATATTTTCACTATTAGAAAATAAACATTAAAAATAACTAATTGACGGGTCTCGAACCTCATATTTATGTTTTTGTATTTGTGTAAACGAATCGTGATTTAGCAGCAAACAAATATAGTTCTTAACACCGTGTGTGGAGAGTTATTTTCCCCTGCGCGAGCACAGCAATGCATAAGTGTGGTGAACTAATAAGGTGTCAGATCAAACAAATATAGTCTTTAAGTCGATGACCGAAGATTGTTTTTCGCCTGACGGCATAGTGAAGTATTAAGTGAAGGAATAAGGTGGACTAATAAGCGAGTGAAGGAAGGAATGGTTTGCATTTTCAACTGAAGGCATTCAAAAGAAGCATTCATTCGCGAACTACACACCTCTAGAATATATATTGACACGAAACAAATTTTGTTCACTTGTACAGCAATAATAGAAAATTCACTACTATGACTTGAAATTGGAATGTGAATAAATGGCACCTGGTGTTTAACAAGAATGGCAACACCACAATGACCATTATATTTGTTTTCAGATATACAGGCATAACCTGAAATTTTAAATAGACTTGAAATTGGAATGTGAATAAATGGCACCTGGTGTTTAACAAGAATGGCAACACCACAATGACCATTATATTTGTTTTCAGATATACAATACAGGCATAACCTGAAATTTTAAATAGACTATCTGGTTTTAACCATGTTTCTTGCAAAGCAAAAATAAATGGTTTATACTTATTAATAATATATATAATGTCAGATTTTTTAGAACGCGCTGCGGCAGTTCCACTGTATCACGTTCGGAGGAAGATGTGGATCCATTAATGGTTGGATTTAATAAAAGAATTAATTCTTGTAAAATAGAAGCAGCGTTGGACGGTGAAAAGTGTGTATTCTGTGTCAGAAGTGTTTTTATAAGAGTTATAATTATCTCAATAGTTGTTTTATCTGTTTTATTATGTGAAACTTTTTCATTTTGTGTATTAAATCCACAACCATTGGATAAAACTGGTATTTGGTTTTCTTTTAGTATAGCTTCATGAGCAGCCTTATCATACCCACTATATGATTTAGGGGGAGTGCGAGGTTTCAAAAATACTGTCTTTTTGTATGAAATTGGTAAAGAAGAATTATTATTTAATGATTGATGTGATGTATGATGTGAATCATGACCTAAATTATATATTTTACTTGCAGGTGCAGCAGAGAGAACATCAGCATAAGATTTGTTTACTTGCGGATGTAGTTTCTGTGCTTCAGCATAGGAAATGCAACTATTTGCCATAGAAACTTTAATTGCTTTTTGTCGCTCAAATTCTGGACACTTTCTGTTGGTGGCAAAATGAGAACCTTTACATATGAAGCACTTTGCTTCATCTTCATCTACCTCACAAGTATAACCTAAATGTTCTCCACCACATTTAAAACAATGAGGTTTTGATCTACATTGCATTCTAACGTGACCATACCGACAACAGTTGTAGCATTGAATAGTAGGGTAAATATATAATTCTACTGGTAATGCATTATAACAGATATAAATGCGTTTAGGTAGTACCTGCCCATCAAACGTCAACACAACAGAACCTGTATTTATAAATTTAGTTTCACCTTCAATTAAGCTTTTACGCCTAATTCTTCTTAGTTTTATAATTTTACCACAACCTATTGGGACTTTTATACTTTCTAGAATTTCATCATCAGACCACTCCTGTGGTATGCCTCTAACAATTCCTAGACGAGTAACATGGAAAGTGGGAATGTATGCTTTATATAATGATGATTTAATCACCTCGCTTGTAATGAAAGAATTGGCACCATCACCAGACTCAAATGCAACAGATGTTTTATTGCGACCTATTCTTTTTAAACTTCCATTTATGATACTTTTAATATTTTGTGCTCTTAAAAATTTTCCAAATGTCATTGGATGAAGAAATGTATTTTGATCTGGACTACCTTCCCTTTGAACATGCACAATAAAAGGGCCCACATCATCCTTGTCATATGTATTTCGACCTAACCTTGGCTTAGTTACTGTTGATTGAATTGAATCAGTGGGAGCTATTAATTTAGTGTCATTAATTGGGGTAGGATCTGTTTCAGAAATGCATTTGCAATCAGATTCTTTAATGTTGGCTGAGTTTTTACTTCGCCTTTTTTTATTACAATGACGACATACACGGCTACCATGGGCTCGTTTACGAGATCTATTTAAATTTATTGAATTTATGGACCCTTCTGTGTCCATACCAGATTCATCATTATTTGTGTTTGTAATAATGACATTATAAGCCACATCCTGAGAGCAGGATGTTCCCCCAGGATCTTCTGGGGGTTCCATATCAAAAATGTATTAAAAACTTACCAACTATTCAGCTACACTACTATAAATATGTAATACACAAATATTTACAAAAATTAACAAATCTTATCCGTTAAAAGTTACTGAAACTAATATTTATAATTAAATTTAAATAAATTGGAAAAAAGTTGCTCCCGCTTCTTTTGAAGTTTCCCGCCTTTTTTTTTCACTTAAATTATTATATTAGTAAATAGACTTCAAAAACACGGTCCAAGTTAAAGAAGAATAACAAAAGGGAACAACATTTTTTTTTTTTGCATGAAATATTATGCCTTTTGTTTAATAATTTGAGGTCGCTGATTTTGAATCTACTTTCAGTTTTTCTCTAACAGCTTTTGTTTTTGATATGCAGCAGTCACACGTATTTCTTTACTTGTAACCTTTGATTAAAACAAAATAGCGAAGATGGGTGACTCGCCTCTAGTCTAGCGCGTGGATCCTTTAAATCAGGCTAACGTCGCCTAATTGCGCTCAGTCGCAAATAGTCGCAATCGACAAGTGACAGGAACAGGTGTGTGACTCGAAGAAACAGTTTTATTATTTTAAGCGAGATAGCGGTTACCAAAAATGCCTTCTTGTGCTTTTATGCGTTGTACAAACTATTCCAAAAGAAAAATAAAATCTCATGGAATCACTTTTCACTCAAAGACATTCGTTCTTGCAGTTTATTAATAAAATATCGAAAATCATAGGTTTATTTAGTATAATATCGTAATAATTTCATTTGGGATCACAAATTCGTGAAATATTTTGCAATTAGCAACATTTTTACTAAACATTTCGCTTTATTTGCATGTCGCTACATTATATTTTCGATCGATGACGTCATTAAGTACAAAAGTTGAACAATCTTTAAAAAAATCATAACTTTGCAATTACTCATTTTAAATGAAAAATATTCAAATTAGTTTTTTATTTTCGTGTTTGCTATCGAATAAAAATATTTAATGAATACCAAAAAAAAACTTTGCATACCGAATTCTTAAAAAAACATAATCGGTAAATATAAATTAATATAGTAAATTAAAATTATAAGAAATTATGTTCATACATTATTAAGTTCATTAATGTCATACAGGCTCATGTCAATCAAAAATCTTTTTAATTTCATTTCAAATTCCTTTGGTGAACTTATCAACCGCATCTCGTTGGGAATTTTGTTATATAAACTAATAGTTTGAAACCGCGGAGCGTGCTCAACCACTTTAAAATGAGGAGTTTTCATGTCAGAGCTCTTTAAAAAAAAAGGTCTTTCTGCGTTTGGATTCTCGTATTAATTTCTGTTCCGCACTCTCAACACTCATTTGTTTTTTCCTAAAATCCGTCAACAGTAGAAACACATACAGAGAGGGCGCTGTGAGGATTTTCAGAGTTTTGAAATGTTCCCTGCATGATTCCCTAGGACCCAGCCTGAGAATAATTCTTAACGCCCTTTTTTGGAGAGTAAAAGCTTTTTTAATATTATACAAGTAGCTATTACCCCAGTACTTTATACTATATCGTAGTTTGGATTCTACGAGTGCGAAATATATCAATTTTAAATTTTGTACATTTATTTCGTCACGTAGAGAGCGTAGTGCGTAGCACGCAGAACTAATTGAACTTTCTATGTAGCTTAGTTCTTTTTTCCAATTTAGTTGAGAATCAATGTGAATACCCAAAAACTTAACGAAATCTACATTATTTATTTGTAATCCACATTGGTTTATATGTATTGTATCTCTAGAACTGATTGTGTTTTTAAACAACATTACATTAGTCTTTAAGAAATTTAAGTTCAAGTGATTATGTTTAAACCAGTAATTAAAAGCATTTAAAGTCGAATTGACCTTGGACTCTAAGTCCGGCAAGGTTTTAGCAGAAATAACAGAACTTGTGTCATCAGCAAACATTACAATACCCACTCCCGGTACTTGGTTTTCTATAAAATTAATCAAGTCATTGACAAATATTAAAAAAAGTATCGGGCCTAATATAGAGCCTTGAGGAACTCCCCGATTTATACTGACAATTTTTGATTGACACGCTGTCTCAGTGCCTTTCAACATACTTTTTAGTTCTATAATTTGTTTCTTATTTCTTAAGAACGAATTTATTATTTCTAAAAAACTGCCAGTTATTCCATAAAATTCCAACTTGATGTCAAGTAAATCGTGATCTAGGGAGTCAAAGGCTGCCTGAAGGTCTAATAATAGCGCAGCCACTTTTGATCGCTCATTAAGATTAATAACTATATCATCTAGAAAGACATCAATTGCGTCGTTAGTACCAATATTTTGTTGGTAACCAAATTGCCTTTTATTTATAATATTATTATCTTGTAAATGTTTTAGTAACCGCCTTTTTAATAGTTTTTCAAAAATTTTAGATAATACTGACAATAAAGAAATAGGTCTGTAGTTTGCAGGATCTGTTTTATCACCCTTTTTGTAAATAGGAAAAAAGATTTTTTTTCTTAAACGCGTTTTTTTGTAACTTAAAAATTAAAGCTGATACAAACAATCTGACTTCAAATCTGAAATCAGCACCCCAAAAATGCATAATACTGGACAAAATGTTTCATACAACAAAAATGCTGTTCCCTTGTGTAATTTTTAACATTTAACTTTTGCTCCTTGTTGAATGGACCTGAATTATGACATGACATCTTCGACTACGCCCTTAATGCGTTTATTGGAATAGGTTTTATAAACGTAAACCAAAGAGTAAAGTAATAAAAAGCGGAATTTGCATTTTCTAAGACACTTCCTTCCATGAAAAATTTTAAGTCAAACTTGGAAGTTAGATTCGTTTTGACTTGTTCTTGTTTAATCTGGCAGCCGTCGTCTTATTAGACCGAGAGTTTTATGCTTCCACTTGAATAGACATATACGCTTTTTCTCAGTTCGCACTCTTAGTTGGCGGATTGCGAGTTTTATCGAATCCTTTAGTTTACGCCGTCGTAGTAAAATAATGCATAGGAGTGAAAGAGACACAAATATGTATTGTTTTCACTCGGCTACATGGAACTGGATAATTCTGATCAAAAACAAAATTTTGAAATTCGCATTCTGCTTAGAGCAAGTCAACGAGAACTAAGAGTTTTTTTTTCAATTTAATCAAGGTTACATTTCATTTGGGAAGTTTAAAGACTAAAGTTCAGCTTGACTTGGAAAAAGTCACCAACAATATAGACCAATTTGGAACAAGTGATTTGACGTGTACGTTGGTTTATGCAAATGCGGCTTCACTGCAAACCATATTATTTATCTTTTGGTATAATTAATAACCTTTTTAATACAATTGCTCAAAAAGTGGCGTATTACAGGGACGTATAGCGTTCGGGAAGTGGGCTATTACACACTCGTGCTTTTTCTTTACCTTTCCCGCACTAGTGCGTTTTCTTTCCCAACTGTCAAAATAATGTCTATTTTAAAAAAAAACCAACCATAAAGATTTTACTAAAAAAATCAAAGAAGTTTTTATGATTCATGTTAATACG
Source organism: Bedellia somnulentella (assembly GCA_963576735.1). Lineage (NCBI taxonomy): Eukaryota > Metazoa > Arthropoda > Insecta > Lepidoptera > Bedelliidae > Bedellia > Bedellia somnulentella. The sequence continues at coordinate 16,475,077 of OY755172.1, forward strand.
TGGCATAGGTCGTATTAACATGAATCAACAACAACAAAATAATAGGCAAAATCGACTAATTTGTTTCGATATCTGATTTAATGATTTGATAGAATTAGTGAGGTTAGGTTTCATTACATTATAACTCATTAAATTTCATTTTCATTTCATATCAACAAAAAAATTATACATAAGACTTGGCTGTATGGGCATAGTTTCCTTTGCCTACCACAATAAGTGAAGAAAAAATGTCGCCATTTTCCAGAAATAATCTTTGGGAGTTTAGTTGTTTTGTTAAATTGCTTAATTTTTTCGCAACTGTATTAAAAATAGTCGTTCAGTACACGTACGGAACCGTCATTGCAACTCGTTCCGACTGTCAACCCTCGCCTTCGGCTCGGGTAGACATTTGTCGGAACTCTTTGCAATGACAGCCATTCCGTACTAGTAATGAAATATACTATTCTCTATGTTATTTACTCTGAGCACAGATTCTGAGTTTACCTTGCTGACCACAGTACCATCGTACGTACTTTTTCTAACCGACTTCAAAAAAAGGAGTGCTCTAAATTTGACCCGTATATTTTGAAACATTCTGCTAGATCTACTTGGATAGAATCTTAATATTAATTAGGGATGGTGCTATATATAAATATATACGGACACGGACATGTGGGCATTTTTATTCCTAAGATACCCCCTCCCCCCCTTTAAGGCTGTAGTGCTTGTCCGCAAATTTATCATGAAATCCATAATTCAAAAATTCTAAACGCTATTTCAAGTTTATTTATTGAGAATTTAAGTGTGTAGTAATTAATCGCTGTGTAGTGTCGGCTTAGAATAGTACTACCCCATTTCTTCCGGTGGGTGTACGTAAGAGGCGACTAACGGTATTAGGGCTTTAAAGGGATTTTTGGGCGATGCGGTTGGAGACCCATCACCAAAAACCTTAATCTCACCATATTTTCCCCACTCAACTTTCCAAAAGTGGCTGAGGAATTTATAATTCCTTAGCTCTGGCTACCCCTTCTAGGGATTTATAGCCGTGAGTATATGTATGTATGTATGTATGCAATTTAAGTATCCCAAACTATAACAATGTTTTACATCAATCGTACCGTACACTATACTAACAAGCAATACATACATATAGTCTGTATCAATTAGAAAAAATAACTTTGTAAACAATGAAACGTCAATGACCTTTTAGTATTTTAGTGTTGTTACCAATATTATTGACGGCGACGTAAAAATCGAATACGCTACTAATGGTTAGATTTTTTTTTGATCCAATTTTATAGTATACTTATAAAATAGACGCAAACTACAGAATACGTCCCTTATTTTTACATACGTACTCCTAATATAATACTCAAGCCGTTAGTTCCCATATAGGTAGGCAGAGACCATCATTATAATCAGTACTGTATTTTATCATAAGTTTATTTACTTGAAACATAACAGTCTTAACTACCAAATACGTTATTTATGATTACAAAAAAAAGCCTTGATAGCGCAAATTTTCATTCTTAATAACCAATAATTGTAGTGGTGAATGGAATCACAAACCTCATCTTCTTTGTAAGACAAGCATTATCATCCCATTAGTTCCGAACTAAAGTGTTGGGGCACATTCGATGCTTCCGAATTTCATCCCAACTAGTATAGTTTTTGCCGCTATTTTACTTGTGGCATATTTTTTTATTTTAAACGATTTCATTTTTGTTTTACTTGTTAAAATAAAATTTAATAAGTATAAATAGTAATTTTATTTTGATGTAAATACACTTCTTATATAATTATTAGGGTATTCGACGACAAAAAACCAGCACACACTTTTCACACACAACTATTATTTCACACTTTTCAAATTTCATCGAAAAGTGTGAAATAATAGTTATTGTATGGTTAGCACACAGCTTATTTTTTTTTAGTTTAGATGACAGTAAACAATTTAACATTCATATCATATGATGAAAATTGATGACTTAGGTATTAATGCATAATTTAGGGTGAATAATACCGATTCAAAGACGATGTCATCTTTCAATACTCTCATTGCATAATTTATTGCACATATCTCTCGAGAGAAATATTTAATTTCCAGTTGGTAAAAGTGTTTGGAAAAACAGTTCAATTTAATGCACCAACAAACATTCTAAAATGAACACATACAACACAATTTCAACTAAGTCTCATTAGTTCTATGTATTACCAGCGGGAATCCAACCGCGCCTTAATAACTTTTTTTTCATTACATATTATTTATTTCTGTCGTCATTTTAAGGTAATTCCTTTGGCATATATTTTATCGGATATACGTACTAAAAGCGGGTGTAAATTATTAGGTACCTTATTATTCAATTTACTTTTTTTTATTACGAGATGCGGTTTGGATAAGTTTTAATTTTCTACATTCTTTCTTTTAACATTTAATAAATCACAAGAACAAACTTTTAAACACGTGGAAATCGATTTACATCGAGATTGCTTTACATGCGGCCAAATATATGCCGCGTTGTCAAGATCGGGTTGCGGAGAAAATCAGAATGTATTTTTGCTGCAAGAATATTAAACTATAAGTATCATTTACACAAAAGTAATTTAAAATATAATCTTTTAACAATTCTTAATCGCGATCACAATATTAGGAATTGACGCGTACAAGGTACAACAGCTAGTGTATATTACATATTATACATTATATATACACATTATAATTATTGTTTAAAATGATATACTTTATAGTGTAAAAGATATTATTCACTGCGATTTATATGGATATATTGAACCTTGTAGTATCGAGTCATTAATCGGTAATCGATTACTGTCATTCCTTCAATATCATTCAATATACAATACCCATCACAAATTTTTGCATTTGAAAAAATAACAAATAATCTCAATGTTTTTCATCTAATCTTATTTTTAGAGTTTCACAAGATTTAGCTCCAATTATTACTTAAATTTTGTTTAATAAAGTGGACAACTGTTTTTCCTGATTGACAGATGTAAAATTTAAGTGATGTGGAAGTAGTTTCTTGATGAAATCAAAGATTTTTATACCCGGCAATGGTTTGTTTACAAACTTTATGACTCTATTTGATATGAACTGTACATACTCACGGCCATAAATCCCAAAAAGGGGTAGCTAGAGCTTTAAAGCTAGAAACTCCTCAGACACATTTGGAAGTTGATAGGGGACAAGATGTAGAAATAAAGTATCGTTGGTGATAGGTCTCCAACCACATCGCCCAAAAACCACTTCAAAAAGCCCCATACGCTTAGTTGCCTCTTACGACACCCGTGACATACTAACCGGCACTACACGGCGAGCATAGCATACTAAGAAACAAATTTTTCGTAAAATAAAATGCACAATTAAAACAAGTTTTACGAGGTGCCGAAAACATTCTTAGATAAAAATAACTATATGTAGGTAGCTGCCGTGTAGTGCCGGCCTAAAATGTCACTACCCCTTTCTACCCACGGGTGAAGTAAGAGGCGACTAAGGTTATGGGTTTTTTTAAGTAGTTCTTGGGCGATGCAGACATGGGAGACATATCACCAACGATACTTTATTTCTAACATCTTCTCCCCTATCAACTTCCAAACGTGGCTGAGGAGTTTCTAGCTCTGAAGCTCTGGCTACCCCTTTTTTAGGATTTATGGCCGTGATCACACCACATATGGGGCACTGTGAAAAACTGTAAAATAGGTTTTCAATAACTATTTTTTTTTATCAAACTATACCTGTATAAAAGATTACTAATGACCCTAACAGGAAAAGTCATAGCACGGGAGGGCTCAGTGTATTATTTTCAGTTCCACAGTGAATGTTTTAAAGAAGTCTATGGAACACGACGCATGACTGTCGATTGTTGTTATAACGTTCAAGGGTTCTTGTCTGGTAAATAAATAGAAAAAAATACTCAAGCTCTTTAATTGAAGCCAACAACATTGAGTGCTATTCATCACTTAACTAATCATACCCACTGTTGGCTTAAAAGTCCCATAATGTCCGCCAATAAGTCAAACGTCCACCACAAGAATAGGATCGAATAATTTTATTAAATTCCAAATGCGCAATTACAGTATTATATAGTTCACAGAGTAGGTTGAGTGCAACATTTAACCATGTTTACATTATTGCTGATATTGGTAGCCCCTACACTAGGCCTAGCCTGTATCGTGGGGCCAAAGGTCTTATACACTATATTGCTATTACAACAAAGAGTATACAATATATGTCTGTGTCCACGTGCGCGGCATATCTTCTCTACGTTATGAGTCTACGCCACTCAAAAACTTCTGCATAACCCACAACAATACTTTTATAGAACTACCCACATCTTAATAATAAAATAAACTGCATAATAACTGTCTTATGTAAATTACCTAATAAACATTATTTATTTCTTTCTTTTCAATTCATTAATTTCATTAATAAACGAATAGAAATCGGTACACACTGATATCTGATATATAAAGTAGTATACATGTTATATTCTGTAAATAACTGCGACATTGTATTAAATTTATGACAACTTACGCGCTGTATTTATATAATTTTAAATAGAAAATGACTAGGAACAAATAATTACACACTGTAGCTAACAGAACTTGTGCAGCACTGAAATTATTATTTAGAAATAAGACCATCGTTATTTCATGGTCTTGTAATATTTTATACTTTTTTACTATATATTTGTTACAGGTCCTAGCACAGCTCTGTGGCTGTAGAGTTTGTTGATTACTCTCAAGAAGATTAAGACTAAAGATTACAAACTTCTATAAGCATGGTACCTAACAATTGAAACAATTAAATTACACTTAATAGAAATATTTATTAATTCTATTTACAAGTAGATATGTACATTTATTAATTATTCAGCCATCGTGTCAGTCCAACTGACTTCAAGTCTTCAGCGGAGAAACGACCTTCGTTGAATTTTATTCGTAACCTGCAAAATAATATTATGACCAAATTAGATCATGTTTGAACTTACAATAATGTTCAAAGAAAAACATAATCGGGTTTTGAAGTAAAATAGCATAAAAAAATATGAACACGCCAATAGTCCCCATTGGGGAAGATTAAGGTTCTCCATTACTACATTGAGCAATAAAGGCAGAAAAAAAAATTTTGTGGAGATATTTATTCTATAAAGAGAAGTGAGTGAATTGGTACATTTTTCTTCTCTCGATTTTTTTTGAATTATTTAATTACTTTTAATCGAAAACGTTTTGTACTTCATTTATATATTTTAAACTAGTGGTCCGCCCCGGCTCCGCTCGGATGGTGTTAAAGATTTTTTACTGCTTACCTTCTACGTGTGATGATATACCAGTCCACTCAGAAAGTATTGCGAAAAAAGGTTTTAATGTATGAAACACTGGCCGGTTGTAATGTATACTGAAAATATGAGTCTTTATAAATAAAAAAGATACGTTCCAATTTTAAAATTTCCCTCTTTATTTTTTACGAGCTATTTTAAATTGTCGTGTCTTACTGAAAAATGAATCTGAGCCGGGAACATTTTCGCGCTATGATTTTTTACGATTTCAAATGTCGCTTAAAACCAGACGAATCATACGATAGACTTCAAATGGCTTTTATGGATGAAGGGCCTTCCAAGGCAACCGTGTATCGTTGGTATAACGAATTCAAGCGTGGTCGATTAACTTTGCGGGATAAAGAAAGAAGTGGTCGCCCTCTAACGGCTGTTACGGATGAAAACGTGGTGGAAGTGAAAAATTTAATTCATTACAATAGGCGAATAACGTATCTAGAGATTCAACACATTATGCAGATTGGATCGGGAAGCGTTCATGAGATTTTACACGAACATCTTCACGTGAGGAGGATAGTTTCACGCTGGGTGCCACACAACCTCACCCAGGTACAGAAACAGGCCCGGGTGGAATGGTGTCGTGATATGATTAATAAATTTGATGCTGGCTCGTCTCGGCGTGTTGACAACATCGTTACAGGTGATGAGTCCTGGATTTATCAATACGATCCAGAAACGAAGCGCCAGTCGTCGGTTTGGGTATTTCAAAACGAAGCGACCCCTAAGTGAAGAGATCTAGCAGCGGTGGGAAGATTTTGATTGCATGTTTTTTTAATATGACTGGCTATTTGGTGTCAATTCCTTTACAAGGTCAAAGAAGTATTAACGCAGACTGGTATACTACTAAATGCTTGCCAGTAGTTTTCTCAGTTGTGAGCAACAATCGACCAAACACAGGGCGGGCGGGCTACTGCTTCACCACGACAACGCGCCCGCTCACACTGCGCTCAAAACGACGGACTTCCTGAACAGCACGCCGGTCAAACTCTTGGGTCACCCTCCTTACAGCCCTGACCTGGCACCGTGTGACTTCTTTTTATTCCCTAAAATAAAAAATCAACTCAAAGGGATACAATTTTCATCGCCGGAAGATGCGCTGTCAGCGTTTCAGCGGGCTGTAAATGAGGTGTCTGCGGCGGACTGGAAAAAGTGTTTCGAAAACTGGTTTAGACGTATGAAACTTTGTATAGATGCTGGTGGAGAGTACTTTAAAAAGATTTAATAAAAACATTTTTACCCATAGAACTTTTTTTTTTATTTTCGCAAAATTTTCTGAGTGTCCCACGTATATCCTATGTCCCTTTCTTGGATCTAAACTACCTCTCCAACAATTTTAAGCCAGATCGGTTCATCCGTTCCTGAGTTATAAATAGTGTAACTAACACCACTTTCTTTTATATATATAGATATTTACAAGTCACAGTTATCTTTTGCGGATACATCGTGACAGGCCGAGCTCGCTTAGTTTTATGGATCGATTTAGCTCGCATGCAGGTTCGCGCAGAGCGTACAGGACCTGTACCAATATCCAATTTAGGCGTAAACACACGCGTAGCCGACTACGCGTACAGATGTACGCGCTGATAGTTTATGATTTTACATACATACATACATATACTCACGGCTATGAATCCCTTGACGGGGTAGCCAGAGCTTTGGAATAAGAAATTCCTCAGCCACTTTTGGAAGTTGTTTGGAGAAAAGATGGTAATGATAAATGTTTTTGGTGACGGGTCTCCAACCACATCGCCCAAAAATCACTTAAAAAGCCCCTATACCCTTAGTCGCCTCTTACGATCACCCACGGGTAGAAATGGGGCAGTGTTATTCTAAGCCGACACTACGCGGAAAATATTTTCGGCTATGATTTTCTATAACGGTCATAGGTACGGAAATATCGGTTATAAAATCTTTGGTGTTTTACCTCTCCTCATTGTGTTTTAGAGACCACAGCGGCGGCAGGTGTTTTGGCTTCATCGTGTTCAAAAAGTGGTACCTCCATAACTCTTCTAGTTTGAGCAAATCCCCATTTTGCAGGTAATAGTCTACCACTTTTTGTCCGTGCGATTCATACTCTTCATTCTCGTAACTACAAATAGAATAAAAACATAGTCAATACATGGCGAGATGCCATGGCATTACTGTAAAAACAAAAGTCTATTATAAAATTTGGATAAGAGTACTTTGAAACTATTCTATTTTATTTTGTTATATTCGTTGTTATTCGGCGCGCCCCAAACAATACAAAGTTAGCCGCAGACACTCACTGCTCTGTATACTGATAAGAGCTCGTCGAAAGGTATTTTTTTCGGTGTTTCTTGGTCTACGATCTGAGTATAATTTGTTTTTATTTCTATGCTAACAAATGATCGGTCTTCAAATCGACCCCATGTCATGTAACTACTTACTAGTTTGGAGATCTTAGCGTGAGCTTATGTATAATGGGCGAGCAACCATAAAAAATGGTCGAATTGAGAACACTCTTTTTTTTAAGTCGGTTAATACAAAAAAAAGCTATGAATGAAAGTATGTGCCTACAACTCTCTCCATTTAAGGAAAAGCAACTCTCACTTCTTCTTTACCAGCATCTTCCTCCTAACTTCTCAACTCAGTGAGGCGTCTAATGTCTCATCGAGTAAATAGAGGAGACAGCTATCTCAGTCCTCGGTGCTTGTAAACTTGACGCAACGTTCTCTTCCGAGTGTGCGACCTTAAGTAACCAGCGAGACAGTGACTCGGCCTGTTTACAAGCGTAGTCTCAACTGGGCCCTGTTCAATAAAACTGACAATCCGACATATATGTCAAAAACTGTCAAATTTGTCGGATTTTCAGGCTAAGCTTGTTCAATAAAGATGACAAATATGTCAGACATTGACAGGTAAAATCGTGACAAATTTTCACTACACTAAACGCGTTCAATAAAACTTAGGAATTGTTGAAAACCATTGTCGAGTTCCATGATAATGGTCCTTGACAAATTTGTCGCATTGTCACGACATATATGTCAATTCCTGACATATTTGTTTATTTTATGAAGTAGAATAGGAAAATGTGGAAGGTAAAGAACAAATATATTTAATATCCAAATGTTTCTTTGCTATCGGTTTATTTCCTTCGTCGCAAAACAGAAATGAACAACAAACTGACCACTTTGGGCCAAATATATGAAAATTGCAATATTCATACAAAGTTTTCATTATCTCTACTTTCCCTACTCGACATAAGCACCATCGCTTTGAACAAACGTTTTAAATTCCTCCAAATAAGTGTGTGACACACAGTACTTCACCTGTCGGGATTTTCCGTCAATTTTACAAATATGTCGATATGTCGTGACAATTTACTGTTCAATAAAGCAGAATTGACAAGTTTTTCACGACAAATTGTCACCTATCACCTGTCGCGCTAAAAGTTTTATTGAACAGAAAAATGTCGAATTGTCGTGACAATCCGACATATTTGTCAATTTTCCACATTGACAAATTTGTCACCTGTAATGTTTATTGAACAGAAACTTGTCGAATTGTAGAATTGTCACGCTTGACATATATGTCGGATTGTCAGTTTTATTGAACAGGGCCCTGCTTGCATACATACCTACATATACTTACGGCTATAAATCCCTAGTAGGCGTAGCCAGAGCTGAGGGATGAGAAATTCCTCAGTCACTTTTGGAAGTTGGGTAAATAAAAGATGGTAAAACAAAGGTTGCTGGTGATGGGTCTCCAGCCGCATCGCCCAAAAATTTCTTTAAAATCCCCACTACCTTTAGTCGCCTGTTACGTACACCCACAGAAAGAAATGGGGTAGTGTTATTCAAAGCTGACACTACACAGCTACCATCTGCGTACCCTACACGTATAAACATAACCAGTTTTTTTTAACAAAGTAGTTATCCTCACGTGATCTGCACATTGGCTGCTTCTTCCAGCAGGTCTATGCTGATCTCGTCCAGATGAGGGTAGTACCGCAGTACGATTGTTTCCAGCTCCTCGCGACGGGACGGCGGGAGAGAGTGCTTCTGGGATTGGTAGAGCAACGCGCGGGCGGCCGAGCGGAGCTTCCTGAAGGGAATTCATGGTTTGTCAGCAATAGCCTTCGATCATATATAACAAAGACAAAGATACACCAACAAAGTACGAAAAACGGCCCGGCCAAACAGTGCTTTTTTATATGGTAAGCATTGTTTCACTGAGTCGCGTGCTACATCTTGCAATAAATAAGAGATCTTAAGAAAATGCGGTAAGGTCGATAATTGTAGACAAATATGTTTCATTATTATTTTTATTGATTCAGTTTTAAATTATGTATTTGTATGTCAAGAAACTTGACGAGACATGTTCGCTACAATACTGTAACATCTTTTAATTACCATGTTTCATGCAAATAAACTATTTCATTCATTTCATTAGCTGAACCGACAGACTTCGTATTCTCAAATTTGCTCTGTGACAAAACTTTATGCGTTTTTTGCCAGTACTCTTAGCTTAATCGGGCGTAAATATTTTTTGGGTCAAATTTTCTTGTGATAAAAAGTATCCTATTCGAAAATTTGGGTCATTATCGAGCATTCTGCCAAATTCCATTCATATACATTATGTACTTGAGGAGCCTTTTCACTTCAAACACATAAACATCCAAACATCTAAACTTTGACATTCATAATATTAATGTAATTATAACAAAAGATCTCACTTATAATCGTGATTCTCGACAAATTTCGAGTTCCCAGGTGCGCTGGCGAGCGGCGCGTCGCACAGCGTGGCCAGCTGTTGTCTCACGGCCAAGTCCGCCATGTTGCTGCGCTGGTGACACGACGTGCACAGCAGCACCACGTCGTGGGACGAGTGGTCCTTCATTACCTCTGTGGGGACCAGAACATTGGTATCAAGCGTATTAAGTACGAGTGGTCCTACAATTGATTTTAAGTAGAGGTATTAAGTAACGTGGCCAGCCGCAGTCTCACGGCCAACGGACGGACGTACACAGCAGCACCACGTCGTGGGACGAGTGGTCTTTCATTACCTCTGTCGGGACCAGAACATTGGAATTAAGCGTGGAGTATTAAGTAGACGAGTGGTCCTACAATCGATTTAAAGTATAGGTATTAAGTAACGTGGCCAGGTGTAGTCTCACGGCCGTGTCTGCCAAATCGCTACGCTGGTGACATGATGAGCACAGCAGCATCGTGGGACGAGTGGTCTTTCATTATTTCTGCGGGTGTACCGGACGGTATGGATGATCAGGTCGCAGGCAAAAGTGTATCAGCCAAAAACAGCTAAGGGACAGTAAGCGCTATTTCCTTTGATTATTTTGTTGGAGGTACTTTATTGACAAAGAGTTAAAATATCCTAAAGCTAGATTAACCCATTCAAAGAAGATCCCTCTCAGAATACATACATACATTTACTCACTGCTTTAAATACCAAAAAGGTGGAGATACGGTTTCAGTCTTATAATTTCTTTAGCCATGTTTGGAAGTTGAGTGGGGATAAGTTTGTAACATAAAGGGTAGTTGGTGACGGGTCGCCATTCACATCGCCCAAAAACACTGAACAGGCACCATACCCTTAGTCGCCTCATAAGACAACCACAACAAGTAATCGATAAGTGCTCTTCTAAGCCAACACTACAGATATCGCAATACCCTGTTGAAAGGTTTTATACCCTATATATTATAAAAAGGAAACCTTCTCATTAAAGGGTTAAGCTATTAATACTGTATACTTTTATAAAGCTTCTCCTGAGGTCCCGTTTAACGGTTTTTAAGTTTTTAGGCGCGATTTTTTTTCTACCGAGGTTTAGCTTTTAGTACAAGTAATTATTTCGTGGTCCAAAGGGCAATGGAGAAGGCTATGTTAGGAGTTTCACTACGCGATCGAGTCCGCAACGAGGAGATCCGTAGAAGAACCGGGGTCACTGACGTAGCCCGAAGAGTTGCTAAACTTAAGTGGCAATGGGCAAGGCACATTGCACGCAGAATCGACGGCCGTTAGGGCTCGAAGGTTCTGGAGTGGCGGCCACGTACCGACTGTTGCATTAATTAGGCTGAGTGTTTCAACAGCACATGTGACCCAGGCATAAGGAGCGGCTTACACTGTACTGTCAATGGACCTTAAATCGAAAAATCTTAAAGAATCTCACCAGGAAAATTCTTCCGATACTCTCTCGGCACGACATTCTTGCGTATATAGGAGTTGCTAGAGCCGCACACGACGCACTTGTTCTCTTTCAGCAGCTGGTAGTACTTGCCGACGTCGCCCACGGAGCGCCCGGCCGGCTCGAACCGGAGCCGCACCGTGAACGGGTCTTCCGTCACTACGTCGCCTAGCTGTTTGTCTACGTACCTGAAATGAAACATACATACATATATTCACGGCTATAAATCCCTAGAAGGGGTAGCCAGAGCTAAGGAATTAGAAATTCCTCAGCCTCTTTTGGAAATTTGAGTGGGGAAAAGATGGTAAAATAAAGGTTGTTGGTGATGGGTCTCCAACCGCATCGCCCAAAAAGCCCTTAAAATCCCCAATACCGTTAGTCGCTTCTTACGTACACCCACCGGAAGAAATGGGGTAGTGCTATTCAAAGCCGACACTACACAGCACTATAGTATTAAATGGATGGACATATAAACTATTATTTCTAGCCTATTGTAACTTTAACGCTTTATTCATAATACTTAAAAATTACCATTGTGCTTTTTTATTATCACAAGTGCAGAGTAACTCGCCATCAGGAGCTTCCAAGAAACAGTTGTGGTACAAAGGTTTGGTGCGAGTGGCGTTGGCATAGCGCTTCAACCCATTTGGACTTCCCAACAGATTTGGCTTACGTTTCCTGCAATCAAATGGAGTTATGGTAAAAACCAAGAAATTCACAACACAAATCAGATATTTAAATCTTTTTGTTCATGAAAACTTTATGTGGGGATTATTACATTGTGTCGATATTTTTCTTTCCTTTATTTATTCTTTATTTAACAAATCAGATATGAGTAAAACTAAAGCAAATACGGTTTAAAAAGAGCTTATTATGTCTTGCTTAGTGGTAAATATTTTGTCTTTGCCGGAGATATGTTCAGCCTACAGGCGTACAATACTCAGCTAGATCACTCTTGCCCAGCATTCATTGGAAGGTTTTATTCATAGAAGGTGCTAGAAATCTATTTAATTATCATAAACAGAAAATATTTGTTTGTGTGTGCCTGTAATGAATAGGTATCAAAACTGCTTATCCGACTATCAATATAAAACTTTCCCCAATGTATAGCTAAAAGCTTAAGTAGAAACATATTTTTCATCTGGCTAAATGTCATGAGGGATAAGCAGTAAAACCACTCCCTGTGCAAGGCCGGGGCAGACCACTAGCTTGTAAAAAATGTAAGCTGTATAATATAGTAAATTAAGTAGATTCTTGTGATGTAATTGTAATGACATTTTATTTTGTACAAGTAACCTCAGATTATATATTATAGATATTATTTTGTGTGTCCATCGAGTCTTATATATGGTTTTAAAAATTATAGTTATTTTACATCTAAGGGAGTAAAACAAATGTCCAAAGATATACAAAAAATATACAAGAAATCTTAGTTCGAAAGCCTATTACAATGTTAATCCATACTAATATTATAAATGGGAAAGTGAGTTTGTTTGTTTGTTTGTTCCGCTTTCACGCCGTAAATACTGAACCGATTGCTTTGAAATTTTTCAGACGTGTAGTTAGAAGTCTAAATTAAATAATAGGGTACTTTTTATCCCGGAAAAAATATGTTCCCACGGGAAATCAAAAATATTGTTTGCTTACTAAATGCATTGGAGATGGCGCTGTGTATCGTTTAAAACAACGTAAAATATTGTAAACTAATATAAAAATCAAAATTTAGAAGCTTAATGGTACGGTAATGGATCCCCGAAAATCCATACTTCCATCCATACTAATATTATAAATGGGAAAGTGAGTTTGTTTGTTTGTTTGTTCCGCTTTCACGCCGTAAATACTGAACCGATTGCTTTGAAATTTTTCAGACGTGTAGTTAGAAGTCTAAATTAAATAATAGGGTACTTTTTATCCCGGAAAAAATATGTTTCCACGGGAAATCAAAAATATTGTTTGCTTACTAAATGCATTGGAGATGGCGCTGTGTATCGTTTAAAACAACGTAAAATATTGTAAACTAATATAAAAATCAAAATTTAGAAGCTTAATGGTACGGTAATGCATCCCCGAAAATAAGGAACTCCCGAGCCATGATGTACTATTTTTTTATCGTATACATTTTTTTTTACATCTACTTATATTGCAAACGAATATTAACATGTAAATATAGAAACTAAATGAAACGACGACGATTCCTTGAAACTAAGGAATCCGCAAGAGTTCTCATAGGAACATCAAAAAACCTTAACTCATATATGGCTCAAAATATTGCAGCGATTATTTTTATCATCGATGGAATTCACATCAGACACTTTGTTAATGTTCATTTTGGAAAGATGAAGGGGTTTCATCAATTTAAATGACAAATTTGTTTATCAATAGTAAGACTAATGTGAAATAAAGCGTAATAAAAATTTGACACCGCCCCGGTAACGTCTCCGTGGCGTAGCGGTATAACTAACTACTATGAATATTTAATTAGAACTATTATGAATCAATCGTCCCGGGTTCGTATCTCAGGTAATTCAAGCTTTTTGTAAAAAAAAATTTTGTCAGCTTAAAATAACACTATATATAATAATAACAAGCACTATCCCTTCAATTTAGCGATTATTTTGGAAGGAGATCCACCACTAATCATCCCTATATTGCCGAGCAATCGCTGCAAGCTCTCCCACTATCACCAACGGTCAGTGTAGTGTAGGGTCTATCAATCATTCATGAATATATGCTAACAACCATAAATTCCATAAAAGGGTGGCCATAGCTTCGGAGATACTAATTCTTCATCCAATTTTGGAAATATATTGATAAAAGATAGGTTAATAAAGGTTGTTAGTGATGGGTCACAAACTGCATCGCCCAACAATCACTTAAAAAGCCTCAATGTCCTTTATGTCATTTACAACGCCCGCGGGATTATAAATATAAAAAACAGAAGTTGAGACAGTGTTTCGGTATTTTGGTATTATGTAAACTGGATGCAAAAAATGAAGTCCACGCGGACGAAGTCGCGGGGCAAAAAGCTAGTGATTACATAAATGATGAAATGGCTTGGTGTCATCAGGGCTCTATGCAGGATGTTTCCAGGCTAACACCAAAATTGTAATAAACGTAAAAAAAGATGTGTGTTGACGAGTTTCTTACGAGTTCTTCTCTTAACAAAACACCTTCCGAATCCAAAGTAAACTTAGTAATAAGTTGAAATTTGACATTCAAAAAATAATGGCATATCTTTTTACTTTGAAATAAATGATTTTTTTTATTTTATTTTTATTTTTACATGTATATATATATGAATAATATCAGCAGGAAACTCACTTTTTAGAACTGTCTCCTGATTTTGCTTTAAAGCTTACATCAGCATATTTTCGCAGCATTTCAGGTATGTTGCATGTATGATATCCAAAATACCTCCAAGAGTCCTTGCTTTTCAGGTAGTGCAAGAATTTTTCGAAAATCTTGATAGCAACATGTGCGTCTGACGCTGCATATTGTATCTGCCTCACACTCAAATCTTCAGCAGCCCAATCGCTGCACCGGATTCTCCAACTCTTGTCCAATATCACATTAAGAACATTTTTGGCCAAACTGGATAACCCTCCTTGGTTGTATCCACACAACACAGCCAGGTGTCTCAGATCTAATGTTGGTTTCACATGAACATTGTGATCATGATAGACATATCTTGCATCATCCAGAGGTGCAACGCCAACTTTATATATATTTCTATCTTCAAGTAATTCCTGAAATAGGTGTCTTTACATTATTTTGATCACAAGATATTAATGACTTGATGTTATGATAGATTTTAGTTACCCTTCTTTTGAAAAATTATATAGATGGCAACATTCAAATTAATCACTAAATAGCCTAAGGTATTAGTAACTTTGCAAAAATCATACCTATATGACAGATATATATATATATAGTGGGTAGATTCTATCACTTGATAGTTTTTGTGATTCTTAAAAATCTCTTGCCTTTCATTTATATTTATCAATATGTTCATATTTTTTAACACATGTTTATTCATCTAAGTGCTTCCTCTGGAGTTTTTGGCATTAGCTAAATAACATTGACTTTATAGCTCTTGTTTCTGCCATTCATCCTCTCTATAAAGGTTAAGTGGTTGAAAAACCAGCACTTTTCACACAGCATTTTACCCTTAAGGAAGACATGAAAATTAAATAAGAGAATTTCTTTTCATACTGTTAAGCCGCACTATCATAACATAGTGCTGCGCCTTTCCCAAAGGGTTGGTTAAGAATATAATTAAAAGGACTGTATTTTATAGGTGGCGACATCTGGTGTAAAAGTATGTACATTAAAACCATCAGAGGCATATTGATATTGATATGTTAAGTTAGATTTACTATTGCTCAACAGATGTCGCTAGTAAATTACGTAATAAAGAATAGTCTCGATCAATGTAAAACAACCGTTAGGAACATTAGAACTTTCTGTTTCTTCCAGAAACATTTGAATTAATAAAGTACCGTTTTAACGGTCGATTGCTATGTATTCTAGAAGCTCCGCTATTGTTATACAGAGGGCACTTGTAACGCCCAATTATTCAAATGAACACAACTAATACAGAATTTGAAGAGATAACAAGCTAGTTTCCTTACTCCCGGACACGGAGCCCCCCAGACAGAGGACGTCGGCGCCCTACGAGTAACCATTTGGCGCCCAACGTAAAAAGGAAGAAAAGTAAATACCTGAGAGAAAATAGCTGGAATCCTGCTGAGGCTGCGTCGTTTTTGGGTCAGAAAAACCACCGAAGGAGAAGATTGAGAAGCTACCAGGATTGTGAGAGGGCTAAGTATCGGCCTGAAATCGTGAGTTGGTTGTTTTTTCCTATCTTTCCTCATTCCTTTAGGGTTAACTCTGTCTGGGAGGTTATGTTGTATTTGTAGTGTAATCTCGTTTAGACTGCTTATTTTTATCACTGTGTTCATTTAAACCGTGTTAATTGTCAATTTATTGTTATACCGTTCCATATATATCGATAGTCTACCCACGAATAACGTGTCTTAGTAGCTTAAAAAGAGGAAGGCGTCGTAAACGCCTTTCGATCAGATATACTAAATATCTATCCACGAATAACGTGTCTTAGTAGCTTAAAAAGAGGAAGGCGTCGTAAACGCTTTTCGGTCAGATATAATTACTCGATATATACCTATATCGATAGTCTACCCACTAACAACGTGTCTTAGCTTAGGATTTGTGTCCCGAACACTAAAAGAGGGAGGCGTCTTAAACGCCTTTCGGTCAGATATAATTACTCGATATATACCTATATCGATAGTCTACCCACTCACAACGTGTCTTAGTTCAGGATGGGTATCCTAAACACTAAAAGAGGGAGGCGTCGTAAACGCCTTTCGGTCAGATAGAAATACTCGATATCTATTAATCTAAAAATTAACAAAACCGTACCAATAACTAATTAACAAAAACTAATTAAACCGTACCAATAACTAAACAGACCTTTATACCTATTAACCAAATAACACCCATATTAATAACCAATCCATTCCTTTATTTAACCAAACCCATACCCAATTCCAATTCTGACAATTTCCCAACCTTAACACCAACTCACGTCTTATTGGGCCGATCACTGACAGCCCTCCCAGACCACGACCTGACTGATGTACCAGAATGTTTTGTCAACTCCACCAGATATACCAGAGCTTCTGACGGCGGTGGTCCAGCTTTATATCCTGGGGACATCGTGCTGATCAAGGACAGCAGGACACCCCCGTGTCAGTGCCGCCTGGGGAAGATCGAGCAAGCTCACCTCGGGGCGGATGACGTCGGTCGAGTGGCTACCATTAAAACAGCCAACAGGCTTATAAAGCGGGCATTCAACAATATATGTCCGTTACTACTACCATCACAAATGTAAATTTGGGAAGTTGGATGCAATCCAAAGAACACCACAAAGAATAGAATTTGAAACCCTTACACCGAGACGATGCTTGATTTAAATTACTGAACTCAATTAGCGGAAACTAGCAGTAAACTTATACCGAGGATTACTAATTGATAACGAAGTTAAGAAGCCAAAAATTACCAGAATATGATGCCAGAATATTATTCGACACGACGCCGAAGAAAGAAAACATTTAGAATTAGTTAGATATAAGTTATGTTCCTTCTTTTAATCAATTTATGTTTACCAATAAATCTTTATTATTCCTGTGTTTTAATTCAAAATTAGATTAGTAAGTATAGGCTTGTCAGTTAGGTAGGCCAGGGTCATATATGTTACTTCACCATACCAAAAATACACTGCCTTTTGTGGGGAACATGTTAAGCCGCACTATCATAACATAGTGCTGCGCCTTTCCCAAAGGGTTGGTTAAGAATATAATTAAAAGGACTGTATTTTATAGGTGGCGACATCTGGTGTAAAAGTATGTACATTAAAACCATCAGAGGCATATTGATATTGATATGTTAAGTTAGATTTACTATTGCTCAACAGATGTCGCTAGTAAATTACGTAATAAAGAATAGTCTCGATCAATGTAAAACAACCGTTAGGAACATTAGAACTTTCTGTTTCTTCCAGAAACATTTGAATTAATAAAGTACCGTTTTAACGGTCGATTGCTATGTATTCTAGAAGCTCCGCTATTGTTATACAGAGGGCACTTGTAACGCCCAATTATTCAAATGAACACAACTAATACAGAATTTGAAGAGATAACAAGCTAGTTTCAATATTCCCGGACACGGAGCCCCCCAGACAGAGGACGTCGGCGCATTTTCACCTCTACGAGTAATCACATACATTAAAAGAAAGATTCATGAATACTAATCAAAACATTTTCATGTGTTATCATTACTTCAGCCATTCAGAGAAAGTGTTTCTGACACCTTTCAGTTAGTCGTAATAAAGTCAACATAAAGGGCTGACATAACCTTGTAATAGCGCAGTATAGATTTAGAAAAATATTGTTTACCAAGTTATTTGACACTCAGTTTGGCACAAAATTATAACATTCATTGATTATTGATAATATCATGTTGTTTTAATGCTCATCAATGGTTAAAATGGTAAATAACCAGCAAAAATATTTTTATCGTAAATGCAACACCATTAAAAAGTTAGGTTGTAAGTTCAATCGCGACATGTCAAGATCACATTCTTCAACGGCGGAACTATAATGCATATTCATATTATTAAATATATGAATTATAATTTATTTTTAAAAAAATTGTAAGGATGGTTAACCAAAATGTCTTTTTACTCCGTAAATGAATATTTAAATTTTAAAGATGTTTTATAAAAATATATTATCCTAATTTATTAATTGAGTAACTTGACATTGATATAAATTGGACCTTTTATTATTAATTTATTTTTTTATTAGTTTGAATTGTTTGTTATTAATATTATTTTAGTTATTTTTAATTAATTTTTTTCATTACGTTTAGTTATTTTTGTTTTAATTTTAGTTTCTTTCAAATTGGTATGAAATTTTATAAGTTAAATTTATTAGGTATAGATTTTATTTTATTAGTGTGTGTGTTTAATTTAAAAAAATATAATTAATTTTAGATTTGTATGTCAAGTGCCTTGATGGAACATGTACTATAATTGCCTTTGAGATCTAATTCCATATGCCATGCAAATCAATATTATTTCATTTCATATAATTATAAACCTAAACCAACCTAACTACCTACATATCTATTAATGGCCAAAAATGGGTAGCCAGAGTTTCAGAATAAGAAATACTTCTGCAAATATAGGAAGTTGAGCAGGGAAAAGATAGTAAAATAAAGGCATGGGTCTCCAGCCAGATCATTTAATAGTCCCTTACAAAGCTCAATACCATTAGTCTTGAGAAAAAATGTGCTAGAGTTTTTCAAAGGGAACATTACACACATAATAAAGTTCCTACTAGAAATAAAAGAAAATAGTGTTCAAAGGTAAATTATACAAGTAAGGGTTACCTTCAAACTCTCTGGAATACCTCCCATATTGCACAGTCTAAACAGAACACTAAACCCATCCTGTGTTGACAGCTGCATCAATGACACAGGCTGCTGTTTTCCATGGTCTGTCACCCATTCACAATCAAACCCAATTGCATTCAGATTTTTACATTTACTAGAAAAAAGGAAAAGTTGTAATCATTGAGCATACTTTGATTGTTAAGGTTAACCAAGATTGCCTACTACAAGAATCCCTGCCCAGGTAGAAATGAAGACATGATAGATATTGTAAGTAGTTTCTGGCATTGTGATGTACTTTTAATTTGAAATAAAAGGTCTATCATAGTAAAGTCTGTAACATGGTACATCAACTTCGGTAGGTCAGTGCTAGGCAGAGAAATCATCGAAGCCGGAAGACTGGGGTTTGATTCTGGAGTCAAGTTAAACTGTTATTAAATCTTAAAAGTAAAATTTGGGACTTTAATATTTGAGCTCACCTCTTCAGTTCAAGTACTGCTTCGTTACATTGTTCAGAATTGTTTACGACCCTTATAATTTGATATTTAAATGCGTCAACAGCATTATACTGTTTGAACTTAAATTTCCATATTAAATACGCAACGCCAGCAAAACCAAGAGAAATTATAGTTGCGTTGCGTAAATTTAGTTTGGGCGAATGATTTTCCATCTTTGAATTATGCTAGCATATTGAATTATTATATTTATTCTTTCTTTTCTTTTAAGATATTAAATTTTTTGAGGTTATTTATTTTATTTTTTTTAAAATAATTTATTATCCCCTAGAAACACAGATTACAATATAGAAACATACCTACAGTACAGCCACGTTTACAATCACTAATGTAATCAAAGTAAAAACTATTCAAAGCAAAAAATCGAGATATATTTACATTATAATATAAGCAAAGCAAAAATGCAAACAATTCAAAGCCAAAAATCGATAATGATTAATCGAAACATTATAAGCACCAAATTAAACGTTAATATAAGCTTCAAATCAAATATCTAGATCTGTGGTGTGCCGTCTAGAACTAGAAACCAAAACCAGAAACGTAAATAAAAAATAAATAAAGTGTGTTGTGTGTTGACTAGTAATCTGTGGTATGGTGATATAAAAAAAAAAGACAGTGTTGTCGTTGTGTTATTTTATTCTGCTATTTACTATGAATTATTGAAAATTTTAATGTAATGCCATAAACTTATAAATATGCCGCGAGAGAAAAGCCCTGAGCGATCAAAGGAACGTCGAGAACGTGATCGTCACGATGATAGAGATACATACCGGGATAAATTGAAACCGCGAAGAGAGCGATCACGAAGTCCCCGGAAAGAAACGGAGCGAGCTCGAAGTCCTTCCAAAAAGGAACGTGAACGATCCAGGAGCCCTATAAGAAAGGATAGAGCAAGGTCGCGTAGTCCCAGGAAAGAAAGAGAAAGGTCTAAAAGTCCTAAGAAACGTGATGGCAAAGATAAGGATAGAGACAGGAAATACGAAAGGAGTAAGAAAGATGATGACAAAAAAGTTGATGATGTTGAATTGATAGAAGAGAAACAGGAAGAAAAAAAAGAAGAACCCAAACCGGTGAAGCGTGAACCACTATCCTTAGAAGAACTTTTAGCCAAAAAGAAAGCTGAAGAGGAAGCCCGTAGCAAACCTGTATTTTTGACTAAAGAACAGAGAGCACAACTTGCACTAGAGCGTCGTAAAGAACAAGTTGAAAATATAAGAGCTAATGTTGATAGATCATCAGTGACAACTATTGATCTTACTGGCCCGTCTAAGAAAGATGATGACAGAAAATATAGAGATGAGAGAGACCGAGATAGGGAGCGGGAAAGAGAACGAGAAAGGGAAAGGGAGAGAGACAGGCGATATGATGAAAGAAGAGCAAAAGATGATAAAAAAGACAAAAACGAGGATACAAACAAAGATAAGGATAAAGAGAGGGAAGAAGAAGCCATAAAAGCTCGCTACCTAGGTATTGTTAAGAAAAAGCGCAGGGTTCGCCGACTTAATGATAGAAAATTTGTCTTTGATTGGGATGCTTCAGAAGACACATCCAATGATTACAATGCTCTATACAAAGAAAGACACCAGGTACAATTTTTTGGGAGAGGGCATGTTGCTGGAATTGACATCAAGTCACAGAAAAAAGATCACAGCAGATTCTATGGTAATTTGTTGGAAAAACGTAGGAGTGAATTAGAGAAAGAACAAGAGAAAATGCGGCTGAAAAAAGTTAAAAAGAAGGAAGACAAACAAAAATGGGATGATCGCCACTGGTCAGAGAAAGATCATGATGAGATGACTGAGAGAGATTGGCGTATATTTCGTGAAGATTATAACATCACTATTAAAGGAGGCAGAATTCCAAATCCCATCAGATCTTGGAAGGAAGCGAGTATCCATTCTGACATCATGGATATTATCAACAAAATTGGCTATAAAAGCCCTACCCCAATTCAAAGGCAAGCAATTCCTATCGGATTGCAAAATAGAGACATCATTGGTGTTGCTGAGACAGGTTCTGGTAAAACTTTGGCCTTTCTTATACCATTATTAACCTGGATTCAATCTCTACCTAAGAAGGAACGCTTTGAAGATGCAGATCAAGGACCTTATGCCATTATATTGGCTCCAACCCGTGAATTGGCACAGCAAATTGAAGAAGAGACAACTAAATTTGGAGGTCCACTAGATATAACGTCAGTTGTGGTTGTTGGTGGATTGTCTCGTGAAGAGCAAGGTTTCAAATTGCGGTTGGGTTGTGAGATTGTTATTGCGACACCTGGTCGATTAATTGATGTTCTTGAAAACCGATATTTGGTACTTAATCGCTGTACATACGTCGTTCTTGATGAAGCTGATCGTATGATTGACATGGGTTTTGAACCTGACGTACAGAAAATTTTAGAATTCATGCCGGTGTCTAATATCAAGCCAGATACAGATGAAGCGGAAGATGCTTCCGTTTTGCTCGCTAACTACAATACGAAGAAGAAATACCGACAAACTGTGATGTTCACAGCTACTATGCCCCCGGCTGTTGAGAGGTTAGCACGAACATATCTTCGTCGGCCAGCCATCGTATACATCGGGTCCGTTGGTAAACCAGTGGACAGAACAGAACAAGTAGTATTTATGATTGGAGAGAACGAAAAACGTCGTAAACTTACAGAAATATTGCAACGAGGAGTCGAACCCCCGATTATCATATTCGTTAACCAGAAGAAAGGTGCAGATGTTCTCGCTAAAGGTCTTGAGAAGCTTGGCTTTAACGCTTGTACATTGCACGGTGGAAAGGGCCAGGAACAGCGAGATTTCGCTTTGGCGAGTCTTAAGAATGGTTCTAAGGATATTCTGGTAGCAACAGATGTCGCCGGTCGTGGTATCGATATTAAAGACGTCAGTATAGTAATAAACTATGATATGGCTAAGTCCATAGAAGATTACACTCATCGTATTGGTCGTACGGGTCGTGCTGGAAAGACTGGTAAAGCCATTTCATTTGTAACCAAAGAAGATTCCGCTGTGTTCTATGATCTGAAGCAGGTTCTTCTATCGTCATCAGTGTCTACTTGTCCGCCAGAGCTCATGAATCATCCGGAGGCTCAACACAAACCTGGCACCGTGGTGACAAAGAAGCGTCGGGAAGAAATGATATTTGCTTAAATAAGTAAAACTAGTATATAATAAAAGTTAACTATTTTATTTTTGTTTCAATCTCACAAGTGTTTAAATCTTATCTTCCGCTGGTATATCAATAGATGCCACATTGATGACATTTGTATGAACAATTTTAGTTGCGCTGATGACATGGTGCTGCTGAGTGCGTCGGTCTGTGGTTTGACTAAATTGATAAAAATATGTGAGAGCTATGCACTAAAACATGGTCTTGTATATAACGAGAAGAAGAGCGAATGCATGGTGTTTCAGGTCAAGGGCAGGGATTTAATAGAAATTCCGCAGATAAAACTAAATGGTAAAGTACTACAAAGAGTGTCTACATTTAAATATCTCGGTCATTTGGTCACCAGTGATCTGAAAGACGATGCAGACATCGAAAGAGAGCGGAGAGCGTTGTCTGTGAGGGCTAATATGCTTGCCCGCAGATTTGCCAGGTGTTCTAGAAACGTAAAGCTGACTCTGTTCAAATCTTACTGTACATCATTCTACACCAGCAGTCTGTGGGTGACATACACGCAGAAGCAGTACAGCGCTCTTCGTGTTCAATACAATAATGCTTTCCGGGTGTTGATGGGACTGCCTCGACACTGTAGCGCATCAGGGATGTTCGCCGAGGCGGGGGTTGACTGTTTTTATGCAACCATGCGAAAGAGGTGCACATCCCTGGTGAGTAGGGTTCGGGCCAGTCCCAACACCATTCTGAGGGTATTTTCAGGTAGATTTGACTGTCAGTACATGAATCATTGCAGTATGATTCATTTACTGACTAAAATATAATATTTACGAGCTGATGTTTAATTTTTAATTGTAATTTTTAATTAGTATTATTTTTGTTTATTTATTTTAATTAGTTTTTAATTTAATTGTTTTGATTTTTATGTAATATGGATGTGACTTATCTCAAATAAACGTTTTATTATTATTATTATAGGATGATATTGATGCGCTAAATCTACATACAAATACTCACGGCTATAAATCCCGTAAAGGGGTAGCCTGAGCTAGGGAATTAGAATTTTCTCGGCCACTTTTGGGAGTTGCGTAGGGAAAAGATGGTGAAATAAAGGTTGTTGGTGATGGGTCTCCAACCGCATCACTCAGGAAACCCTTAAAAGCCCAATACTGTCGGTCGCCTCTTACGTACACCCACCGGAAGAAATGGGGTAGTGCTTTTCTAAGCCGATACTACACAGCTATACTAAACATGAACGTATTTGAAATCAGTCTTATTTAAAAACTTTGCGTACCTCTTCCGTTCTTCAGATCTAAGCAGACCTCTGCTGAGTTGTAGGTAACTCATCTATGCTGTCTAAAAGTTTGCTTTAATTATACTAAGTGCATACATACATATTCTTACAGCTATAAATCCGTTGAAGAGGCAGCCAGAGCTTCAGAATAAAAGAATATCAGTCACTTTTGGAAGTTGAGTAGGGAAAAGATTGTAGATATTCACTCAACAAACTGATCGTAGCAAAAGTTATTTCGATACATTCCAGAAAACGGTAACCTGAGTTTTAGAATCAATAAATCCCCAGATACCAGGTGAAAATGCGATGCTAACCACACAGAGCTCACGAAAAAATCGAAATTCACAGATTTGATTTCTTATCTTGCGAAAGAGTAGAGATGGAGTAGTCTGAGGCACACTGTCTACGCGTCATCGGCGCGTATTTGTTATTAAACGCTTAGTGTTCGCCTAGTTGCAATACAAAAAATTAACAATAGAACTCTGATTCGGGGAAAGCTGCGATATTACTGCACCTATCACCGATTAGATTAAAAATTGGATATTCCAAATACCAAGAACGGGATGGTAGAGGTATTGTGCATTTCCGAGGTATACTATTCAAACGGTGTATATGTATCTTTTTGTGTAAATGAGTTCTTAATAATACAATCTTACTGTTGACAATTAAAGTACTAAATTTCATAAGGTTTATACTGTGTAGTACGGTACACAATGCAGGTCAGAGGTCTTAGACTGGATGAGAAATAAATTACAATATTTCGCGCAACAAACTAAACTAGACGGAAGAAGGTCAAAAACATTTCATGTTAAGTTTTAATATCAAAAGTTGCTTAACAATTCATACAATTTGAGGTTTGATTAAAGGATGTAAAAAAAACAAACAGTTATTTAACAATTTCATACATTTATCTTAAACGTTGCTAACTTGCAAACGGTTATTACGACTACATCACTTATTACAGCAACAGGTAACCGAGACGAGTATTCGTTATCGATTCGGACTACTTTCCATTCGATGGGGTAGCTGAAAAAAAAACAAATACTAATTATCTTTTGGGGAAATAAAGGGATTAGTGGCTTTTGCACATCAAGTCTTATAAATACGTCGACGCGATATGGCTAATATGGCTGTCCAAGTTTGTTTGGCTGAGTTGTACTTAGTACATATATCAGTGTATTCGTCCAAAACAGCGGTAGGCCTGCCCCCTACCACGTGAGTACACTGACCAAGCAAAACGTGGGTAATTTAATGTACAAAAGTATAAGTACTGTCACCCCTTCAGTGATATACGGCTAACACGGGATAAGTTGCAGTTTGTAAAATAATATTGTTTTACCCTTACTCTGACAATACACATGAATGCTCTCAAAAATAAGGAGACAGAGCTTCGGCATTCCTCAGTAAATGTAATAATATATATTGACTCAGTGATGAGTTTTCCACCCCATTGTATGACATAAATCTCTTTCGCGGGAAAAAAATGTAATACATAAAGTCTGTTTGACGAGTATGCGCTTCCGCCGAATATCTGTAGTATGCTGATGTTTAGTATTTTTTGGGCAAAGCAAAACATCCCCTGTCTATCACAACCTCGGGTCAGACGGGGATAAAGATAGCAAAGCCTTAGTAATAGGGTCCCGTTTCACCTTTTGCGCTGGAACGTAACAATCAGCTTTGATACATAATTGTGTAGTAAGAAACAAATACAAGCGGGAGTTAATACAGGCAAAGCAAACAAATCTGTAACATCGCACACCGTAACAAGAAAAAGCCCACACCATGAGTATATTATATAAGAAGACTGTTAAACTGAAGAAAATTACTGCCATAATACCTAAAGCAATTGTGAATTTGAAAGCCAAAACATGCAATAGTAAATTTATGCACAATGTCACATAAGGGGCAATAAAGGTGCAGAATTAAAATACCTCTAACGAAAGCAGGTATCATACAAGAACGAGAAATTAAATAAAATTTTGTGGATTTCTACGCCAGCATGCAGCAACAAATAACTCAAGCCAATTTTATACTAATTTGTACCTATTGCTTCTTATCCGAAGGACTATTTTCAGTTGCATCTCTGACTGGTGGCGGCGAAATGGCTTTTCTCAGGGACTCGCCATACGACTTTAACAATGTTATGAATTCCGACATATCTTTTGGTAAAGACAATTCAGGGAAATGCACCTCGAGTTGCGGATCTCCCGGTTTCACTAGAAATAATTTCGAAATATCAAATATACATAGTATGGCGATCTACTGTCAAGGTTTAGTCTGAGCTAGTCGCATCTGAAAAGTACACTAGGATGTATTTAGCCTTCAACACATGTTATACAAGTCATCAGTGATTATAATCAGTCATCAGATTATAATAAGTCATCAGTGATATATATGATATAAAATAATTATTTCCTGCTATACATGCATATGCTCACGTCTTTGTTTAAGCCCTTTTATTTTTCTCATTAAACAAATCAACCTTTTAGGAGTGATCTCAGGCTCAATATGAAGGTACAAAAACATTTCTCTATATTTGTAATTTATAACAGTTCCAACATCAAACGTTTTCATATTGAATTTCGAAACGCTTACTTATATATTAAGGTAAGTCTATTCTAAAACTCTATATTTAAGGTTGCTTTCAAATGTGATACTAAGTAGGTCATTGATTTTAATGTACAAAAATTTTACTTTGCTTTTTTTACCAATGTTGTTGAAACATAACATGTGTCAAAAGAAAAAATCATATACCAAATTTTGCCGGGCCCTAGTAAAGCATTTTCAGAATATAAAACTAATATTTCGTGTCATTCACTTAAAGAGAAGACGATGATAAGTATTTGGTACGAAGATTGAATCTCATAAAAATGTACCTCCATAAAGGAAATTGTAGGCGATATTGATGTACTGGCGCGCCGTTTGGGAGTTGTTGTCGATTATTTCCTTGGTCTCCTCTGGGAAGCAGATGGCTCCCATTGCAGTTGTGGCGGCTCCAGTATAGAACACCCTCTGTAAATTATTGAAGGAAAAGACAATTATTAGCTAAATAATAAAAAAGGTAGAGGTAGTGAATCAGTAAATAGATGAGGTATAGTAGCTAATGCTAAAATAAAGTTAATGACTTTGTAAATAGCTATGGCATTTAAATAAATTAATGATAATGTAAGCGCTGAATTTATATAATTTAATTGTAAAAATAGAAATGACTAAGAATAAATATTTACATGCTGCAGTGGCAGAATATGAACAGTACTAAATCTATAAATAAGACCATTATTCCATCATGTGCTCGTAAATAAAATAATTTAAGATATTGGTCTTATGAATGGTTCATTATGCCAGATTTTTTATGGTGTCTACAAATATTAGTGAGTGATTAAAATGCTAAATGTACAACCATAACATGGACTTGGATTTTCTTTATTACAAAATAATTTGCCCAGTCCCCACAAATGGCTAAGGAATTTCTAATTCAAAAACCTGGCTTCTCTTTTTTGGGTTTTAAAGCTGTTAGAACAAGTATGTTGACCTGTGTGTTTTTTTTCTTTGACTGTAATTTGTAAGTCATCAGTGATGGATGACTCATCTCATCACCAATGGTCTGGAAGTATCAGAAGATTATTTAAAAATCGTCAAGTATATGTAATGTTGGTATGTAGAAGTTATTAATTATCAGTTTGTATGCTACTGATAAAGCTCTCTTGCTTGCCACACTATCATTCACACACACATTCACACTATCATTGTAGTGTCGGCTTAGATTAGCACTACTCCGTTTCTACCGGTGGGTGTACGTAAGAGGCAACTAACGGTATTGGGGCTTTTAAGGGATTTTTGGGCGATGCGGTTGGAGACCCATCACCATTAACCTTTACTTTACCATCTTTTCCCCACTAAATTTTCAAGTGGCTGAGGAATTTTTAATTCCTTAGCTCTGGCTACCCCTTCTAGGGATCTATAGTCGTGAGTATATGTATGCATGTTATTTATTAGATATTATATATAACATTGGTCAATTCAGATAATTAAAGACTCACCCTAATAAAACCACCTCTCAATCCAAAAATAAACCCGGTAAGTCCTCCAATAGCTACTGCTCCATACCTTTGACCCTTGTTTTCTTCTTCGCGAAGATATTTAAAGATCCCTGCAAGTTTATAAAAACAACATAAATCCCAAGGCAGCACAAATAAGTTAATAAAAAAATATTTATCTACAAGTAGAGACAAAGATGTTTAGTGTGATATTGTAGTTACCTACATGGATACATTTAGTGGTGTAATTACAGCTGTGTTGGTACAGCACAGAATAGGACCAACCTATCTTTTTTGTGTGTGATGTATAAAGCAGCAATTAAATTTTTATGCCATCATTGTATTTGGAACTATAAATTCTTAACCTCTGGACACTCTTTCTTTATTTGTTGAAGTGAATTCAGTCTGCTGATGGTTATATTTTTATAAACATTTATGCTACAATTATATCTTCTCAAATATGTCTTTAATAAGACTGTTAAAATATAAATAAAAAGCCATACATTCTGTTTTGGATTGCAAAGAAGTGTAGTTGTCCTTGATGGTATCTGACACAGCAGTTTTAGAATCCAGGACCGTTTCGATCTGTTGCCGAACTGCTTTCACAGCAGGACTGAGCACTTCCCTCACTTGGCTTACTTTCTCTTGCCTTAGTTTTGTTTCTAAATAACTGCAAAAAAATATTAATATTTTTTATATGTAGTATAAATAACAACTAACACAATTAAATTAAAGTACAATATCTTTTCACTGATACAAACCAAGATAGCTCAGTAAAATAGATGCGCTTATCATGCAGAGAGGCATCACAACGTTAAATCTCAACAGGCCTACACCAATGTGTCATTTCTAACGTCATATGTGTTGTTAATTTTTTTGTGGGCATTAATTATAGGAGAAAACAAGGCCTGTCCCTATCACGTGAGTACACTGTCCAAGCAAAATGTGAGTACTCTGGACACCAGGTCACAATGGCAAGTGATGTTCAGAGGTATAAGTACCTCAGCTCTCCCCTTTGAGGATTTATGGTGTGTATGTTTGAGTTTTAATTGGTCTCAGTAGTAGTCTTAGTAAGTACAGGCATCTTTGGTTATAAATACCGAGAGGTCAGACGGGTCTCCAACCGCATTGCCCAACCATTTCTTTAAAAGCCCCAAAAACCTTAACATTAAGGATCTTATTGTGATTAAAACACTGCTGGGAGGCTGATTATAAATAAATATTGTGGACTGACTAAGATAAAAGAATTTTTATGTCTTTAATCTTCTATATCAAGGATGTGTAAGAAACTCAGTTAAAATAAAAACACACCAAAGATACAACTTATTATATTACTTACTCTCCATAGTCAGCATGAGGAGAGGTGTATATGGGAAGATCTTTCAAAGCCATAGGTGGAGGTTTCTTGGTATCGGTAGGAGCTGATGCAGCCACATTTTCGATTGGAGAAGCTGCCTTAACTACAGCGAAAATCCCAGTTGAACCCAAAACCACCTTTCGAATCATCTGAAAAAGCGCGTATTAAATATAAAAGGCTTACAATTTTAAGGGTAGCAATGGTAAGAACTTAAAGAGTTACCTTGTATGTTATTTAATCGATTACATGTATAAAATAAAATAATATCGGTACACTGTACTGTAAGTTTATCAGGCAGCTTTTTTTGTTTCTTTTTATTTAACAGATGTTTGGCAGCTGATTTCCAAGATGACATTGACGATTGACTTGAAATGACATTACGTAACTTTCACCTGGCAACAAAAATTTGCATTAGTAGAGATATTTATAACTCTGTGTCATGAAAAGTAAACGAACGAGCGTTTCATTTCATAGTGATGGGGTTAGTGAAATGTTTAACTTATTAATTGGCCTAGACCTCGCTTTTTTAACATACCCTTTTTATATTATAAATCGATAAAGGACATCAAACTTAACAACTTTGCCTATGGAATGCCTATCTAAAATATTGTAATTTTCAAAATATAATAATAATTAAAAATTGTCGTACCTAGTTCAAACTGAGAATGTATACAATGAGATTCCTTGCTTCAGTGAAAATAAAAAATAAAAAAAAAACATTTGATCTATGGTGTAAACAAAAACATAACCTCTTTCGGTATTTTCCAGTTCAATCGCTCGCTTACCGGTTTATTTTCATGATATTATTTTTCAACGACGATCAATACAACTGGAAAATACAGAAAGAAGTTATATTTTTGTTTACAGAGCGAAAAGCATATATCAAATGTTTTTTTTTTATTTTTTATTTTCACTGAAGCAAGGAATCTCATTGTATACATTCTCAGTTTGAACTAGGTACGACAATTTTTAATTATTATTATATTTTGAAAATTACAATATTTTAGATAGGCATTCCATGGGCAAAGTTGTTTAGTTTGATGTCCTTTATCGATTTATAATATAAAAAGGGTATGTTAAAAAAGCGAGGTCTAGGCCAATTCTGAACAGAATGTTTCGTTAAGTGCCTAACTTCTTTATGAGATGCTTTATTATAATTTAAGTTTCTTATTTTTTTTAAATCAGTATTCACAAATTATTAGATGTACCTAACATTTCAGCAGTGTCTAAGCGGGCTCTAAGTAGATCATTCAATATTAATATCGGTTGTGAGGACATGGGATCCCAGAGCCGTTTGTTTAATTTGAAGTCGAACCATACATAGAAGAAGTTTCAGTTTCAGTCTGTCCTGTCAGTGTCAGTCAGTGGTACTATGGTGGTACTATATTTATTTTAAATTTCAGTGTCTGAAAAAAATCATCGTTTAGAAGACGTGAGACGTCACGCTATTGTTTATCTTTATGTTCATTGTTATGCACTAATTTCATAATTATACGTAAGTTACAAGATCTTATGTGAAGCGTAACATCCATAATTCTGAGTGTGTTTGTGGTAATCGAAAGTTTTCTTTTATTGTCCTAGTATAGTAAGTATAGTGTCTTATAAAAGTCGCTTGCTAATCAATAAATAGTTAATCAGTATCTAATTCTCTGTTTTCCTCTTACATTTTAATTAGCATCTGAAACACAATGTCTGGAGTTCGTACAGGCCGTGTTAAAAAACATAAGAAGTCTCAAAGAGTTCAATCACGACCAGGTACGGAGTCTGCATGATTGGAGCTTCGCTTATAACCTTTTTATAGAAGCGATGACCATTATTTATTACTATTGCTTCCAATGAGTCAATGCTTGTTTTTATCTCATTGCATTATGCAAACTTGTACTCAATAATTTAAAAGATATTGCCTAGTTCTTTTATTTTCACAATGTATGGTATTTGACAATTTTTGTTTCAAACCATGAATTTCAAGTATCTAAAAGATTTTTTTATAACTACTCACAAGTTTTATTAAATAACATTCCTATTGAATATATAAATATTTGCTTTTTAATCAAAATTGGACATGAATACTAACACAGATCCATTCATCTTCAGGACTTTAAGGGTCTGCATGATATGTGAGTGAAGTTTGGTATTGTTTTGAAGTTCCATTATACAAGCAATTAAACAGTTTGGTGCCTGATCTGGTGAAGATAACCTTGGAATGAGATGGTATATCACCATTTTCTAGATTTATTTACATACTTCTATTCTATAGCATGAAATAATTAACTGCATGAAATGGTGTTTAGGGGTCACTTCTAATTGTTATGTTGACCAGTATTTGAAATACATTGGTTTGCATGCAAATGTAGATTTATATTAGATACATTTATGTTTTCACTTTTTATTGTAGTTCTCATAAAATTTAAGACACTAGTAGGTTCGGCTTAGTTGTTGATGATTTGCTAAGTTTTTGTTTTTTTCATTGTAATAATTTAATGTCTAATTTTAAGTGACTGCTGGCTAGTGACATAATCCGGGTGTTAGTATGGTAACATTGTGGCTAGTATGAGGCTCAAATGAGATGATGGAAACCCACAGTGGTTTAAATGGATCTACCTTTGATATACCTTATTGTGTACACAGCCCAGCCATTATATCAAGTGTCTGTTTTTATGAAGATCTGCCTTAATTATTTTCATCAATAGCCAGCCAACTTTCACCACAGATCTTTTATTGGTAGCAGATTGACTTGAAAAATAACTTTGGTTCTGATCCTAAGTTAGTCTACAGATTTTGACTCTACTACCTTTTACTCATTACTCTATACTCACAGTTATAATCTAGAAGGGCCTTTGGCAAAACCACAATATTCAAAAACCTGCAGCCTCTTTTGTTAGTTAAAAGTAGCAAAGATAATTGATGATAGGTTTATTATTTGTATGCATACTGTATGTTGGTTAAGAATAGCACTGCCCCATTTCTCCCTGCAGCAGCATTTTATTTGTGTCAGAATGCAAAAGACATGGGAAATGGTAGTCACTAACAAAAACTGAACTTATTATTTTAATGCTCTGTCTGATTATTAAAATAAATGATGATAGCACAGAAAACAAGAGCTGGGTAACATTTGTTAGAGCAAGTCTTTTATAATACACCATATTTACCACACACCACTACAAGATGGTTGCTATTGAATTTGATTTAACTGTTTTCCTTGCTGTCAATTATTTATTTCAATGCTGTGTAATTTACTAGACAGACTGAGTATTAATGTAAATAATAACATTTTATGGCAATACACATCCATTTGTTTCTAACACTGACAACCCACCCCATTTCTATCTACGTCCAACTCATATACAATCACATTTGCAGTACTGAAAATGATGGCAATAATGCAGGAAAGAAACAGCCAGGAAGTACCCAAAGAGTTTCTGGAGACGGGCAGGACAGGTCGGAGGAATGCCATGCCAGATATCTTGCACCCGGCTGGTGCTGAGATGACCACGGCTGATCTGCCTTCAAGGCTGCAGCAATTGGGCACTTCTGGTAAGTCTTCAATTTATTTTAAGTTACATTTAATTGGTAGGTTCTTGGTTTGTTTTGTTTGTTTATTATATACATACATATACTCACGGCTATAATTCCCTAGAAGGGGTAGCCAGAGGCAAGGAATTATAAATTCCTCAGCCACTTTTGGAAGTTAAGTGGGAAAAAGGCGGTAAAATAAAGGTTTTTGGTGATGCGTCTCCAACCGCATCGCCCAAAAATCCAATAAAAAGTCCCAATACTCTTAGTCGCCTCTTACGACACCCGTGGGTAGAAAGGGGTAGCGACATTCTAAGCCGGCACTACACTTGTTTGTTTATTACAGGTTGTAAAATGTAGTACTTATTTAATTACCTAACAATAATTTACAGCATCTAAATACTTATAACTTTATCAAAATACGTCTTTACTCATCAGGTTTACGTTTTAACCTGCACTGGTAGCATGAGGCTTGTGAGAGCGCGTTTGACACATGAGAAGTGACAAACTGACAGATTGCTCATACAAAATCTGTCAGTATCTCACTTCTCATGTGTCAAACGCGCTCTCACAAGCCTCATGCTACGGGGGCTGGTTTTGACAAACCTCACGCCGTTATACTCTCTATTAATACCCAAGTTAAAGCCAAATAGCTTTGAAAGTATCAAATACGTTTAAACTCATCAAGTTAGCAAACATGTATTTGAAAACTCTAAAGCGATTTTAATCCTTGCGCATAATATGCACGGATGATTTGTGCACGGCATTCAAAGCTTCGCTCAAAGCCCGCGATAAGCTTACAAAAATGTAATATTTTCTCTGGCCATCCCTATTTGTTACAATAGTCGTAAGTAGGCCTACAGGTTACATTCGGAAAAAATATATATATTGTCTGATTTTATTGGTTTACTGAACATCAATTTTATGAGATTATGCATCATTCATCAGTAAGAAATAGTTCGATACTTACAAAAATCTGTTTAGCCGTTATCTTACAATCTTATTTATACTTATAGAAATACAATTAGCATAATAATAAAAACGTATCATGAAACTCTATAAAGGCATGGTAATCCCTATTCAATTTGTCGTGTGTATTTGTAGGATTAATCTTAACTAAGTTAGAATATTGTAACTGCATTACCTAATTATTTTAATTGATAGCTCAATGGTACCCATGCTTTCCTAACTTAGATAGTTTCGCATGCAAGAGATGTGAGTTCAAATCCTGAGTCGAACCTACACCTTTGTGTCTTTTCCTAAATCGCAATCGTGAGGAAACCACAGATTGTTCAAAGTAGAGCAATCGTACAAATCTGCGAAAGGCCTGTCCCTATGACGTAGGTCTAATATGTATTAGATCCTCGGCCACTCTTTCGGCGATTTATTACATACTAGTGGCCCGCCCCGGCTTCGCACGGATGGTGTTAAACATTTGTTACTGCCTACCGCCTGTGCCATTTAGCGTGATGATATATATCCTATCTCCTTTTCCTGGTTCTAAGCTACCTCTCTACGAGTCTTTCAGTCAAATCGGTTCAGCCGTTCTTGAGTTATAAATAGTGTAACTAGCACGACTTTCTTTTATATATATAGAAGATTTTCTAAGTCATTAACTTTAAGTTGAGTTTTACATGATTCCGTGATTCGCTGGGCAGAAAAAAGCTAAGTTCCAGCTACCATTAAGGTAGTACAAGTCTGCCAACCTAAACTAGGTCAGCCTGGTTGACTATGAGCTAATAACTTTATTCAGGGAATATGTGATGTTGATGTATTATTTATCCTATATATCCCTGTAGAAAATTAAAAGAACCTGCACGTAGCCCGTGTAAGATTAGTTTATTTGAGATAGCAAAACTATAAAAGGGCAGGCGTCTGAAGTTTGAAGACTAAAGGAGTTTTAAAATATCGCTGAATAGGAATAAAGCGCCTCTCGCCTCATTCATTCGTTGTTTGCCTGGATCGTGAAAAAGTATCAGTCGATAGTCTCAACTCAACAGTCCTCAATTGAAACTAAAATCGAGAGCATATAAATAAATGTACATACTTATTTTCTAAATCGCTAGCACAAAAATAGTTTGCAAATCATGCATCTTGTGTTCAATCTGTCGTCATTATACAAGTGAAGGCTCGTGATTGGCGCATGCGCATCATTTCTCATACAATATCAAGCATGCGCATCTCTGACGTCATAGTAGAACTGGTAAACATTCCTGCTCTAGTATTTTAACAATACACAACACATACTATATTCATAGCCGACTTGTATAAATTGATTCACGCCGTTAATTCTGATGGGTGAAGTCAGAGACTGTTGATAACGATCGCGCCATGATAAAAGTTGTTCTTACAGACTATTTCAAACTGAGCACTTCGAATTCTCTCTTATTTAAAACATTTGCATTTAAGCAACCTTGATAGCTTAGAGGGTGGAACACCGCTTGTCGCGTAGACGATGAGTCCTCAAATCCGGGTTTTTACCAACACCAATTTGTCTTTTCGAAAGATATATGGTTAATTTATTACGTTTATTAACGGTGATGGAAAACATCGTGATGAAACCCCCACGGCTGAGTTGTACTTAGTCATGTGACAGTGTATTCGTACGAAACGGCGATAGGCCTGCCCCCTATCACGTGAGTACACTGTACTAGCGAAACGTGGCAATAGGTGATGTGGGAACAGCAAAGATATACTGGCCAGTACACCCTGCTGTGTATCAACTTGGAATTTGTATTTATGTTTAGCTAGAGAAACATTTCGATACCGCGATGTACGATTTTTTATGACGCTGCTAGTGTGCGAGTGAGTTCGCCGTCTAGCGGTCGCCACAGTGACAATGTCACGTGATGTTCAGAAGTATTAGTACCTCTGCCAACCCCTTGGGGGATATACGGTGTGAACGTTTGAATTGAGTTTTGAGTTTTAACATTTGCAGTTTGGTTTTGCAGCGTCATACGTCGCCGTCTCTTATGCTCTGTTTATCTTTTTGACCACTTTAATTCATCCGCCCCATCCGCCTAAACGTTAACTTTAACCGGGGAATGAAATATGAAGGTAGAAATAAACTAAAATATCGTTTCAGAATTCTAGCTTTAGTATACGTATTGTAGAATAGTTTTTAACCTAAAAACTGGTTAATAAAGATGAGCGTTGATGTTGTGGTGGATCTGAGGCCAAAACGAGGTAGCTTGCCCTTTTTGGGTTTAGTAGCCGTGAGTATTATATTGCTTAGCTAGAATAATTACTTCAGGTTCCTATATTTTCGGAGGTCCCAATTATGCCGTTAAAGGTGGATCCATGCGAACATCGTATATAATTGTAAAATAATCTAGGGAATAAAGCTGTTTTAGATGTTTTGCGTCCCACACGCTGTTCGTTTTAATCAGCTATAAATAGAAATGTTAGATAAATATTTTGTTTCGTTTGTGGAGGTCTTTCACCCGTCTAGTGACACGAAAACATTATCACGTGCACGGGTTATCTTTGATAATACTATTTTGGACTAAATACACACCTAGTACTATCATTATTCTTTATTTAAAGCTAAAGGGCTCATATTGTTAGTAACAGGACTTATCAACTATGTTAGACAACCTAAAACTACTTTAACTTAACTATTATATTTATAGTAAAGCCTGTGCCTACCCCAATGGGAACTAACGCCGTGAGAATATGTATCTATGTATTTTATTTACATTGTACAGTTGTACAGTCGCTTTTTACATACACCCATCCGTAGAAACGGGGTAGTGCTATTCTAAGCCGACACTACACGGCATATACTATAAACGCGACATTATTCGCAAAAGTTGCCAGATCTTTAAAATAATGAATACTCAGCCTCTTTTCAAAGTGAAGTGCAAAATAAAAGATAGTAGTTCTGCAGCCGCACCCCCTAACAATCATTTTAACATAAATAAAAGATGTTATTAAAGGAAAGAAAAATTTTGACACTGGCGGGGTTCGAACCCGCGACCTTCGGGTATACGCCCCCGTCGCTCTGCCAACTGAGCTACAGTGTCAGTTGGCATCCAGCGCGAAATTTCTCTATCCTTTGTTTCTTTTTTACACGTTCAAGTAGTGTTTGCGTTTCCTACCTCCGAATTTTTAACTAATTCGGACGGCCACTTGTCTACCTTTACAGATAGAATGCAAATGTTGGAAACGCCTAACTATCACATAATTTAATGTTTTTTGACATGAATTCCTCATGTGGGGATTATTACTCATAAATAAAAGATGTTATTAAAGGAAAGAAAAATTTCGACACTGGCGGGGTTCGAACCCGCGACCTTTAATAACATCTTTTATTTATGAGTAATAATCCCCACATGAGGAATTCATGTCAAAAAACATTAAATTAAATCATTTTAACAGTCTTACGCTGAGCCAGCTGAGAACAACTTAAGTATCGTTCTGTCGCATTGAAATTTTAACAACTGAATATGACAAAACGATACTTAAGTCGTTCTTAGCTTGAATACTCAATTCAGAAATCGGGCGCTAGTTGCTTCGTATATGACTTAAAACACCTAGTAGGTTCTTACATAAGAAAGATTTAAGCCGTCACTAAAAGGTATTGAATAAATATAAAATAGCGTCTGTAATAGCCATACATATTTCAATTAAATATGTATAGCCTAGCCTAACCCTTGACCTTACTGCCATTGGTTTTGTGGGTGAAAATCTAGTCGAAAGGACATACGTACATACAGAGGTGAAGCTTATGTGAGGGTGTTAATAAGCTTTGTTTTCGTGGAAGTAACTTTCAAATCGTTTATGAATCTTCCTTCAAGAAGAGGATTTATCAAGGCAGTCAGAAACTTTAGCGAAGCAAGACTATCGAAGTTTTTTAATTAGAGCTCGTACGAACTTATATCTAATCCTCCTTAGGATCTTAGAAATTTTGTTTAAAACTAAAGTTATTTTTACACAGCTTTTACTTCAATTGATTTTCAATGTTTTTTAATACAAAATTTTCATTGGATACTCAAAAATAACGAGCGACCTTTTAACTAGATATCGCGTGGTATAAAGCAGCCATCTCTTTCACACTTGCTTAGTATCGTATACTGTCATCTTATTCTAACCGATATCGTGACGATAAAAAAGCGCTCGTGCTAGGCCTCCATGGTTAGACGAAACATGGAAGTCGATAATGGATGAGTTCTTCACCCCAAAGTATATATTAATTGCATAAGTACATATGATCTTACTTCAGCGGAACAACACCCAAACACTTCAATTGGTTAATAACATAATGTCAGTTTTAATAAAGTCCCACTGATGTTTATCATACATACATACAATGTAGTCATGACTTTATCGCCAGAAATTCGTCAGCTACTTTTGGAAGTCCAGTAGGGAACATATTGTTAAGTGAATATTGTAGGACACATCGCCCAAAAAGCACTGAAAAGCCACAATACGCCTATCGCCTCTTACGATCATCCACGGGAAGAAATGGGGTAGTGCTATTCTAAGCCGACCCACTACACAGAAATGTTTATCAAAGTTTTCGGATCGGTCTGGTCGTATACGTTATAATAAATAGTCGTTTGATAGTGGTAAGCAATGCATCTCACAAAACATATATTTAATTGTAAAGTATTTATAAAGTACATTCATACATACACATAATAACGCCATTATTTCCCATTTGGGTAGATAGAGACAATCTATCACTCCATTTTTTAGTG
Source organism: Bedellia somnulentella (assembly GCA_963576735.1). Taxonomy (NCBI): domain Eukaryota; kingdom Metazoa; phylum Arthropoda; class Insecta; order Lepidoptera; family Bedelliidae; genus Bedellia; species Bedellia somnulentella. The sequence continues at coordinate 16,514,091 of OY755172.1, forward strand.
TAATAATATTGGCAAAGTAGTTTCCAACAGTCGTTGAATGCCACAATTTGCTTTGACAGAGTTAAAGTAAATATAGTATGGATCCACCAGCCACTCATTTGACGCCAACACCAATAGCCACCGGCACTTACGGTCATTAGCTGGGCGGAGACAATATTGGAAGTGAGCGTGCCGTGTGCTATGAGTCTAGGACATACATACATACATACACGCACAGCTATATAAATCTAGAGAGGGTAGCCAGACTGAAGCTCTTCTGGCGTCCTGGAATAAGAAATTTGGAAGTTGCGTGGGGAAAAGATGGTGGAATAAAGGTTGTTGGTGATGGGTCTCCCCAAAAAGCCCCAATACCGTTTGTCGCCTCTTACGTACACCCACCGGCAGAAATGGGGTAGTGTTATTCTAAGCCGACACTACACGGCACATAATATAAAATATTACTAAACTATTTATAAAGTAAGTACACACATCGGGCCATTATTTCTAATTCGGGTAGACAGAGACAATCAAACACTACATTGTACGATCCTGGCAAACCTCTCAAGTTTCTATCTATGCTCAGCATAAAGCGTATCGATATTGTCAAAGTAACTTTCAATAGTTCTTCAAAAGATTGCACAGTGTGACAAGAGTTAAAGTAAATATAGTATGGATCCACCCGGCACTCATTAGATGCCAATACCAATAGCCGCCGGGCACTTAGCGTCATTAGCTGGGCGGAGACAATATTGGAAGTGAGCGTGCCGTGTACTAGGAGACTAATTGATATAGAATTTGTGTACAAAACGAACTTTACGTTACGCCGTATAACCCTGAAGGGATGGCAGGCTTACTAGCACTTTTGAATTACACGTGATTTTAGTTTGCCATGTAGTGTCGGTCTTGAATGTCACTACCACTTTCTACCCACGGGTGTGATGTGAGGCTTTCTTAAGTGCTTTTTGGGCTATGCGTTTGGAGACCCATCAATCACCAACGATACTTTATTTCTACATTCTTGTCCCTATCGACTTCCGAAAGTGGCTGAACAATCCCTTTTTGGGATGTACGGCATGAACGTTTGAGTTAAATGCTGTCAAAGTTACTTTCAATAGTTAAGGGCCTCCCCGCATTTTGCAGCTATTGCGCTCACTCTTACGTCAAATTTACTGAGAGTGACAAGGACGGAAAAAACGCGCGCGCAGGATAAATGTAGTTTATTTAGTTTTATTCAATAACTATAATGTTTAAATGAAAAGTTAAACATCAAAGTTACAGATATTAAAGCTACGCGTATATAGACACATAATGAGTTCACATGTATGTTATCCCAGTGGAGCCTATACGGTTTTTATGAAAACAAAGCATGTTTCAATTCAATTTTTTTCATATATTTTTCAACAAATTATTAAAATGTTAAACATCAAATTTTAACACCATGAACTAATCACCAACATATATTTTATTCATGTCATATCAATATCATCAAATCAGACTTTATAGAATTTCCAAACAATCAATATCAACCTATTTTTCCGGGGACGCCCTTAAATCAAAGAAAATTGCCAGTGTTCTTTGACAGGGATAAAGTAAATATAGTATGGATCCACCAGACACTCATTAGACGTCAACACAAATAGCCGCCGGCACTTACGGTCATTAGCTGGGCGGAGACAATATTGGAAGTGAGCGTGCCGTGTACTGTGAGACTAATTGATATAGAACTATGATACTAATTGATATAGAACTTGTGTACAAAACAAACGTTACGTTACGCCGTATAGTCGTGAAGGGGTGGCAGGCGTACTAGCACCTGATCCTGACAAACCTCTCTAGCTTCGTTTACATCCAACAATCATCAGAGTGTCTAAGTTATGGAATTGGCAAATGATTTACGTGTTAGGGGGCAGGCCTATAGTCGCTTGTTAATAAAACATACTGGATAATCGAATTAGGTGGATCTTGAAGCTCGCACAAGCAAAATTTCGTTTTCGATCAGAATAATCGAGTTCCATACATCAGGGTGAAAACAATACATTTATGTGTCACTTTTATTCCCGATGCTAAGGATAGGATTACTTTACCACGGCGTAAAGTAAACTATTCGATAAAAATCGCAATCTGCCTATAAGCTTTAATTAAGTAAGTACAAATTGGTCATCATTTTACCTTTTGTTTAGTAATCACTGATTTAGGGCCGGCGCTGACTGCCGGCATGGCATGGCAAAGCATTTCGGTACAGATATAGCATTTTTAATCTTATTACCATGAGCATAGAATTCATTTTGACACAACGATACCGAGGGAGGCCGCGGTAGGACAGAACGTCGGCATCGTTGTGTCAAAATAAAGTAAAATGAATTCTATACTCATGGTAATAAGATTAAAAATGCTATATCTGTATCGAAATCCTTTGCCATGCCATGCCGGCAGTCAGCGCCGGCCCTTATAATTACGAATATAAATCGATGTAAACATTTAAATAACTTGCGTTCTTTATTATTTATATATATAAAAGTGGTGTAATTTTGTTTCAACATTTTTTCATTTCCCTAAGTGACAAAGGGGGACATATATATTTTCTGTTACATCATCATTTGCCTGGTCAAATAGTATAGTAGCTTTAAATCGATAAGGTACTGATGTTTTTATGGTAGGATAGATAAGTTATAAATGTAGGAATCCCGAAATGTATCAATCTTTCTATTCATCTAAAAGCGTTGTTATAATTTAATAATTATTAACAGTAGTATCTGAGTCCAGTCTATTTGCCAATTAAACTCTCTTATAGTTATAGTGTTTCGAAGGCCATAGGTCATACTACATAAATAGGGAACTATTTTTAGTATAATAGCTGACGCAATATACATAACAAATTGAACAATTGGGGTTAATCACCCTTGACGGTTGGGGGTATGAAAAGTAGGTGACGTTCTGAAGCCTACTTAGTTATACGCTAAATATAGAAAACGGTCAATCCATTTCTGAGTTTGGTTACAAACACTGGGGCACTAGAATTTATAATTTGCAGGGCCTTGTGCCATGTACACGATACCTGATAAAATCGATCTTTTTTGATATTACACCGTGTTAATAAGACGACAAGTATATAGTATAATTTCTTATACTGAACTAAACTTAAATGACTAACAAAGAGGTTTATAAATATGTGTTGCGTTGCGACGTAAATTGTTGACTCCTAATTTCTTTATAACTATGATATGTGCTTGTACATATAAAAATAGATTAGGTGTAAAGTTATAGGGAAGTAGCTATTCCAATAATACGCCACCGACATTCCTTAGTCCACTCTGAAACTTCAAAAGCAAGTGACGTCATCAAATTAGGTATCGCGTTTTATTGAAATTGGATTAGCTGTGAGTTATGGGTGTTGATGGGATTATTGATGGGCGGGGCTCACTCGGTGACAAGTGGCTGCTGTCACGAAACTCGGCTATTGAATAAATATGGTTGGTTTTCATGGGTTTTCACATGATTTGAACAAGTTGTCAGTCAGATATGTAAGTGTTTTCCAAGGAATCGTTTCGTGACATGGGTGAATGGTGAATCAATAATGATCTCTTAAAAGAGGTTAAATAGAAGCTTTTTCGTGATTAGCGTTTCGTACAATATTTTTTTCCCAATGTATCTAAAAAAAAAAAAAAAAAAGAGTTTATTTTTCAAAAGTACACATAATTATCTGACAATAGTACGGTGATCCACGCACTAGGCGTTGCCTGTATCGCATGGATCTTACAGTTTTAATAAAAGTTCATTAAGTATTAATGAAAATAAAAATTACGATTTAAAATAAAGATAGAAAAATTAACTTTAAACAATAAACAAGAGAAATGAGTCTGTTATAAAAAATTACAGTATTTGATATGTATCTATTTACAATATTTACAAAATTTATTAATGTTAGATTGAGGAAGTGAATGCGTACGTGTGTATGTGTTTGTATGTGTGTGTGTGTGTGTGTGTGTGTGTGTGTGTATGTGTATGTATGTTTGAGTGTGTTTTATGTGAGTGCGTGTGTGCGCGTGCGTGTTATGAGACAACTCTTAATAATGTTTCAGTTTCAATAAAGCTAAGCTTCACCAATTTATTCGAAATTTCCCTTTTACAAATAATTTTGTCACATTCTTTAAGAGCATCGATTTCCTTTACGAATTGGTTGAACAAAAAGGGAGATAGAAATTTTTGGAAGCGTTGGCCAAATGCTGTGCGAACTGTCGGTACAGGTATCTGGAATACACGCTTACTAGAAATATCTTTACGATTGAGGTTATACGATTCTTGATAAGCAGCTAGCATTGCTCTCAGAATGAAAAGTTTACGAACACTTAAAAAATTCGATTCTTCGTACAGAGCTGCAGTACTATACCGTCTGGGTCTTCTCAACATTGTCTTCAGCACCGCTCGCTGGGCTCTCTCCAGAACAATCATTACTGAAGCTGCACATCCTCCCCAGACCAAAATACAGTAGTTGAGAATGGATTGGCATAGAGACATGTAGACTGTACGTAGTATGTTACCGTTGGTAACTTCTCGTAGAGATTTCATGACAAAAATTAGTTTTCTTACGCGAGCAGCCGTGATACTAACATGTTCCTTAAAATTTAAATTTTCGTCAATTATGATCCCGAGATATTTAACGAACTTCGCTTTTTTTATAGAGCCGCATGAACAGTTTTGTGACCAGTTATTATTTTGAGGGAGACCGCAAGATGATAAATGGATTTTAAGGGGATTGATATTAGAGGGTGGCGCCGAAGACCTGGTTTTGTGAAAGTAGACAGCATACGTTTTCAGCACATTTAGAGTCAACAGATTTTTCTTAAGCCATCCCGTGACTTTATTGAGTCCTACTTGTGCAAGTTCGCTAGTAGTTTGCCAAGACTTTCCGTGAAATATAATAGCTGTATCGTCGGCGTAGCACACAAAGTCAGCGTCCACTGTCCCCATGCACGTTATATCGTTAATATAAACAAGGAAGAGTGTAGGCCCAAGTATGCTGCCCTGTGGCACGCCGAACGACACATCACGAAGGTGGCTTATGTGGTTACCTAACTGAGTGCACTGATTTCTACTACTTAGATAACTCTGAAACCAGTCGTATGCGATGCCTCGGATCCCAAGAGCTTCCATTTTCTTGAGTAATATGCTCATTGATACCGTGTCGAAAGCCTTGGCTAGATCTAGAAAAATACCGATTGATTTATAACCTCGGTCTAAATGCGTCGACACTATATCGACTAAAAGTTTGGTAGCATCCTCGGTTGATCGTCCCTTACGGAATCCGAATTGTCTCTTCGTTAGTAGTTCATTTGACTCCAAATAATTCACCAATCGATCATTTATTAATCGCTCTAGTAGTTTAGAGAAAACCCCTAGCAATGAGATAGGGCGGTAGTTTCCAACAACATCTTTCTCCCCTGATTTGTGAATGGGTTTCACGAGAGCGGTTTTCCACTGCGTGGGAAAAACACCATCAGATATACTCTTATTGAAAATATCGGCCAGTGGAGCAGCAATAATGGGCGCAATTTCTTTTAAAAGTTTATTATTTATTTGGTCTATACCTGGAGCCTTCTCCGGGTCTAAACAGCGAATAAGACTTAAAACCTCTTCTGTGTCTGTTGGTGATAGAAATAGAGAATGCATTAGTGCGTGCTTGTTGGTGTTTACTTTGCTGGCTAGTGACTGCTGTGTTTCTTTTAATTCGCTCAAAGTATTGTCTGCCAAAGCTTGTCCCACGTTTGCGAAATAATCATTGACACAATTAACTGACGCGGAAGGTGAATCCTTGATCAAAGTCAGAGCCTCTGTGTTTACTTTTTGTTTAGATCTATTAGCGATGGTGTTTATAGTGCTCCAAAGTTTCTTAGGACATTTCTGGTTTCTTGTCAGCTTTTTTTCGTAGTATTGAGCTTTGACTTTCCTAAGCAAGCTGTTGTGAAAGTTTCTATAACGGGTGTATACATGTTTAGCAATTGGGTTGTCAGGATTATTTCTGAAGTCTGAGTGAAGCTTATCTCTATTTTGGGAGCATTTCAGGAGGCCAGGAGTAATCCAGGGTGCCAAAATTATTTTTTTATGTGGGACTTTTACACTTGCAGTATGTTTTTTCACAATAGTCACAATCTCATCTGTAAATTTCTTGACTGATTCTTCCAATGATAAGTTGCTAGTGATAGAGCTCCAGTCTAGCATAGTTAGTTCACTTTTTATCATGTCAAAATCAATTGTTATTTTATTTTTGGTAGCTAGTTTTTTGGAAAATTGTTTTAGTTTCACACCCGCTATAGTAACGTCATGATCGGTCAGGTCACTAAAATATATTATTGATTCAGCTTCACAAGACGATGGAATGAAGATGTGATCAAGAGCTGCCTTTCCTCTGGTAGGCTTATCGATAGCTGATATCAATCCAAGTCCAGACATAACTTCTATGTAGTCAGAAGCTTGTCTGCTATCAACGGCTGGACCGTAAATATCAATATTCATGTCCCCACAAACAAAGAGAAATGAGTTTCGATTATTGGAGTTTAGTGCGAGGTCAAGAGTATCGATGAAGTTATCTGGATTACTATAGCATGGTGGACGATAGATACCGACGACGGAAAAATGGTTTTGAACATTCACCAGAATGCAGTTTGCATCCATCACCTCAAGTTCGATACAGTTTGCTGTCCAGCCATTTTTAATGTATACTACAACGCCGCAAGATTTGTTGATGTATTTGGTGGAGTTAAAAGATGTGTATCCACTTAAGGTATTTACAATTGACGAATTGTTAAGCCAACATTCACTCAACACGATGACATCAAAATTGCAATCCAGTCTTTTTAACATTAATGTAAGTTGGTCAAAATTATGCTTTAAACTTCTAATATTAGCGTTAAGAATTTTGACTTCATATTTATTCAGGATGTTTCCACATTTAACGGGATTCTCGATAGTATGACAATTCACGTGATATTTAGTATCGATGTCATTAAAAAACTCTAGTGAAGCCATGGATCTCGAATTAAATGGTTTAAAAATGAGTGCTGCTTTTTAGTCATACTATTGTAAAAAGTTTTGTAGCTAATACTAAAATTATGGAATTCAATTGAAGTATTAAAAAAGTTGATTAATTTCTTAAATTTGTCTCTATTGTGGTTATGTGTTGTGCTATTTAGTATAAGGAAGAGGTGTGTAATTTGTGATGTGACATAAACATTGCTAATATAAAAACAGACTCTATAGTATATACCTACAGAATATAAAGCAAAAGACAAAAAACTAAACAAGTTGCGATTAGTTTCAGACAATTTTAATTTACTTGAACGTGATGTGGGAGGGGTCCGGTTGAAGTGGTCCAATCTTCTTTTCAATATCGGCGGTGGAGAATATTGGAATTGCTGGGCGCGTTTCTTCCTTTCGTATAAAAATATTGCCGCCGCGGATCCAACAATATTTGAAATTATGTTGCCGAGCTCTGGTTCTAGCCTCACGAAATAACAGCCTTTTAGATTTAGTGAGTCTTTCGTTGACGTAAATAGGATTTGAGAGTTTAGACGTTGAATTTAAGTCGGAGCTGATGGTTCTTCTGTTTTTGAAGGCCCTTAGAAATTCATCTCGTTTTTTTTGCCTTAAAAATCCAACTACAATTGGACGTGATTTTGTTTCCTTTTCGCGACTTGGTTTAGGCCCAGATCGATAGACTTCTCCTATATCGATCTCAGTTATCTCACAGTTGGCTTTTTTTCCTATTAATAACACGAGATGTTCAAGAGATTCGTTTGGCTCCTCAGGCAAACCTATTATTTCCACATGGTTTTTCAGTAGTGACTGTTCCTTTTTATCGATGGCATATTCCATTTCTGAAACCTTTGCTTGGAGGTTTAAAATCTCTTGGCTCTGTTTGAATATAGTTTTTTCACATTCTTCTATTCGTTTTTCGCATTTTTCAGTAAGGTTCAGAACGTCTTTTCTGAGTTGTTTTATTTCCTGAATTACCGTAGATATAGAAGGATTATCTGCGCTACGTGTGTCCTTTTGACTACCTCTGTTGATGTTAATATTGTTAAAACAGGAGTAAGTTTCATCAAAACCGTCAAGAGTGAGTCCTGGTCTTATCGGCGTAGAGGTGTTATCTGATTTAGGTAAACTACATTTACAGGCAGGACAAAGCCATACACTTCTACATTGTTCAGTAATTTGTTGAAAAGTTTCATTGTTAATATTAAGACATTTTATATCATATGTTTTAAAACATTTTGAGCATTCCATGAGTTCGTTTGATTTAATAGGTTTATTACACGCGTTACAGTGTTTTGCCATGTTCAAATAAAAATACTTTCTTCTGCTTCAAAAAGATATGTTTAGAATAAGAACTCTGATTCTCTATGGGAGGGCAACACTATGTTTCAAGTAACCTGAACGCATCCAATTATTTTTTTATTTTTTTTTAGGTTGGCAGCAATGTCTAGAAGTTGACGTCTGTCAAGTTGCGCATGCGCAGTCCACAAACAGCTGATTCTTAGCAGTAATTGGTTAAAGTTTTCACGATGTTATTTAAAGTTTAACCAATTGTTGATGTTATTGCTAAGTAGGTGTAGATTAACAACAAATTTCAAAGTAACGGTTGCTGATTATATCTACCTTTAATCGCAATTCTTGTCTCCAAAACAGTGTTATTGCTTCTTTAATGATACGTACAAGCCGGCTAATGGATTGATTCTGGTTTGTGTGCACTTTAATTCACTGAGTATTACGTTTTTAACAGATTACCAAATTATTTTTGAGGATTGTAACAAAAACAGTGTTTACTTAATGATCTCTCTCTCTCTCTCTTCTTCTTACCAAGTATCGGAAAAGTCATTTATTTATTTAATTCGTTGGACTTCATTTATTTCGTTAAATTTGGGGAACGATAGTCTCTGCCACCATCATCGCTACGTGTGAAAAATACCTGTATAAAAATAAAAACGTCCTACAGTCAGTGGAGGTTTCCCCAAAAGATTAGATACTGTTATATACTTACCATTAGTACAACAGAAAATATCCTTAACCGGATTAAAAGCATAACGGTCAATACTGGCCATTGATAAGGGTTATAAGCCGATAGTAACCGCTATCCATTATTGCTCCACCTAATCTTACAAGCGTCATTGGTGTCATTGCATGACATGACGTTCGCGTGACGTTGACCTTCCAAGATTATTTCGCATTGCCAAATACCTATTTGATGACGTCAACGTTTGTTCGAAAAAGCTTTGTCTGTAAAAACTGATATGTAACAACAAATAAAATTCTGAGGATTCGCATCAGAATGGTACAACAGGAACCTATTAATAAGGTTTTGCTATCTGTCGGTCCGAATGTTACTAGACTGTAACTCGTGTCGTGAGCCATCATTGCTATAAAGTAAATTTTTCTCTGATGATAAATTATTGTCGTTATCATGTCCATTCAATATTCGTAATAATATAAAATAATAAATATGCGTATATGATTTTAAATTGTATTGTATGATTATAATAACTACACAATGGGGTTGTGTAGTACAGACATACTCGTATAGTTTCAGTGAGCTCCCGCGCAGCAAGCGTAGTTTTTTGCAAATGTTTTCTCGATGTTGATAATGGCAATAGATATATACTGAGTTAAACCAGAATAAATAAAAAAAAAATAATGGGGTTCCCATTCTAAACAAGACACGTTTTTTTTACTTAATTTTATAGTCCGGATCTCTTTTTGCGCGAGTCCGAATCCGGTTTTGTAAAAATTCGTTTTTGTCATTCCATCTCTTTCTGCGGGTGCTGTATAAGAAGACTTAGGTAGTACACCTAAGCATGTTTTTTTCGCAATTCTTGGCCTTTGTGCTTGGAACCTAAAACAAACTTTATTGTATTATACCGTCTTTGCCATTTAACTTCCAAGTTCCAGCTTCAAAGTAGCTGAAGAATTGCTGATTGCAAAGCTCTAACTACCCTACTATGAGATTATAGCCATGAGCATAAGTAAATAAGTAGGAAATTAAACGCCTATAAAAATGATTAAGTGTAATTAAGTACCCGATTGTTTATTTCACGCAGCGACGTGACAATGAGAGGCTTTTCCTGTTTTGTTTGCAGATTATTAATAATAGACGGAGCTCATTGTAATGATAAAATATCATGGAAGTAAGGCTTAAGTTTGTTTGTTCGCCTTAGGATGAGTCCTGTGATAGCTGAGTGATTAGCAAGATTACGTTTTGGATTGAAATTTTCGGGTTTAAAGCTTGTCAATATCGGATATTTCCAAATGTGTTTATACATACATATACTCACGGTCATACATTCCAAAAAGTGGTAACCAGAGCTTCAGTGGTAGAAATGAACTATCGTTGGTGATGGGTTTCCAACCGCATCGCCCAAAAACCACTTAAAAATGCCCCATACCATTCGTCACCTCTTACGACACCCGTGTGAAGTAAGGGGTAGTGACATTCTAAGCCGGTACTACACGGCTTTTATACGTTTTATACCCGGTGTTTTATATGGCAAATAATTAATTTTCTACCAAAATACAATCTCCAAATTCAAGATACGTTAAAAATATTTGGTGTTCAATGTGTCAGATCAGATATTTATTTATGTATTCGATGGAGTTGAGTAGGGAAATATGGTTAATTAATAGGTTGTCAGTGATAGGTCCCATGCATATCTTATCGTTTACATCTATTTATCTCGAAGGAGTGGCAGAGATACTATGCATATGAAAATCGCGTGCTAGATGTCTAACCACATGTTATTTAGAGTACCGCATTTTGACAAAGTATAAGTCAGGTGTGTGAGTTTAGTCACGATGTTTTCTTTTTGTCAACAAAAGACACATTTTCGGGTTTCCAGCCATATTAACCAAAAATCACTTAGTATCACTTACGCCCGATTTCTGAATTGAGTATTCCAGCTGAGAACAACTTAAGTATCGTTCTGTCTCATTCAGTTGTTAAGATTTTATTGCGACAGAAGGATACTTAAGTTGTTCTCAGCTGGAATACTCAATTCAGAAATCGGGCAATAGTATTATTAAATAGTCCCCTAAAACCTTAACTGCGATTGTGCTATTCAAAAAAGACGCTTAGAAGCAAGTTCCATTTGAAAAAATATTAAAATCTGAAGTCCGAATTAAATGTTATTTATAACGTTTGGTTACTTAACTTGTAATAATGTTAATTGTAAAAACACGTCCATTTTATTTATTTATTTTGAGGAAAGTCAACAGCTGTCGACACAAAATAACATAACTTGAATGCTTAGCATTAAGCTACTTTTTTTTCAAGTAAAGCATCGTAACTTTTTAATTTATTTATACTGCACTGAAAATACCTATCTTTTTAGGGTTCCGTAGCCAAATGGCGAAAACGGGACCCTTATAGATTCGTCATGTCTGTCCGTCCGTCCGTCCGTATGTCACAGCCAGTTTATTCCGAAACTATAAGAACTACATTATTGAAAATTGGTGCGTAGATGTATTCTGTAAACCACATTAAGATTTTAAAATAAAATCTGAAAAAAAAAACCAAATTTTTTAGGGTTCCCCATACCTAGAACTGAAACTCAATTTTTTTTTTCATCAAACCTATACGTGTGGGGTATCTATCAAAACGTATTTGAAAATGATGTTGAGGTTTCTTATATCATTTTTTTCAAAACTGAATAGTTTGCGCGAGAGACTTTTCCAAAGTGGTAAAATGTGTGTCCCCCCCCCGTAACTTCTAAAATATGGGCATGATAAAACTGAAAAAAATATATGATGTGTACTACTATACAAACTACTAACGAAAATTGGTTTGAATGAGATCTAGCCAGTAGTTCAATTTTTATACGTCATAAATCAAATTACTTACCTAATTTATTAATTTCATTGATATATATAACAATAATTTTACTATCACAGGCCTTACGCATAAAACGTGAACCATTGTTTTCTTATAGTAAATCAGTGATAAGTAAATAACATTTTAAACTAAACATTTTAAACTTGTATATTACTATGTTACCTACCTGCTGCTAGTGCTGCTACGGAACCCTTCATTAGCGAGTCCATCTCGCTCTTGGCCGCTTTTATTTCTCACTAAATAAAGGTTTGAGAAAATATTTGGGTCGTCTTAAATAATTCGTCGTATTGTTTCATCTACCGTTTTCGTTCGTTTAGAAAGCGGCCACAGTTAGTTATGCACTAGTTTGCATGAAATTTACGTGACCAAACCAAACAAAATTTAACTTATGCTTCTAGAAAATATATTTAGGCGCGAAAAATGGATTTCAGGCAGATTTCTTTTACGTGTGTATAGATGGAGCTTTCTCTAACTAACAATGTAACGCTGATTGTGGTGGTATGAGTATGAGTTGATTGCAGAAGATTGACGGAAGTGCTCTGTCCATTAAAACATACGTTCTCTGAACACCAGGTGATAATGTCACGTGATGTTCAAAAGTATTAGTACCTCTGTCAACCCCTTCGGGGATACACAGCGTGAACGTTTCAATCTTTGAGTTAAGAAGGTTCACAGGCAATTTATATTTCTCAAGTGTTCTGAATATTTACGTATTCTCCAACGACATGAAAAGCAATTGTCTCGCAAACATTGTTCACCACAAAGTAGATACTTACCGTTAATGCGCTGTCAAAAGAGTTGTTTTCACATTGAACGTTTTGTGATGCTACTACGGTGTGTGTAAACGAAGGTCGTATTAGTTCTATGGAAACGTCGGCTATTGACTAAGTAGTGTCTATGATGGCGATGGATATTGGCTTTATCACGCTTCGAACTGTACAGTATAGATAGATAGATGGACAAGTCACTCATTAATTCATGTTAACATAACACCATCCAACAAAAGTATTACTTTCCTAGGAACACAAATATGAACAACATTTAAAAAAAGATATCATTGCTACGGTAACACAAACTAAGTCCCAACTCATTGCTTGTTACTGCCAAGAAGCAAATCATTGGTTTTCAGTTAAGGCCTACATTACACAACAACCAATCATTTAGTAATGCTTAACAAAAAAAAATCTGTGTCTGCTACATTTAAGAGAGTATTGATAATTATTTCTTATGTTGGCTATTATACATATAACTCCCGCGAGTTAACATGACACCTGGCTCGACAAACAACCCTCCCCCCGCTATCCCGCGCAGCGCCCCGCTCTCGCCAGTAGCGTTAGCATCTCTGGACGTGCGCAAAATGTGTCACTTCAGTGAAAAGAAAGATATATATCAATTGGGGGTACTGAAGTATATCTTTCATTTAGTTTACTAGTTCATTTAGTTCAGTTCACAAAGAGTCGAAGAGTCACTGAAGCGAGATATCTGAACTATTAGTATGTGAAGTATGATATTGATCAATTGATAAGATTCCATTCAAAAACTACAATAACGATAATAATACATACAATATTTAGAATTTCTTTAAAATTGATATTTATTAATAAGTAGCCTTGTCTATCGACCGAAATGAATAAAAAATGCTATTAAGTTCTAAAATAACATATGGGTCAAAATCAAAAGGCCAAGTTTTTTTTTGAAAAAAAAAGAATCGTGTAAATATTTTTTCTTAAATTTTTATTGTTTGAAAGACATAAAAACATTCAGAAAATGAGATCAGAACAGATGAACACATGAAAAATTGTTGCCGAACTTGCCTCCAAGTGGCATAGTTGTGATTGATAATGCTCCGTACCACTCAACGCAATCCGAAAAAAATCCGTGCCAGTCATCATTGAAGAGTGACATGCAAAGCTGTTTAACAAATAATAATGTAAGTTATGCTGCAAATATGACAAAACCAGAGCTATATCAAATTATAAGATTGAATAAGCCAGAAAAAAAAATATGTGGTAGACGAATTATTAAGGGAGCACGGCCACGAGGTCGTACGTCTGCCACCCTACCACTGTGATCTTAATCCGATCCAATATATCTGGAATTTGATCAAACAAAGGGTGGCAGACAAAAATATCGATCAGTCGGAGAAACACATTGAAAAATTAACTAAAGAAGCGATTGTTTCCATAATTGCTGCTGACTGGAAAAAGAAGGTAAACCATGTACAGAGACTTGAAAAAGAATATTTGGTGCAAGATCGACTGCAGGAAACAAGAGAAAGGGAGTTTATTATTTCACTTGGGGGTGAAGAAAGCTCCGACAGTGAAGCGAGCGAGGGAGAAGAAAGTGACACTTCTATTATGTCAGGTATTGAAGAATTGAGTGATATTGATGAGTAATTATATTGAAATAAATCTATTTAATATTATATGTTTGTTTAATTTCTATCAGAAGTTAATTATTCTAGCTGTACAATATCTGATATAAAAATAAATTTGCAACTCAATAAAAAAATAATTGTACCCCATTTAAAAAAGGTCAGCTGACTTTTATGCACTCAGTACTTTCAACAAACGTCAATCGAGCCAGGTGTCATGTTAACTCGCGGGAGTTATAATTACATTTATAGTTATGCTGATATTACCTCTCGCGCAACTTTACGTTCATCAAACTTTTTCTCCTACAGGCTCTCTTCTTCTTATCATTTCTGACGACACTCTATTAATGGGCGATCTATCTTTTCTTATGTCGTATTGTTTTTGTACATGGTATCACGACAATATTTATTGATTAGGCATGCACACAGTACATCATTATAATTTACAAAAGACATATACGTTTTGTTAAGATGCAGTACCAAAACAGCATGCACAGCTCTTCCTAGTTAGTTGAACTAATTACAATAACAAAAACATAAATAATTCAAAATAAATTTAATACATTGGAGTTTGTATATCATAATTTTCAAAAAGACAAAACATACAAAAATATTATTAATTAATAGAAATTTAATTAAAATGAGATAGGATAATAATTTCAGAAATTGAGATTAGAAAATAGGATTGCTCAGAAATCTTTTTAAGGGAATTATACTTTTTTGTAGCCTACGCTCCTGATAAGTCAAGAGGCACTCGATCTGTTTTTTCTAAAATAGTTTATCAGGTTAAGTTTGCGCTTTAAAATATTACGCCATATACACAAACCCTACGACAAGACATCTGTAATACATGGAAAAAAAAACATCAAATTGACATATATTTTTTATTACTTCCAGATAGCCCGCAGCCTGGACCTTCGGGCGAAGCGGAATCGAAAAAAGAAAAAGAAACAAATAAAAGTGGTGACAGTTGAATGTAGTGATGTGATTGGTCCGAATTTGACAACAGTGTTCCCCGTCAAAAATAAGTACTGGATGTGTGGATTATCTGAATCGTAAACGTAATCTCAATCCTCTGAGGTAATTGTACTCTGTAAGATGAACGTAGTAATGTTTATATTTATAGCTAAAAAATTACTCGCAGTTCATATGCACTGCTCAAGGAAGTTGGTTATGTTATCCGAACTTGTACATAAGTTTTATAGTAAGTTAAGGAACATGCGAATTTGTTAAAATATATTATTTAAACTTATTCTCATTTACGCTTAGTACTTTTAGTAGACTAGATAGAAATTGTCGGAAAAAACAAAGTACAATGTATTTATTTATTTTATTAATAGGTAAGTTTTATTACAACCATGTTCCTAGGAAATGTTGTAGGTGTAATTAAAATCACTCGTCTTCGTATATCCGTAAACTATAACACATATCTTTAGCAGCGAACGAATAGGTTAGTCACTGATTTTGGTTAGCTTTATCTTATACGTAATTTTTATTTAGTATCATCGAAATTTTAATATATCAACGTTGAGTGTGGCCTCTTTAAATTTAGTCTGTGATTAGAGTAAAATTTGGTGTTGTGAACAAAGAACAACCTGTAAATATCCTAGCAAAGCTTTTATCTTTATAACGTATACGTAACTTCCTTATTTTGTGTTCGTTATACATAATATGTTGCATTTAACACAAATTACTTATTAACTTTGTACAATGACTACTCGTGTGACTTAACTAGGTACACGCTTGAATGCGACACAGTAATCGTGCCGTCAAATGGTCAGTTAAGGCCTATAACGCACTAGCGGTTGGCCGCCATGCGGCGTGCCGTTGCGGTAGGCCGCACATCGATTAGTACATGAAACCGCACGATGACGACGCACTGATTTGCGGCCAGCCGTCAACCGCTCCGGTTGTTCCAGAGCTGCGACGAGCCGCGCCGGTTGAATGATGCGGCGCGCCGCATCCCCACCACGCACTCGGCGCGGTAGTCGCAAACGCCGCGTCCCGCCCGCCAGTCCGTCGTCGTCGTGTTCAATATTTCTAGAAGCACTGACGATTGCGGCAGACCGCAGTGAGCCAAGAACATACGGTTAGCCGGAATACGGCGTGCCGTTACGGCTGACCGTACATACTGCGGCGTGCCGCATCGGCATACCGCATCGCGGCAGGCCGCTAGTGCGTTATAGCCCTAATAGATAATTGGCCTAGACCTCGTTTTTAAAACATACCCTTTTTATATTTTGAATCGATTAAAGACATCAAACTAAACAACTTTACCTATGGAATGCTTATCTAAAATATTGTAGTTTTCAAAATAATTAATAATTAAATAATTAATTAGTGTCACTTTCTAGATCATTTCATATGTTAGCTTAGGGTAAGAAGTTCACCATACTTTCCCAGTTTGATCTAGGCAGTTACGCTTTTTATTTATCAATTATTTTGAATTACAATATTTTAGATAAGATTTCCATAGGCAAAGTTGTTTAGTTTGATGTCTTTTATCAATTTAAAACATAAAAAGGGTAAACAATCATAAATACGAGATTTTTTATAGACATATAATGTCTGCCGTAATGTCGATGGCCTTTCTAAATTATTTACTTAATATTCCTAATTAATTTGGAATTGGACGTCTCAAAGATAACAGAAATATTGGCATTAACATTATTATGATTAACTGTGGTTATTTTTGTAGTCAAAGATGTGTCAGTCCGTATGGCACAGCACATGAATTGATTCGAATCTGTTTAGGCTACAGACTTAGGACTTAGAATACAAAAAGAAATTTAATCGCAACTTTTCCCATACATATAACTTAATAAGAAATTGAAAGTATTAACTTTCATATTAACAAAAATGGGTGCATCATTATATTGACTGCCTTAATAACCATAAGCTAATTTTATATTGTATAGTTATGGAATGTGGCTAGCCTTAAGTCACGCGGGTTGTACTTATTATATGATATTGTATCAAATGAGTATAAAATGATTATGATTATATTTCAGTTGTACGTAAATAAAAAATGTCTATTATCTTGTCAATTAGTTTAAAAAATACCTCTTATTAAAAAATCCCTGTCAAGTCATGTAACAAGATCTATTTATAGTTTTTTTACGTATATTTTAATGTTTATATTTGTTTTTTTTTGTGAAATTTTTGGCTGTGTTTTTAATGTTACAAAGCTTTATATTTTTTAATTAAGTGATCATTGATGAGTTACAATAATTGTTATACAATTTACAATGACGTTGATTTTACTAATTTTAATGTTTTTACAGTCAGATATTTTATTTATAACAATTATTTGACAAATACGTAAGTAAGGACATAGATCTCGATCTATTATATTGTTTGAGGGTCAGAGGTGAGAAGGACTAGACTGAAAACTTGTTGCATATGTGTCAATAAATATCTTTCCGTGTCGCTAAAAACCATTCTTAAATATCAAGTTATGTTTTTTTAATAATGTTGCAATGGATGTTATTTATTATGGGCTTGGTATTATTTTCTTTTCACTTACAGTCGTCTTCTCCTCTCCCCTTCAAATTATTATTGTAATTTAATAAGAAGTAGACTCATTGGGTTCATTGTGTAATTATAACCATTTTCACTTATATGGTGCAATTCAAATATCATCTTCGATTTATAGTTAGTGTAATATAGAATTTGACATAAAATTTGTATCGTTTTCTACCCAAAATTGGTATGTGACACCAACGAAACGAAATTAAAACATAAAAAGCATTGAGATTTTCATATTTTTTTCTATTCTGTGACCCAAAATTCATCCATACCGCAAGAATACTAATCTGTGTAGATATAAATATATAAATGAATAATTCAGGATCCCATTAAAAGATTCTATATCATAACAGAAATGAATGTAGACAATGTTAAAAAAAGTTCCAATCTACAGTACCTATCTATAGTCACTGCCCCAATACGCTAATGGCGTGAGTATATTTATGTATATTATATAATCCCAGAGGCTTCATTCAAGACAGACATAGAAAATGCCGTCTAACCAATATTTCATGGATAGTATGTCAATAGAAGTCAAAGTGCTGCTATTCTTATTTAAAAGGGTTCTCTCGCCTATCGATTCCGAAATACCATCGAAAGAGACACGTCCTAACTTAATAGTAAATCATTTAACTCTAAAAAGCGATCCTATTGCGAATCCATCGCAATAACACCCCATTCTACATGTCTTAGTAAAATATACAACTCGACATCCGTTCTGAGCTCTAAGATGATCCTGATCCAACACATTGTTAATATCAAAGTGAGATTAACAATGTGTCTGGAGCTCACAATATTAGGGGTTGTAGCAAGGTTGATGAACAGGAGCAAAGTATTCAATTCAGCACTCCCTTCATGGCTCATGAGGGTCCTTGAACTGTACAAACTTGATAGTGCATTTCGACACTTCCTCGGGTAATGTACGGGTTTTTGGAGAACGGTCGTGAGTTTAGACATGTCTGAACTCTGCACTGACTGCAGCGCAAGCAAGACGGACGCAGAGGCCTAAATGGAAATAGCGGGGTATTTTTTATTTTGATTGCATGAGTCCACTTTGGTTTTCCGTCCATACATACATATATCCAAGGCTAATAAATCCCTAGAACTAGAAGGGTAGTAGTAAAAATCCTCAGCCACTTTCGGAACTTGAGAGCGCAAAAGATTGTAAAATATAGGTTATTGGTGATGATTCTCCGCTTCGCCCAAGAACTTCTTTAAAATCATCAAAACCCTTAGACGCCTCTAACGAATACCCACGGGTAGAAATAGGGTAGTGCTATTCTACATTACTTTGGTTTTGCCTGGTCCTAAGTTTTACACAGGTCTTAGTTTCAGTGAGGCAGACGTATGGCTATAAATTGATGAAGCTGTACAGCCCTACAGCTGACAAAAACTAACAATTTCAGAAGTTCCATCAGGAGGAAGCTTGAGGTAAATAAGTGTGGAAGAAGCATTTTGTGCACTTTAATGGTGTTGATGCCGGCACCAATCACTTGAGGACACTCACCAAGACCAAAATTTCGTGAAAACAACCTTAAGAGATTGACTTATAGGTGATTGTTTTGTTTAATAGGTTTTTTTAGGTACGAAGCGACTAAGTGTTTAGTGCTTGTTAGGCGTTGTTATTGGAGTGGATACCCATCACCAACGATACTTCATTTTCAATATTTTATGTATGCAGAGCTCAGCACATCCCTTTTATGGGATTTATAGTCGTGAGTATATGTATCAATGTAAACAATATAGGTCCATAACAGCTACCTAACTTTAACTTTTTACACAGCACACACCAAATTAACTCTAAAAGGGAACAATTTTGTTACTCTATTCTGCATTTTCCTGTTTATACTACTTTATAATGTTCATCTCACCACCCTCACCACTATCCGTGTATGTAGCTTATGTGAAATGTTAAGTGTCAACCTCACATGGATTCAGTTAACTTGGATAGGTTATTTACGAGGTAACCGGCGCTTACGAGTGGCACCGATTGCGGCAGATGAACGCACACCACTAGAAATACATCCAAACAACACACCAAGAAATACATTTGAAATGTAGGCGAGATAGCACATCTCCTAGAAAGCGCTAAAAAGAGATAAACATATTTTCTCGGTACCGACGTGAAATATGACACCGTTTGTCAAAGAATAATTTAAATCTTTTTGTTCATGAAAACCTCATGTGGGGATTATTACTAATAAATCCCCGCCTGTGTCGAAATTTTTCTTTCCTTTATTTATTAGTGACAAAGAATAATTTAGATATAACATAACATAAACGTTCACGCCGAATATCCCCGAAGGGGTTGGCAGAGGTACTAATACTTCTGAACATCACGTTTGCACGATAACCGAGTGTTCTACCCACTGGGCTATCACGGTTTGCATGGCAATTCAGATATATACGCACGATTTATTTTAAATGGGGGTTTTCTTTTTGAGAAATAAAAAAAAACATACTTTCCTAGAGCTCTGTAGATGGCGTTGATGTAACTACGTTACTTACTTAAATTTTTACTTCGTGGCCTCAATCGTGTTGCCACAATAATTTCGCCAATGTAAACTTTAAAAACATGTGTCACATCACCATAGAGTAACTTTAAAAACAACAAAAAGAATGTTAAATATAAACACCGTCTTTGTTTGTTTACTTTTAAGCTATCTTGGCTTAAACAGGCTTAAACTGATATTTATTTAGACTTTCAAATCAGAACGTTTTTATGTACGTGCCGTTTTACGATATCATTACATCCAAGTGTGAAAAACGGTGTGACGTTCCGTTCCTACCAGTAACATAGCAAGTCTGGCGCCATCTATCCTGAGAACAGGGAAGAAGAAAAAAAGAAAAAAAGGAAAACCTCTCATTATAGTTAAAACTTTTTTTTTAATCTTTTTGTTCATGAAAACCTCATGTGGGGATTATAACTAATACTATTCGATAATTTCGACACAGGCGGGAATCGAACCCGCCTGAAATTTTTCTTTCCTTTATTTATTCTTTATTTATTAGTTATAATTAAAACCTTGTAAATTTATAATACTTACGAAAGATAATTATAAGATAATAAGATTATAGTCATGATAGTCCAGTGGGTAGAACACCCGCCCGAAAAACAGAAGGGCGTGAGTTCCAATCCTGGGACGGGCCTACACCAATTTGTCTTTTCTAAAGTCATATGTGTGGTTAATTTATCATGGTTGCTAACGGTGAGGGAAAACATCGTGAGGAAACCCACATGGCTGAGTTATACTTAGTCATGTGACAGTGTATTCGTACAAAACGGCGATAGGCCTGCCCCCTATCACGTGAGTACACTGTCTAAGCAAAACGTGGGTACCTTCTCTGGAAACTAGATGGCGCTTGCCATGTGAGTTCAGGAGTATTGGTACCTCTGCCAACCCCTTCGGGGATAAACGGCGTGAACGTTTATGTTATGTTATGTTACGAAAGATAAGTAATCCCCTCATTTTAGTAGTTTTTCTACTATAGTTTGTGCAAAATCTCATCACACACGACGGCATTCTCGATTATTTTGATAAACAAACACGCCAAAACAGGTGAACGATTGCAACGGCAGCTAGTGTGCGACTAAAGTCAGATTAGCCATTTAGCCCGTTTTTAAGTGCCACTTATGAGCGCTATAACTTATCTACGTTTTTTCATTAGTACATCTATGGTTAAGCCGCATTATGATAATATCGGTGTACAGTCCTAATGGAATGTACAACTGGCAACCCGTCCAGAGTTTTCTGATGTGACATGACATTTCTATCATTCATTGAATTCACATTCATTCAATCAAGTGACAAATCCCCGAGTGGTAGAGCAAGCAAGCAGAGAAAGTGAAATTGAACTGAGGATTAAATTAATTACAGTGTTTAAGACAACTACTGTGTAGTGTAGTTTACGTGAGAAATGTAGTTTTTAAGTCCTTGCTCGCTGGAAGTTCCAATATTTTGTTACGACATAGGTACAACGTGCGGAAATCAGTGGTTTGACGAGAGTCATGACTTTTTAGTTACTGTGTTTAATTTTGTTATTGTCGTGGAAAAATATCAAAATGCCTAGAGGCGAGAATACTCCGAGTATCCTGCTGTCTCGGGAGGAGAACGATTTAGTTTTCAGTCTTATTGGACCTAAATGTCAGGTGCGTATTTCGAGTTTTGCCCACGCCTTATCAGAATGATTCATTAATCCTATCTTACCAAGAATAAGCCGTATCTATAGATTGTTTCGTATTATCAGCTGATACTTCACGGTCCAGGCTGTATTAAAAAGATTAAGAAATCTGTTGAAACAATGATCTCTCTTTTGATAGTTATAAGTATTAATAAAAATAAAGGTATATTATTTTATTACAGTTGATATGTTATTTATGAAACCATTGTTAGACATCCACTGGTAGAAGTAGAGCGGAGATGTTCTTGTTTATTTGATTATGTATATAGACTATAGAGTCTTTTGAAAGTGACAAACATTTGCATGTCAATAGATTCTATTGAGGTAGGCAGACACTATCAATCTCAACTTCATATGATCTTAGTATATGGAACCTCTTGAGTTTCATCTACATTCATCAACTCCTTCTTCATATAGGCTCCTATTTATCCTTTTTGATCTTTTTCTTATATGTTTTCAGACCACCCTTTTAACTAAGTTTTTTCTGAGGGAAACCGTCTCTACTTAGAGTTTGGGGCTTTTAAATTGATTGTGTGATTTAGATACCCACCCCTATCCTATATTTTGCCAATCTTATCCCTACTGAACATTGGAAGTAACATAAATTTTAAAACTAAAACCCAATTGCCTTCCCTAATTTGGGATATTTGCTTTTGGGTATAGCTATAAAATAATTTTTAATAATTTCTTCTACTCTAGTTAGTATAAGTTACACCTTGGTTGGGCAATTAAGTTGGAGATCCATCACCAACAGCCTTTATTTTACAATCTTACCCCATTCAATTTCCAAATATTGCTAAACAATTTCTAATAGGCTGGGGTTTAAAGCTGTCAGTCAGGTTCTGTTGAGTATTTAAAATACTTTCCTGAGTCCACCACAATCACCATGTCACAAACACTTCCTTCATCTTTATAAGCATACTAGCTGACCCGACAGACTTCATACCGTCAAATTTGCTTATGACAAAACTTAAGGGGTTTTTTCCTGGTACTCTTAGTTCAATCCGGCATAAATTTTTCATTGTTCAAATTTTTCCGGGATAGAAAGAATCCTATGATATAATTTGGGTTATTATCTAGCATTCTGCCAAATTGCATTCATATACATTATGTACTTGAGGAGCATTTTTGCCTGAAACATACAATCATCGGAACATCTAAACTTTCACATTCATAATGTTAATAGGATATTCTGAAATGATAAATTAGCTTAGAAATGCTTTGTTGTGTCAGCTTTAAATAGCACTTACCAATTTCTTCCCTCCAATGCCATAAGAGGTGACTTAGTGCATTAGGGATTATTGGGCAATGCAGTTGGTGACCCATCACCAATAACTTATATTTTTAACCACTCAACTTACAAAAATGGCTGCGGAATTTCTAACCCCTGTTTTCTAGTCTTGTTAGCTCTGGCAACCCCTTTTTTGGGCTTTTGACCAATGAGTTTAGCTAATTCGAGGTCTGTTTTCTTTTCTGAAGATTTTTGCTCAAGATACTTACTGGCTGACTCGCTTCTTACATGAAAATACATTATCTTTTTACTTTCTATGATAGATAATGTTCATACACATAGTGTCTTTAAATTGTTTTAGAATATATTTTATCTTTATTCAGTCGTGATGTTATCATTTATTGTTGTAAGTTATCTCTATTTTAGTTTTAGAATCTTTTTTGATAACAGAGGTCAGGTGCATCAACACACGCGCCGCTGGCTTTATTTATAAAATCTTTATATTCAATTATTTAACTGTCTTATTATCAGAGAAAAATCTTAATTTCAAATAAATGAAGAGTAAAAGGAATTCATCCATCTTGGGTCCATCTTTTCATTCCATAACACTGTTAATAATATTCAACTTAGGTAATGTGAATAAGGTTTTAGTAATGAATAAATTAATAATTATTATTCTGGACATAAAAAATTATGTGATAATATCTCAAAGTATGGTGGACGTCCTTTAAGAATACCCAGTAAAGGGGTTCATAATACTTTTTATCATTCTCTGTAGACCTATAACAAGCTTTTTGTTTGTTACAGAGTCTAGCCACTGCTGTAGTGCAGCTGTTCACGACGGAAGGACCAGCTCACTCCGAGTGGAAGAAGAAAGACACCGGAGTGCTGTGTCTGATCAAAGATAACGGGAAGAGATCATACTACTTCCGGATTTACTGTTTGTATAGGAAGAGTATGATCTGGGAGCATGAGGTGTATTTGCAGATCGAATATAAAAGTCCGAGGCCTTATTTACACACGTTTGAAGCAGAGGTAATTGTTGTTTAAAATTAATTATTAAGCAATATTTATAATTAAAATCTTTTTACTTAAATTTTGATATTTACAAACTTACTAATAAAAAAATAATAAAAAAAGACATTAAACATACAATTTATAAAATATTTCCAAAATTACTGCTACTTGGTGGCTTTTATAATTGTATTATTCGGGTTGTATATGAGAAGCGCAGCGCAGATATTCTTAATACAAGGATGACATATTAAAGTGCTGTGTAGTGTCGGATTAGAATAGCACTACCCCATTTCTTCCGGTGGGTGAACGTAAGAGGCGACTTGCGGTATTGGGGCTTTTAAGGGTTTTTTGGGCGTTACGGTTGGAGACCCATCACCAACAATCTTTATTTTACCATCTTTTCCCCACTTAATTTTCAAAAGTAGCTGAGGAATTTCTAATTCCTTAGTTCTGGCTACCCCATCTAGGGATTTATAGCCGTGAGTACATGTCTACACTAATATTATAAAGAGGAAAACTTTGTTTGTTTGGTTGTAATGAATCGGCTCAAAAACTACTTTACCGATTTTTTAAATTCTTTCACCATTTGAAAGCTACATTATCCATGAGTAACATAGAGTATATTTTATTTTGAAAAAAAATAGGGTTCCGTAAGATATTTGGATTTTTTGCACACAAACTGAAAAAAGTCAACCAAAGAAGTTACTTATTTTGCGTACGCTGCCTAAACTACAAAAGATAGAACCATAAAATGTTGGAATTGATTGTAGATCTTATAAATATCTACAAAAAAGTCCGCGACACACTATACCTATCTATGTCGAGTGAGGCACAACAACCACATAATATATATAAAAGAAAGTCGTGTCAGTTACTCTATTTATAACTCGAGAACAGATGAACCGATCTGGCTGAAAATTGTTGGAGAGGTAGCTTATAACCAGGAAAAGTACATAAGATATATAACATTACGCTAAATACTGTAGGGGATAAACAGTGAAAATATTTAACACCATCCGTGCGAAGCCGGGGCGGACCACTAGTATGTAGTATATGTACATATTAAACCTTCTGTATAGAGGGGCTTAGAATAAAATTAAAAATCAGGCTTACACGAATGTGTCTGTGCTAATGTGACGTAAGAATGTGTGATGTTTAGGACTGTTAGTATCTCCGCCACGCCTTGCGGTGTTTACGTTGTTAAGGATGAGAAAATAGGAATATTTTATCTGATGATATATGATAAGAGACGACTACGACCTAACCAAAAACTATAGACAAACGGGTAACCAGATCTTGGGAATCTGATATTACTTAGCATTATTTCTGTAAAAAAAGATAGATGGTTTAGATAAATCGAATATCAATTTGATCAACTGCTTTAAAACTGAACAGCTTATTATATGAGTCATAAAACGTCTGTCACCTGTGTAGTCATTGTACCCACTTAATACGGGGCAAGCATTTCGCCGCTTTGACACTTTCGTATGACATACATACATACATATACTCACGGCTATAAATCCCTTAACGGAGTAGCCAGATCTTTGGAATGAGGAATTCCTCAGCCACTTTTGGAAATTGATTGGGGAAAAGATGGTAATAATAAATGTTTTTGGTGACGGGTCTCCAACCAAATCGCCCAAAAATCACTTAAAAAGCCCCTATACCCTAAGTCGCCTCATACGATCACCCACGAGTAGAAATGGGGTAGTATTATTCTAAGCCGACACTACACTTTCGTATGAATACTAATATTAATCCAATTCTTGCGTATGAGTATCAACCTACTTCCACTTTTATCATTATTTAGGTCACTCCCTTTAAAATTTAGAACCCAGAAACCCTGCTCAATGTTTACGCCGTCTTAAAGGGTGGCAAGGACGCTAATACTTCTGTACATCGCTTGACGCTTCGGAGTACCCACGCTTTGCTTGTGCTGAGCATTCACGTTACACGGGGCTGGCCTATCGCCGTATTACCATGAAAGTATCATGGAAATATTGTTCACGTCTCATTTTTATACAATTCATTTAGTTTATTAATATTAAAGTATCGATTTGCCCCGGTTTCTTAATGGGAAGTCATTATTTTGACCATGACTAATTAAAAAAACCTATATAAAAAGTCAATGAAAGTCCCATCACAATCCGTCTCCGAGATTAGCTGGAACTAACAGACTATTTCGTTATAAAATTATGTTTTGTAACGTAAATACATATAGTTGCGTACAATAAAAGGCAATTATTATAATATTACAAACAAATACTTCAAATTTCATTTATTTGCATATATGTTTTGACAATTTTTGGGCGATGTGGTTGGAGACCCGTCACCAACAATTATTTATTATTACCATCTTTTCCCCACTCAACTTCCAAAAGTGGCTTAGGAGTTTCTCATTCCAAAGCTCTGGCTACCCCGTTAAGGGATTTATAGCCGTGAGAATATGTATGTATGTATGTTTTGATTTAAGCAAGTGTTATATGTTAAGTTTTTGTTACAGGAATACATGACAGCATTTAATTTCGCGAACGAAGATGAAGCGAGAACTCTTAGGAATATATTAATTGAGAAAATAGAAATAAGAAAGCAAAGGAGAGAAGGTAAAGTATAGTCAATACGAATATTTTCGATTAGTGAAAGAATTTTAAAAGAACATTTTGAATAACTAAGATTACCCTTTATCCTTTATTTTATCGACGCGATAACGGTTAGAATGAGATGGCAGTATACGATACTAAGTAAGTGCGTAAGAGATAGCTGCTTTATCCCACGCGATAACTTGTTTAAACACGGCTCGTGCTTGCCCTTCTGGATTCACTGTAATATACTCAACGTTCACGCTGTAGATCCTAAAAGGCAAGGCAGATGTTATAATTATTCAATACACAACGTAACATATATCAATAATTCATTAATTAGCTAGGCTAGAGCACTACAAAATAAATGGTTTGTACCCGTAAATCAAAAAATGAAATGTTGCACAATTGCTAGACATTCATTATCGAAACTGTAGTATATTAATATATTTAAGTTTATTAATACTTATTTATATCGTGTTGTCTTCTAATATGTATGTGCGTGTATTTTTTCCTACATGCTATTTTATTACACTTCTTTTTAATGAGATTTAAACCCATCGTGGTATTCCTCAACTAACGTTCATGTCGACATTACTCTTTACTATCCATTCTTAGTGCCCAAACTATCTTGTTCCCCTATTATATAACATAAACATAAACGTTCACGCCGAATATCCCCGAAGGGGTTGGCAGAGATACTGATACTTCTGAACATCACGTGAATTTGACATCTGGTGTTCAGAGTACCCACGTTTTGCATGGACAGTGTACTCACGTGACAGGGGGCAGGCCTATCGCCGTTTTGTACGAATACACTGTCACATGACCAAGTACAACTCAGCCATGTGGGTTTCCACACGATGTTTTCCCTCACCGTTAACAACCATGATAAATTAACCACACATATGTCTTTAGAAAAGACAAATTGGTGTAGGCCCGACCCAGGATTTGAACACTAGTCGTTTGCACGATAATCGAGTGTTCTACCCACTGGGCTATCACGGTATGATACATTAACCACACATATTATATCTACCCTATTATATCTTCATAATATAGCTAGTGGTATTCGAAATGGATACAACACGGCGAAAGTAAATAGCTCACAGCAATAAAAAGCAAGTAATATACGGAAACCTTGTTATTGCCTCGAGATAAATGTCGCGCGAGCTTTCACTCGTCAACACAATGCTTGGATGTTATCGCGCCTGTTGAACAATCGCGCTCGATTCGCGGATTCAACTGTATGTTATGTCATACAAGAATGCTAGGGACTGTTTGCTGAGATTTACTAAGAAGATACATAATTTTGTCAACACAGCTCATAGTGTTAGCTGTTTAGTGTCGGCATAGACTAGCACTACCTTCTTCCGGTGGGTGTATGTAAGAGGCGACTAACGGTATTGGGGCTTTAAAGGATTTTTGGGCGATGCGGTTGGAGACCCATCATTAACAACCTTTACCTATTTTACCATCTTTTCCCCACGCAACTTCCAAAAGTGGTTGAAGAATTTCAGATTCCTTAGCTCTGGCTACCCCTTTTAGGGATTTTTAGCCGTGAGTATATGTATATATGTACAGCTGATGTGTGTCTTCTTCTCACGTTATGTGATAGGTTTTTGTGACGGACAATATAGTTTAATTATGTCAAACTAGCGTTTGGTTTGGTCGCATAGAAAATCTTTTATAAAGTAAAAATATGACCCAAAGTTGTACAAACCATATTTTGAAAAAATGAAAAATGGTGAGAGTAAAGAGTTTCTTTGTTGCTTCTTCTTTTTACGAGCACCTTCCGAAGCAACGGACTAATGATAAATTTAAAAAAATTGACGTTCAAAAAATGATAGTTGTTAACTTAATTTTGAAAAATAAACTTTTTGACTTTTGACTTTTTTTCTGTCGAAGTGCTCGAGATGTTTTAATAGGGTGACTTGTTTACATCAATACGCTCGCTAAATGCGATTTGGCAGATATGAACGACTACTTCTAAAGACTGAATAGTTAGATCGCCTTCATAAGTACAGAATCATTTTAATTTTAAGAAACGGATGACTCCGCCTGCTATATTCTAAGTGGCATACTGCGCAAATACAATCTAATTAAATTGGATATATTTAAAAAAAAAACTGTTCTATAAAGCGTTTGGGTACCGGAGACTTTTTATTTGGGTGCCCATAACACAAATTATCCTTTATTTCGTATTTTTCCTTTCGCCGTCCAACTCTGGCCACATTCGATTTTATTTCCAATTATCGTAAGACAGAATAAAGTGAATATTTGTAATAAAATTCGTTCAAACCATTTCGTTATCTTTGTAGACATTGAGGTTAATCACACGAAACAT
The DNA here is from genome assembly GCA_963576735.1 of Bedellia somnulentella. Taxonomy (NCBI): domain Eukaryota; kingdom Metazoa; phylum Arthropoda; class Insecta; order Lepidoptera; family Bedelliidae; genus Bedellia; species Bedellia somnulentella. The sequence continues at coordinate 16,543,206 of OY755172.1, forward strand.
TAGCGACTTCCCATGGTCTTCCGTATTATATATTTCTCCAAACTCTCAGAAGCTGCTTAGTGTCATAAAACAAGAAACTTGTGTGCTCCAATTTCGTACTTTCCACATCTACCGGTTAAGGTACGGTAACTTAACACTGTCGTAGCGATCGGCTTTCAGATAAGGAGTCAACTTATAACTCTAAAACACAGTCAGCTGAATTATGCATTTGGCTACAGTTTTAATCCTTAAATTTAAGTAGCCAGACTTTCTCTATAAAAGATTTTGCTAAGTCACTTTAAAATGCACACACACAGATCCACACTGTACGATGATTCAAATTATTTTGTACATATACTCACGGCTATAAATCCCTAAAAGGGGTAGCCAGAGCTAAGGAACTAGAAGTTCCTTACCCACTATTGGAAAGTTGAGTGGGGAAAAGATGGCAAAATAAAGGTTATTGGTGATGGGTCTCCAACCGCACCGCCCAAAATACCTTAAATTCCCTAATACCGTTAGTCGCCTCTTACGTTCACCCACCGGAAGAAATGGGGTAGTGTTATTCTAAGCCGACACTACACAGCAAAATTATTTTGTGTTATGAAATACACATTGTTTAGGCTAATAATCATGAGTTTCATGAGTGAACAGACAAAACGTAACACCAAGTAACGTAAAGTTCAGGAATATTAAATCACTCAGTAATGAACACCCTTACTTGCAGAACGCCGCCGCCGCGCCGAGCTATCGTCAAGCGCGAGTAACGCGGCGCTGATCAACAACTACCCGGCCACTCGACAGAACGGGGTGGCAGCGCCACTACCCGCCCCGCCTTTGCCCAAAACGCCGGTGCCTGGCGGTATGTATACAATTAAACACAATTTTACATACAAAATTCGATAAACAACTAAGTCGTCTATATATAAATATCATTTTTACTACGCAATCAAACACGATAAAAAGTTAATAGGACCACTTTGAAAGCATATCCAACGCAACAGAAAATATTTTAGAAATCGGTTTACTATTAAAGAAGTAATCGCGTAACATACATACAAAAACATACTAACGAAATGAGTACCTGCATTTTTGAAGTCGGTCGAGAAACTCTTAATTGTGGTCAAGTGCGAGTAACAATGCGCTCATTAACAACTACCCGACCACTCGACGGAACGGGGTGGCAGCGCCACTACCCGCCCCGCCTTTACCCAAGACGGTATGTGGTATTGGGTTTTGGGTGGTATTGGTTGCAATTAAAAACCTTAATTAACCTAAATGAGTGGGTAATTTTGGAGGGATATTATGTTTAGATTATTGTAGCGGGTTTAAATATACAATCAACAAAATGCCAAAAAAAACAATTGTACTATGTTAAAGTATATATTTTGTAGGCTGTTAAATTTTTATCAATCGGTATTGTTATATAAAATCCATCAAATTATGATTTGCTTTTTCGTATTTTCAACACCGGATAACATATATGGCTACGGTCATAATCAGAAAAATGGGTAATCAGAGCAGAACCCTTTAAAACCTTAATTTAAGTACCTTATCGCAACTTGCATGCACTCTGTTTTTACACTACTTTCAAATTTTATATGTAAATGCAATTCTTAGGCGAAATAATAAATGTACGGCTTCAGATAAATATTTAGATAGTGTGTTTTGATGGGTTCATTATGAGACATTGTATTATATTAAATAATAATTGAATGCGCGATTGTGTCCAGTCATATCGTCGTATCGTTTTGTTTATATATTTCGATTAATACGCAATGTTGACTTTGTACCATTACAATAAGTATTATGTCAAAAACAGAGATGGACTTAAAGCGTGTTCACCAAAAACCCACAAAGTTTTGTGTTATGAGAGATTTTATTTTAATATATTACCTACTAAGGAGCAACCGTGATAGCCCAGTGGGTAGAACACTCGGTTATCGTGCAAACGACTAGTGTTCAAATCCTGGGTCGGGCCTACACCAATTTGTCTTTTCTAAAGACATATGTGTGGTTAATTTATCATGGTTGTTAACGGTGAGGGAAAACATCGTGAGGAAACCCACATGGCTGAGTTGTACTTAGTCATGTGACAGTGTATTCGTACAAAACGGCGATAGGCCTGCCCCCTATCACGTGAGTACACTGTCCATGCAAAACGTGGGTACTCTGAACACCAGGTGACAAAGTCACGTGATGTTCAGAAGTATTAGTACCTCTGCCAACCCCTTCGGGGATATTCGGCGTGAACGTTTATGTTATGTTATATTACCTGCATTTCTAAATCAAAGGTCTAGTAGAAAAAAACTTACAAAATCTGTTTATATCTATGAAATACGATTATATTGAGGAATGTCGTAAAATGGATTTAGTCACCGTAAATTTTAACAAAGTTTAATAATGTTAAACAATTACTTAGAATAATAACTGCAAACCAATTTTATTACGTAAGGAAACCGCCAAAATGATAAAATTTCATCGCCATGCCAACAAAATAGTCCATTTAACAATGTACCAACAACGTCCAGGTAATAGCCACTACCTGAAGAGCGGCGGCAAGAAGCCCAAGACGCGGAAGCTGACGAAGGCGGACATCAGCGCGCCGCAGGACTTCAAACATGTCTCGCACGTGGGCTGGGACGCTAACAAAGGTATTAAATCACCACATATATATGTCGGGAGGATGGATGATAGGAATTGGTACAAGAGTTCTATGGTTCTAATGTGGATGGTAATGTTAGTAGAGGACGACCTTGGAGGACACTCTTGGACCAAATAGCAAGTGTGCCCAAAAAGGCAGGCGCCTGAAGTATGAAGAATAAAAGAGCATGTATGAAAAAAAATATGGATGTAAACGAAGCTAGTGAGGTTTGCCAGGATCGTACGAAATGGCGATCGATAGTCTCTGCCTATCCCAATGGGAACTAATGGCATGAGTATATGTATGTATGTATTTAATTATAAATTTACTGTAGACCAAATTCTATAAAAAAGGCTATAACATTTAATTTAATTATCACTTAGAATAAGTCGACTGCAATGTTTAGAATTAAACAATACCTGTGATTTATACGGTCGAATGGTTCAAGAACTATTATAAACAATAGAAATAAAATTTGCTATTCAAAAGATTAATTATAAAACTACAAAAGCCTGCAATAACGATATGAGTACAAACAACATTAGAAGAGAGAGAGATGTCAAGAGTGCGTATTTGAGCGAGTGCGACTGTGTACGTGTGTGTATGTATGTTGTGATGCGGCTGGAGACCCATCACATCACCAACAAGCTTTTCTTTTACATTCTTTTCCTTACTCAAGTTTCGAAAATAGCTGAAGAGTTTCTTACTCTGAAATACCTTTTAGGAATTTATATCCTTTAATGATACTGCATTAATATATTTTGTGTATTATGGTGTAAGGTTTCGACGTAGACAACATGGCGGAAGAGGAGATGCGCTATTTCTTCATGAAGGCGGGAATTTCCGACACGCAGCTGAGAGACCACGCCACGAGGCAGTTCATATACAACTTTATTAACAATCATGGCGGAATCGACGCTGTTAAGGAGGAGCTGGGGGAGAATGCTGTTAAAGGTGATTAAAATAAAATATCAGATGCTTATTTTTCAAATTCATATAAATTTTTAATAAATAAAAATGTATGGTATGCCATGTGTGTCAAGCCAAATACATGCGTTTCTGCGGCTTTTAATGGTGTATGGTAATTAATATGCATATTTTACTAAAACAAATAGCCGTCTGCACTTCTTCTGTGTGTAAATAAGAATTGTGCAAAAAAAAATTTAACGAAACTTTATTCGTAAAAAGCTGTGTTGATATTTTTCGACACTCAAACTGTCATTACAGCGCTCGAATTGTTAAATTTCATTTTGTCTACAATAACTAACTATACTTCTATGATAATGTAGTATAACATAATCTCAATCCAGTACTATAATATGCAATGTGTTGGCAGGCGCGCCCCCCCGCGTGCCGCCGCCGCCCCCCACGGCGCCCCCCGCGCCCCCCGTGCCCACGCGCGCGCCGCATCTACCGCCCACACCACGTGAGTACTACTTACATTGTATTACTTCAATTATGACTATTGGATAAATGGCACGCTCTGATTGGAGCTGAAGCGACCGAAAGTTCCTCTTAGTCGCGATAAATGACATCCGTTGAACGCGCTAACTGACCAAACGGTTTGGCCCTGACGATGGCTACAGTCACCAAACAATTTAAAATTGGACATAAACTCGAGGAATAATCACTATTAAACATTTCCTATGTTAAGTCTGTGGGAAAATTTTATAAACAATACTAGAGCTTGGACATAGAATTAACTTTGTGTGTAAACTTATTAAAACTAATGAAAAAAATGGTCAGCACCAATTTTTTGGCATCGCGAAACCTTCATGCCTAGTAATACCAAAAGTGCAGACAAAAGCTTTAAATTAACGATACCGATTAAAGTTAATTGATTTTCCAAAAGCCCTAGATTCTCAAACAATACCAACCAACACGTCCAGATTATTTAGTGCTATATCAATGATGAACTGAAGGTAAAAGATATATGTGTAATTGTGATTCCAGCGTCGCGCGCCCCCCCGCCGCCCCCCACGCGCGCGGTGCCGCCGCCCCCCGCGTCCAGGATGCCGCCGCCGCGACCAGAACAACGTGAGTATTTATTGTTTAATACGTATACTTCTTTTATTATAAAACAATGGTTTCATCACTATTTTGTCAACCTTTTACCGAAATAGGAAATTTCAATGCAAATGGAATACTATTTCAATGGCTAGTTTTCGAAGTTTTCCTATTTAGGGCCGGCGCTGACTGCCGGCATGGCATGGCAAAGGATTTCGGTACGGATATAGCATTTTTAATCTAATTACCATGCGTATAGAATTCATTTTGACACAACGATGCCGAGGGAGGCCGCGGTAGGACAGAACGTCGGCATCGTTGTGTCAAAATGAAGTAAAATGAATTCTATACTCATGGTACTAAGATTAAAAATGCTATATCTGTACCGAAATCCTTTGCCATGCCATGCCGGCAGTCAGCGCTGGCCCTTATGAGCCAAAGCCTATGTCAACTCATTGGGGTGACAGAATTACTTAAGCTTCTGAACACAAAGACACTTCAAAGTATCCACGTTTGTCTCAGACAGTGCATTCACGTAACAGCTATATGGACGCTTTACCCGAATACACGGTCATGTGACTCAGAACAATTTATCCCTGTGCTTCATAACGTTTGAACCCTAACGACTTTGATAAATATACTACATAAATGACTTCAGAAAAGACACATTGGAATACTGGAGACAGTGTAGAACGTTCCGCAGCCCATATCTTCAGACCACAATTTTATTCGCACGTTGCCATTACATATGTAACATTTAAACGTTGTTTTTCCGCAGCTCCCCCGCCATCGTCCGGCGCGGCGCCACCTCCCCCGCCACCGCCTCCCCCCGCCCCGCCGGCCCCTCCTCCCGCACCTCCAGCCCCTTCCACCGCTGCCCCTATCGCCTCTACGGCTCCTACCGCTGCCGCCGCCGAGGACCCGCGCGCTAAACTCATGGAGAGCATACGAACCGGCGCCGCACAACTTAAGGTAAGGAGAAATATTGTATTGATGATTATTTTATAGTTTGATTTTTAGTACACTAAAAAAAGTTTTTTTTTCTTTGATTTATAGCCTTTTATAGCAGAAACAAAAATTTCAAACCAAGTATAAAAATACATAAATTAACAACAAAGTCAAACAAATAATAACAAGAAATAGAAGTGAAAATATTCAGATTTCACTTCTTTACAAATATGGCAAGGCTAAAGGTTTGTTATCCTATTCTCCCAGAATATTTCCTGGTTATTTCCATAATCCCAGAATAGTTAATTTTTTTTTATTCTGGATGTTTGAATGGTGATTTTAATAACAGTTCCCTTAGGCTGCATTCTGAGATACTTACTTACTTATACTCACGCCCATTATTCCCATTGGGGAAGGCAGAGACTATCGATCGCCACTTAGTACGATCCTGACAAACCTCTCTTGCTTCCCTTACATTCATTATTCTTCTCATACATGCTCTTTTATTCTTCTCACTTCGGACCCCCGCCTTTATAAGAACGTTTTCTATCTGATCTAGAAACGTTTTACGAGGCCGTCCTCTACTAACGATCCCATCCACACTTAGATTCTTGCTTACAAAAAATCATCCAAGTAATTCCCAGATGAAATAAATTTACATAATCCTAATATGTAAGGTATTGAAATATATAAATAGACATGTTTAATATTACTATTCCTATATTTTTTCAGCACGTTGAAGTTAACTCGAGCAGAAGTAACCTGTTAACTGAAATAAGACAAGGAGTAGAACTGAAATCGGTGAGTGAAACTTCTTGTTCCCTATCGTTAGTACATAGTTACTACTATAGTTTGTCATGTTCTAGCAAACATGGTAGCACACGACATATAAAATGCGTTTACTTTTATATTTCTTTACTTTCCATGTATGTTAGCTGTTTAGTGTAGTGTATGTAAGAGGCTAGTTAAGGTATTGGGGCGTAATTTTTGGGCGATGCGGTTGGAGAATCATCACCAAAAACATTTATTTTACAATCTTTTGCCAACTTAACTTCCAAAAGTAGCTGAAATATTTTCCGATTTCTTAGCTCTGGCTTTCCCTTCTAGGGATTTATAGCCGTGAGTATATGTATGTACGTATATTGTTACTACTATAGTTTGTCAAGTTCTGGCAAACACGCCAGCGTCACACCTCACATGAATAAAGTGCGTTTACATTTTTTAACTTTCCCTATATAGCATTAGTTTGAAAGTTAGAAACGGATGCGAACATGAGTAAGGGTACCCCTTCTAGGGTTTTATTACCAGTGAGTATATGTATATGTATGGATGTGAACATTGCTGTACTTGGCACCATTATTTATTTGATTTGAGTTACTATAAAGACATATTCTACTGTGCAAGCAAACTGGGTTATAAAATACATTAGTTATTTAGATGTGCTTTGGAATGGCTCATATTATATGACACTGGCTGAACCGGCAAACGTTTTTTTGTTATATATTTTTTTTATAGAAAATTTCTAGACGATGAAAAAAATGATAGAGGTGTGCAGTGCAACCTTTATCACTTAGGAGTATTCAAAATAGTTATAAAACTATTCACCTAATAAATGTGTATGCAAAATTTTAATTATATCGGTTCAGCCGTTTCGGTGCAGTTTGGTGACAAACACTGTGACACAAGTTTGTATATTAGATTTATCGCAACTCACATCCACATACTTCGAGGCTAACTTTATCGATATACTACCTGTGTGGAAAAGTAATCGCAATGATTTAATCTAACTTCCAATATATTCGCCAGGTGGCAAAGGAAGTGTCGACGTCCCAAGCGGAACGTCGTGTGACAGAGCAAAACTCTGGACTGGCCGGTGCTCTGGCCAGAGCATTGCAGGAACGGAGTAGAGCTATTCATTCCTCTGATGAAGAAGACACTGACGCCACGACCAGTGACGGCGAATGGGACGATTAAACAATTAAATAGTCTAAATTATTCCCTCTATATCTACTTATCAGCCCTCTGATTACGTATCTTTAGCGACTGACGATTGTGTCGCAAGTTGCACGATTGTCGCTGTCAATGTCATAAATTTGTATGCGATTTGACACTTTTGACAGCGATAATATTGAAACCTGCGACACAATAGCGGTCCCTAAATATAAGTAATCAGTAATTGGTATATGTTATTCACTTGTCAAAAGTATTTAGAGTTATGTTGCGGGGTGAGGAGAAATGGTTCAGTATTTATCGTACTTGTATTTCATTTTTAAAAGTATTATCTATATGTTTTTTTAATACTTATCATAGCCATGTAGCTTTGGAAGCATTTTATTACAGTTTTTATACTTAGACTACGATATTTGAATATCTTTAGGACTCTAGCTTTATTTACTGTTTTTAACTTTGTTCAATTCATAACAATTTAATATTTCAACTCTTCGTATGTTTGGCTATTAGCTGACTCCTTATTGGTTTGACAGCTTAATAACCACGTTAAATCAAATATTTTAGTTTTATAGGATAGGACTGAAATAACTTCATTAAAGGATTGTGAATAATCAAGCATTTGTTTTGAGGGAAGATTCCATTTTTATTATATCAGATAAGTTGACTGACTGTAGTATAAGTATAATCTTTCCAGATTAGTCAAGGCAATTGAAAACTTTCCAAGTACTGCAAGTGAGCGAACTTTAAATCATTAATACTAAAGAGATTTTATTATTATCTGTTCAATCAATTAAATTGATTTCATTATCACCAATTGGAACTAAATCTTATTAATCTTAATAATTAATAGAAATGTATATTTGAAACATATTGCAATGAGATGGCAAATTTTACTTCAATTAGATGATTTAGCACTATCAATTTGTGAGATTTGTCGAAGGACTCGAATTCAATTGGTTTTCAGTTCGATGCATTTAGGGGTGAAACTGCGACTTGAAAGTATATTATTGTTTACACCTAGACGTTAAGTCCTAAGATCCTTGCTGTCATAGCCCACATGCTACGTCGGGTTCTCATTCGCTAGCTTTTCAGACAAAACATTTATTGTGTTAAAGCTAATACTGTTTATTCACTCTGCTAGGCACTCCACCAAACCGCCATGCTAATATTATACAGTAAACGAAATAAATAAGGAAGAAGTAATAAACTGAAAGGAATCCATAGACAAGAATATATTGACGTCAAAGGTAAATAGATAGATAGATAACTCGTTTATTTATGTTAACATAACACCACATACAATATGAAAAACAATACATAAAGTGAAAAAAACAATATTTTTGACCTAAAAATTAGTGCTATGGTAACACAAACTAGGTCCTAACTCAGTGCTTGATATTGCCAAGAGGCAAAACACTGGTTTTCAGTTAAGGCCTACACTACACTACACATTAAATACTATATAAACAAAAAAAAATGCCATAAAAACTATATCAGAAAGAACCGTGCATCAAGCATCGCTAGAGATTGTGTAAAAATCACCACAGAATTCGGTATGCAAAGTTTTACAAAAGTGGTGCTGATTACGAAACCATTTCGAGATAATATGTTTTTAAAACATATTTTCTTGAAATAAAATCAAACAGAGCTAAGATGACCGTTATTTTAGCAAAAATCTGTAACAGTATTTGACCTTCAGCGTAATGTTAAAGACATTCGTTCTTTCAGTTTATTAATAAAACATCGAAAATCATAGGTTTGTTTAGTATAATATCGTAATAATTTCATGTAGGATCACAAATTCGTTAAATATTTTGCAATTAGCAACATTTTTACTAAAAATTTCGCTTTATTTGCATGTTGCTACGTGATATTTTCAATCGATTACGTCATTAAGTACAAAAGTTGAACAATCTTTAAAAAATCATAACTTTGCAATTACTCATTTTAAATGAAAAATATTCAAATCGGTTTTTTATTTTCGTGTTTGCTATCGAATAAAAATATTTAATAAATACCAAAAAAAAACTTTGCATACCGAATTCTGTAGCATTTGCCAAGTTCAAATTTCAGTGTCATAGATTAATACTTACATTCAGGTTGGTAACATTAAATAGATATTGCTATGACATTCGTATATGGTTTTGAAACCGTGCAAGCACATTTATCTTCGCACTGTGGTTTACACAAATATGTTAATTTTAATTTATAAGAAATTGTTTTAATGTTAACTTGATTTGAGAGTCAAGTTGTCAAGTATAAGTAACAATTTGGAATTGTTTCATTGTTAAAGCGAAAATATATTTTGGCTACTAAAATTGCCAGTGCTCAAACTCTACGTTCACAAACGCAGTGCAAACCATTGATTATGCTTTAAGATTTATATTTGAAAATGTTCAAAACATATGAAAAAATAAGCTTAATCAAATATGTGAATTTTTATTGTTTTGCGTTTCACTCTTGAGCTTGCATTCTCCATATAACGTATTTCAAAGAGCAGAGAAAATCATACGAGATTCTTGTAATAAAATATGAGTTATTTTCGTATTTAATGTTTTAGTTTATGTTATGCTAATCACTACTTATTACGCAACACCAGCCCACAAAATAATAATCATCTACTACACTTGTTTCTTTAACACTTATTGATTTTTAATTGAAAGTTACCCTGAAATTATATTAGCAGCATATATGCTATTAAGAATGAAATGATGTATGTGTAATTAATAAATCGTAATGTATAATACTGTATGTAAAAATGTGTAATATTTTTGTATAGTTGTTATCATATGGTCCTATGACTGCAACAGGTGACTAACAAAATGTTAAGTATATAGGTACCGTGTAAAATGTTAACTAAATATATAATTTACTGGTTATGTTGTGTTTCATTTTATCACCCAGAATGATAGGAGGAGAATTACTCTTTATCAATCAAGTATTCATGCAAAGATTTAACTAAAAATGACATAAAGAAATGAAATAATAGCAAATAGTACTGCGGGGTTTCTGACACGCACTAGCAGTGTTTATATCCCTGATATTACACACCTTACCAACTCGAGTTAGGCTATGATCGTAGATTGATACAAGAAAAATAATTAACTTTTGAACCCCTATAGGCTTTGTTTTCGGTGTGAACTTCATTAATTGAGGACTTTACTTCCCCCTTGTGCAGTAGTTTTAACACACTTTTATTAGATCGACCTGTATGTATGTAACTATGTAATCAAATCTAAGAAAATAATTTAACCATCTTCTAACGATAGTAACGAAAATTGGCAGTTGTATGTGATTTTGATGATAATACAATAATCGGCTATTCCCAGCAGTCTTACTGGATAGTCTTACCAGTAGAACTAATGGGATTTTTTTCCCTATGTCTTACCGAAAGTAAGACATTGGCTATGTCATATTTCTCCCATTAGTCTTACTGAACATATTGTTTTAAAACATAGGTCTCGTAACTGTTAGACATAGACAGGATCTTATTATAAAATTTACAATTATTTTTCATATTTAAACTTACACTTTATTGTAATATTCAGTTTACTAATTTATCATTATCAATAACAAATGTTAAGTTTTGGCCACGATATTTTCCATATATTTTGATAAATGAGATAAACGTTTTTTTGGAAATTATAACAGAAGTAGATTTTATGAATTATTTTATTATTATTATTATATAAATGGAAATTATGAAAAAATGCGTTAATTTAACTTTCAATTGAAGTACTAGGAGCGCATTAATTACAAGTTGTTTTAACTTATAAACGCCCTTTAATGCGAAAATCCGTACAAGTATTTTTCCACTGCTTTTCACACTTTTGTGATTAATTTGATGAACCAGGCTATTAAGACAGTTTGCGTAGGTCTCTTACAAGGTGCCCCGACGATTTGGTCATAATTGCGGGACGCCGATGGATGAGGGCAGCAAAGAACCGGCTGTAGTGGAGATCTTAGCCTATGTCCACTTGTAGACGTCTATTAGCTGTGTAGTGTCGGCTTAGAATAGCACTACCCCCTTTCTTCCGGTGGGTGTACGTAAAAGGCGACTAACGGTATTGGGGCTTTAAAGGGATTTTTGGGCGATACGGTTGGAGACCCATCACCAACAACCTTTATTTTACCATCTTTTCCCCACTCAACTTTCCAAAGGTGGCTGAGGAATTTCTCATTCCTTAGTTCTGGCTACCCCATCTAGGGATTTATAGCCGTGAGTATATGTATGTATGATAGAATTTTGAAGTTGTTATTTGTTCGTGGATCCAACAGATATTTTTTAATAAAACCACTAAAGGCTTTTTTATTTGTGCTACCCTGGTACTTTAAATACGTAATATGGCAAAAATGATCTAAAAATGCAAACTTATAGAGAACTGCGTTCTGGCGAAAAATATATTACAACAACAAACCCATTCCCATGTATATTTTGCGAAATATTTGGTTTAAGGCAAATGTACCTCGATTAAATATTGTGTGATATTATTAAATATTTTAGCCAAGAAAAATATTAAATTGTATATCATACGAATCATGCACTCAATTTCACGAAGGAGGTATGTCTATTAATCTTATTTGGGCTATATAAAATTTAGAACATTTAGATGAACCAAAAGAGTTTTGATTGGTTGGTAAGACTACTGGGAATAATTTTCCTAATAGTCTTACCAGTAAGTCTATTGGGACAAAAATTCCCAATAGTTCTACTGGTAAGACTATCGAGTAAGACTACTGGGAATAGCCGACATTAATATGGTACTGTCGAGCTGATCTGATGATGGAGCCTGAAGATATGAGCCGTGGTTGGACTTGTAAGAAATGTCTTATTGATTTTTGACCACGATTAGGTTTGCACCTACAAAACTAGTGTGTTCTTTAAACTATTAATTGATTATTATGTCGCCTCCGACTCCATATTAATACATGTGGGCGGTTTGAAGAGAAATCTTTATCAATTTCTATAAGCCCGCAGAAGTAGATTGACGGCAACCGTTTGGTATAAAATAATCACTTACCATTTTGGCATTGTACGGCTACCTTCTTACGGCTTTCTCTTTAGTGTAAGTAGTATGGTAGGTTAGTCTGTACAATTCTTAATTCACGCTACAAGGCAAATAAAACAAAATGTTGGAATTACGATTCATATATTTTAAAAACACCCATTTACAATATTAAACAATACAAATGCCACTTTCGAAATTTTAGGAGAAAGCAATACCACTAATAGTAGTATTGGAACTATTTTATTTAAATGGATACAAATATCTTATCAAACGCTTAAAAACGACTAAAAGGAATTGAAGATTTTTTGACTTAATTAATTCCATATCGTTTATTTAGGAAAATGGCTACTATGCCTTGCTAAGAATTCATTTGTTTATCTTTTGATCGAAAAACTAAGCAGTATTTCAGATTTTGTAAACGCATATGTGTTTATCACGTAATTTCAAATAATGATCAGATGTTTTGATATATTGGAATGATATAAAATAATGAGACAATAATTGTTGACAGCATAAATATAACTATAAGTCCGAATAAGCAATCATTTTTGGGAGAACAATTTCAGGAAACATTAAAAAAACAATAGCACATTCCTTTGTCAATAATCAAAACATTGTAAGTAGAGATTTTTATTGTGTAAGTTATGCATCTAGTTTTTACAAACCTACAAAAGTAATGTAGGCTAGTTAGAAAATTTAAATCTATTTTTAACTTGCTTTTTTGCTTTTAGGGAAAATTTTCATGATCGTTATTTTCTACTTCACTACAGTTTATTTCAAATAACTTTTGTGTAATAAGTTGTAAAATTCCACTTAAGATAAAAATGCTCAATTAGCATTTAAGTGGAAATGGGCATAGGTATCACCTAGTTACTATTACATTGCTTAGTCTAAATATTCAACAATTTGGCTATTACTTATTATACGGATCTATAATATAAACCAAGAAGACAAACGCAGCATTAACATTTTATTTGTATTTAAGTAAAATTCTGAACAAACAAATTCCTGCCTCTTATGTTATTTATTTGAAACAGAGATAAGAAAACACATTTATTCTTATAGTTTACAGTGGAATGCGAATATATTGGAAAATTTAGTAGAAATCAAATTGTTAACTTGTTAGGTGTAAAAAAATATAACGAACATTTACTAGGTTACGAGTACTGCGTAGAGGAAACAAGATATCCAGAAAGACTCATGTTTAGCGAAAAAACAAACCCAAGCAACAAATCGAGACAAGCGAGGCATCGACTTAAAAATATTTCTTAGGTATGGCCATTGTTTTTTTTTAAATTTTATTCAAAATATGGAATAATATTTTGAATAAAACAGACAATACAAAAAAACTTGTGAGAATATCAATCATCAAAGTAAGTTTATTAATTAGAATCTTGTAATCAGACACGCTTTCATCAAAATGGTCACTAATTTGATAAAGACAGCGGGTGATAAAGTAAAAGGTACTTTACAACTGGGGACTGCTAAAATCCTGTATTAACGTGTTTTCCGATTCAGTTTACTATTTGATGTTCGTGTTTGGTGCCAGTAATCAAAATAACAACAATATTTGTATGTTATTCTTTTACTAAACCGGTGAATATGACTAATCTTGTGACATTTATGTAATATTGCATCAACTTTATACCGTACAAAGCACTCTAATTTAGTGCATATTTAAACAACCTAATACTTCTCATCGTATAATTGTGTAATAAATTTGTACACGGTTAGAGGTAACTAACTACGCTTAAACTATTTGATAAATTAATGAAAAACGAAACATGATATAAAAAAACAAAACATATAAATGGCAGCATTTTAGCCGGTGACAGATAACTAGACATGTTGTAGTTATGTTCTTACATCAATATAAAGCTAAGCTATATCTTATTACGCTAATACCTAAACATTTAGAGACATAACCTCGAGACTCCACAAATTACAAATTTATTTTAAACTACAAGATTTCATTAAGAACGCATACTTATAAATAACAAAATAGGTTGCTGGAAATTATTTTATTACAGGTTTATCCGTCAAAATGACCAAATGCATTCAGAATTGTCATTGCATTATAATATTGGGAGCCCTGTTATGGAGTATGTGACACAAAAAACAGATAGGTTAACTTAAAGAATTTTCTGAAAAATAATGGTTATTTTACATATACAACATATCACTGAACCGTTGTTGCTATAAAATAGATAACAATTCGAAATCACCTTTTGTAATACGAAGACGTCACTTTCTAAAAGTAAATTACCAGTTTGCAAATCGTATTTTGTAAACATGATATCATAACTTTTACTGAAGTCTTATCGTAGAGAAAACATTGCAATAAAAAAAATTAGTTATTACTAGATCGAAATTAGCATATATTTAAAACGTCTACGACATAGATTCGTCATTATTTAACTAGATAGTTTTATACTGGCCATTAATTTACTAGCTTTTAATCTGAGGTGAAACAACTATGTATATCTTTGTAATAATGAGATTACAGACTTTGAAACAAATCATCACGTTATTTATTTAGTTAAGGTAAAGCGTTGTACCCAGAACTACTTGGAACACTAGGTCTACCTTTGATATAAAACCAGTTACACCGCTAAACGGGAAATATGATATTTTTCCTTAACAATATGATTAGAATTATCCTTAAAAATACTAGTTATAATGTAAGTTTCACAATCAGCAACAAATATTTCTTATATAATAATAATATCGCAGAACAAAGCAAGAACTAAAATAAAATCACTTTCAAATTATAATCTATAAATGCTTACAAAATTCAACTTACGTAATTTTTCACAGTATTTTAACTACAAAATTAGGTTCAAAATGTTTATAAGTATACAATATAAGTAAGTCGTCAAATAGCATTAAGAAATATAAAAAATAACAACTTAGTTTAATAAGTATGAAAAATCAAACCTTACGAATGTCACTAGTAATTTTGCTCGTTTCGCGGCTCAAGATGAGTTCCTCGTCCTGCCTAGATCGAGCAGTTCCATTGTTCAATGACTCGTATTCTTAATCGTCGTCGATGACAATGGAGCTGGCGCAGTTGGTGACGTCGGGGTCGTCGTCACTCAAATCTATGATTTCGACGTCATCATCTCCGTCATTTTTCTTCCCGTTCACCTCTTTGGATTTATTTTGATACAAAGACAGCACGTCAGAAATGATAGGACTCTGTATAGATATGGGCATCAGCAGATTTTCAGACGCCTGACTGTCATCATCAGCATTCTGACTAGCTTGACTATTCTCGTCCATATTCTCCGATCCCAATTCGCTGACTAATTCCATTTTGACATCTTCTTCTTCCTCGTTAGTTACACCGAAATATTTTTCTCCATCTTTTTCGTCTTTAGGGACATAGGTATTGATCAGATGCTGTAGGTCCACGTCGCACACGAACACTTTTTTTGGATCGGCATCTTCGACATCGCATTGATGACGAAGAAATACTCTGTTGGAGGTGAAATATTTGTCACATTTGGCGCAGCGATGTAGTAAATGCGCTCTGTAATGGTTGTGTAAATTGGGAAAGTCATCTCCGCACACTACACATCGTTCAGGTTTGACGACTGCCCGGTAATGCATTTTTTCTTTCGACTTATGCACATCTTTCATATGGTGAATAAACTGACCATATTTAACAAACTTTTCTTCGCATAATTTGCACTTTATAGGGTTTTTGTTATATTTTCTACTACGATGCGAAAAAGCGTGGATGTTGAACGCATCTATAGTTTTAAACTTATGCGAACAGAACCGACAAGATATGGAGCCGGAGTTTCGGTGAATCAGATCATGTTTTAATTTTGAGCTGGTTCTTGTGATTGGTTTGAAACAGAATCCACATTCTTCGTATTTCGGTCTGAGATCGTTTTCGTTTGGTGTTGATTCGTCGTCACTTTCTACAGAGCAAAGATGATTATCATAATCCACACGCGAGTAAAAGTATTCTGCGCATTTCTTACATCTATTATCTTCGTGGTATTGCAAATGTTTATGAAGGTTAAAGAAGATCTTGTTGCAAATAGGGCATTTTTCTTCTATAGATTCTTTTGGCATCACTACCCATTCTTTATCGTCACCATGTGCGTCCCTCATGTGATAAATCATGTCCCTGAATGCTATAAATGTTTCGTCACAATGCTCGCATTTATTTGGTTTGTCGTTATTTAACTGTGCGAAATGATGGTTCTTGTGTTTTCTGTACAACGTGAGAGTATTGAACTTTTTATCGCAATACATGCAACCGTAGTAACCAACAGTTCGATGATAGATTTTATGAGTTTTACACGCGTGCTCATTTTCAAATACTCTGAAGCAGTAGTCACAGATTGTCTCTTTCTTGTCTTCACCTGACGTTCTCGTTATTTTAATACCATGCTGAGTTCGTAAATGACAATCCAACTTTACTTGCAAATGGAAAGCTTTGTAGCAAATATGACACTTGATTTTCCGCACTATTGTTTCGGTATCACCAATCAGTTTTTTCTTTTCACAAGCAAAAGCTAAATGTCCTTCCAAAAATCTCAAGGAGCTAAAGTAGTCGAAACAGTAATTGCAACGGAGAGAGTTGTGATAGTCAATGTGCCGCTCGAAGTTCCCTTGACTTGCCAACACTTTTAAGCAAATGGAGCACTGTAAATCTTTCAATGGACCATTTAATGTCTGCTGTGTACGATCTGCTATCCAAGATTCGTTGATGTCATGAACATCCCGCAAATGATAGTGTAA
The DNA here is from genome assembly GCA_963576735.1 of Bedellia somnulentella. Taxonomy (NCBI): domain Eukaryota; kingdom Metazoa; phylum Arthropoda; class Insecta; order Lepidoptera; family Bedelliidae; genus Bedellia; species Bedellia somnulentella. The sequence goes on from OY755172.1 coordinate 16,560,501, forward strand.
ATCGTATCCTTTGATAAAATGTTCATCGCAATGGGTGCATTTCAAAGGATTATCAATATGCTTCTTCACTAAATGCGATTTAATGTGAATATTGTGTGTTTTCAGAGAAATCGTCTTCTTTCCACAGAACTTGCATTTAAAGAACTCTGGTTTTCTCAAATGAGCTTCTTCGTGGGACTGTAGACGTTTTTCGTCTAAGAACACTTTAGCGCACAACTTGCACGAGTAGACTTGTTGCTCTGGGGCGTCCGGGTCCGCCTTGATCATCTTACTCTGCGGGTGCATGCGGCGAAGATGACGTATCAATTTAGGTAAATCCGAATAAAAGCGATTGCAGATTGGGCATTTAACTTTGTTCTCGCGCAGCTTAGCAATTCTCTTTTGATGACTCTGATGGTCGAAATTATGTCCTTTGACGTGTCTCTTGAAGTAATTTTCATCCGTATAACCTTTGCCGCAGATATTGCATTTGAAAGGTCCATTTTCGTCCTCATAGTGGGTGCGGTAATGGATCTCCATTCTGCGTTTATTGGTGAACATAACATGACAGATATCGCATTCGTGCCGAGCGCCAAAAAGAGACGTTTTTGATTTATGCCAGCTTGTATGATGTTTTAGGGAGACTTCTGAATCGCAAACTTTTCCGCAAAGATTACAAGTGACACCGTCGGCCGCAGGTGGAGCGTTATTGGGAACAATATCGCCTACTACAGTGTTTTGCGAGCTATCGCCTCGTTTGTAATGTATCGCCATGTGTGAGAGATATACTTTCCTGTTTTGGAACATCCGCTTGCAGATAGAACACTGGTAGTCTTGGTCCTTGAAGCGGGTTTGTTTGTGGAAGTTCATATGCATCTGCGCCGCGCGGAGGTGTTTGCTCTTGCGGTTGCAAATGGTGCATTCTAGGAATTTTGGATCCAGATTCGGGTCCTTGTAGTGAACGCGCATGTGTAGTTTGTAATGACCCTTGAAACGGAACACCTAGAGAGAAACAAAATACATTCGATTAAAACCATGTTTTCCTTTCATTAAGGCCAATGGGGTGAGATACTTATTAATTGCAAAAAAAACATATATATACATATACTCACGGCCATAGATCCCAAAAAGGGGTAGCCAGAGCTGCAGAGCTAGATACTCCTCAGCTACATTTGGACGTTGATAGGGAACGAGATGGTAAAATAAAGTATCGTTGGTGAGGGTCTCCAACCGCATCGCCCAAAAAACACTTACACAAACCCCATACCCTTAGTCACCTCTTACGACACCCATGGGTAGTAAGGGATAGTGGCATTCTAAGCCGGCACTACACGGCACTTGAAAAAAACCGACAATTTTGTTTTCCTTTGCCATAATTAATTTATTTCTTTCATTTTCATTTATTTTTTAAATTGTGGTCTTTTGGTAAAAAAAATAATTGATTCATTTTACGCAGACACTAAACTGATAATTATTAAAAAGTAAGTTGATATTAGGATCGCAAATGAGCTTGCTATGTACACTCTTTAAATTTAAAGAAATGTACTAAATACACATCCATTATAGTTAACCTGAACAATATAATAAATCTTAAACAATGAATACTTACTTCTTTACAAACAAAACACTCCATCTTTTTCTCAATGTTATTACCAACATTGGAATGCCAATTAATATGTCGTTTTAATGATATAATAGTAGGCATTTTCTTTCCGCATAAATAGCAGGTCAGTCCACTCAGATCTACGGTCGGCTTGGCTATGGGAACCTCTCCAAAGTCAGTGTCGTTGTGACTCTGGACTAAATCCAGGGGTTCCGCCTTAGTCACAACGACTTCACAAAAATCCGCCAAGTCTGGTAATTCACCCATCTTCTTAAGATCTTTTCTTTGCAACCGATGAACAAACTTTATATGATTCCCGAGACTAGCTACGCTCTTAAATTTGTCACCGCAATCATTGCAGACATACATATTTCGTGGCTTTATGTTAGCTTCAATATGTATTTGATTGTGCGCCTTACTGTTTGCCACGGTTAGTTCCAAGTCACATATCATGCACTGCACTTTACAATCTTTTAGAGCAAAGTTCGCACGTTTTACTCCAGATGAAATATTATGTTTGGTCTTCTTATGATGGAGAAGCAATCGTTTGTATGAAAATTGCTTTTCACAAATATCACAAGTATTGTCCGTTAGACTAGAATCATCAGAATCAGTTTCTTTGTATCGTCTAAAATTGGTTACAGCCACTTCTGGAAACTCCTTCTTTATAGCACCCTTTTCGGTATGTTGTGCCTCGTGAGTTATTAGTGAATTTTTATATTTGTACGTTTTATCACAGTACCTGCATTTCATAACACCAGACTCGGAAACACTTATTTCAGATCTGAAAAAAAAACATATAACTGTTTTTAAAAATATTCGTAATAAACTTATTTACTGTGGCAGAAGTCATTAGAAACTTATAATATTTTAGAAGCGAGAAAAGTTTTAAGATGCATCTAATGAAATTTCATAGCAATATAAATACCTAGAGTCGTCAGCAACTTCGGGTGTATCATCTTCAATATTAGAAACATGTGCTGCCAAATGGGATATCAACAAATCTTGAGATGGTAACTTCTTGTTGCACATGCGACACTCAAACTCTTGAGAGCTGCCTTCACCACTCGGTTTCAAGGACTTGGCTGCAAAGTGATTCATCCTAATATGTAAAATGTAATCACTTTTTTTTGGGAAAACTTCATTGCAGATGGAACAGTCGTACGAAGATAAATTTGTCTTCATGGGACAGTCATTGAAGTGGGAACTATGAACATAGTAGTCATTAAATGTTTTCTTACAATAAAGACATGGCACGTCAACTTTTGCATTATCTGTTTTATACTTCGCCTCCAGACTTTCGCGATTTTTAAGAACTGCCGAGTGACATACCCTCATGTGTTTTTCAAGATTGTCTATCGTCTTAAACTTTGTTGGACACATTCCACAAGGAATTATTTTTTCTGGATGAGTGTCAATCGGCTTCAAAGCAACTACAAGTTCTTTTTTTGGCGAAGTAGCTTCGACTTTAATGCAAGTATCGTAATGTCTGTTCAACATAATTTTCAGCTTGAATGTTTTGCCGCATTTGTCACAGGAAATTTTATCTTCATCAGTGATAGCAGTCTCCAGTAGATTTGTTTGCGCGATTTCTTTATTGGCAATATTGTCATTGGAAGCATCATTATCGAGAGGAGAAATTTTCGACGCACTGTCTTTAGCAACAACTGACTCTTTCTTTTCGTAGAGTCTCATCAATTGTTTATTATATCTGCTATGAACTTTGCGATGGGCGTTCATACTTAACTTGGTCTCAAATGCTTTTGAGCAAATGTCACACTTGAATAATTCTTTAGGGGCGTCTGAAGCATCTTCGGAATCGCTGGGCGAAAAATGAGAAAAACTAGTGTCTTCATAATCGGAATCTCTAGAATAGTTGTGCGCTAATCGAGGTTTCTTTACTCGGCTACCTTGCACTTTGGAATTCTGAAAGGAGTTCTCCCGAGAATGACTGGCATTAGATGTATTGTCACTCTCTTTACTTCTTTTGCGACTTCGTTTAGCCGGAGTTACTTTAATGTCATTTGACGAAGGTTTGGTCTGGACAGATAGATCTGTGTGTGTTGAAAATGCCGAGTCACTACTCTGCCTGTTAGGTGTTGGACTAGCACTAAAACCTGTAAAAAAGTGTAAGTGATATTAGATATTGCCGTGTAGTGCCGGCTTAGAATGTCGCTACAACTTTCTACCTACGGGTGTCGTAAGAGGCGACTAAGGGTATTGGGTCTTTTTATTGGATTTTTGGGCGATGCGGTTAGAGACCCATCACGCAACTTCCAAAAGTGGCTGAGGAATTATTAATGCCTTGGCTCTGGCTACCCTTCTAGGGATTTATAGCCGTGAGTATATATGTATGTATTGTTTAAATATCTTTGTTATTAGTCACTGGTTTTACCTGGGGGTGGAACATAGTTTCTTCGAAGCTCTTGATCGGACCGCTCACACTGCTGTTTAAATATGTACGCGCTACTGAGTTTTTGTATGCACTCAGAACATACTTTATCTGGAAGACCATCTCCTTCGTATACCTTCAACAATAAAAAAAAGAACAGTAAAGACCCCATATACCATAGAATCAAGGCGGCTGTCATCGTATATGGTTACACTTAAAAGTTAATTTAAATCGATATGTTTTTTCCCAGGATATAGTCTAAATTTCTTGATGATTGTTGGTGAACCTCAAAGTTAAGTATAAACTAAACATACAGCAGCATTCGAGCGCTCTTCAAATATGTTTTTCACGAGCATAGTAGCACTCATGCCAAATTGCTAGACCGTCAATCTATTACAAACGAACATGGCAAACATAGAATAATTGGACTGCCGACTTTGGCCACATCAAATGTAAGTAAGTTAGTCTGCACATTTACAACGGTAACAGATAAACCACTACTAAATAAAAATGATACCTAATCTTAATTAGCCTACAACATACATACATACATACATATTCTCACGCCGTTAGTTCCCATTGGGGTAGGCAGAGACTATCGATCGCCACTTTGTACGATCCTGGCAAACCTCTCTGGCTTCGTTTACATCCATCAATCTTTTCATACATGCTCTTTTATTCTTCATACTGCGGACACCTGCCTTTTTGAGCACATTTTCTATTTGATCCAAATGTGTCCTCCGAGGTCGTCCTCTACTAACATTACCTTCCACATTGGCTCTATATATCTCTTTCACCAATTTACTGTCATCCATCCTCTCTATGTGCCCAAACCATCTCAACATTCCTTTTTCTATCTTTCTTACAACATCATCTTTTACACCACACCTTTCACGAATCACATCATTCCTCACACGATCACATAACCTTACATTGCACACTTTTCTGAGGGATCTCATTTCTACTGCATTCACTCTACTTTCATGCTTCTTCCGCCACACCCAACATTCACTGCCATACATAAGCGTAGGAACGAGGACAGCATCATGCACAGCCATTCGAGCCACGGTAGTTTTTAGCCTCCTGGCGTGACCCCTTTCCTTTATATAAAGGCACAATTACCGCTTTGCACCAGTCTTGTGGCACTTTGCCACTCGACCAGCATTTTTGGAAAAGGAAGTACAACCAGGAAGCCACCACCCCTTTACCAGCCCTCAGCATTTCAGTGTTTATCCTGTCATACCCTGCCGCTTTCCCTAGTTTCATACTTTTCATTGCTTTCATTATTTCTTCCATACTGATCTCACTGTCACTAAAGTCACCCATAACGTCGTTCCAATCAACATTACTGCTGATTGGCGAAGAAATGGATGAATCCTCTTTTTCAAAGAGTCCCTCAAAATAGTTCTTCCATACTCGTCTTATGCTACTTTCATCCGTCGCCAATTCACCCTGTTCATCTCTCACAACATTCACTCTCGTGTTTTGGGAAACTCCCTTTTCTTTCCGGATATATTTCCAGAACAACTTCAACTTCAACAGCCTACAAAATCTTTATTATAGAACTCTTCTTTTTGAAAGAAACTTACTAAAATTACGCAAACATAGAGTTGAGATTGTTCTGTCCGCTGCGCAACTGACGCGCGAACACATCAAGAAAAGAAAGTACAAATCATCATGATCATGGTAATAAAAAATACTGCTAAATGAAAAACAATATTTGTTTCTTGTTTGTTGGATTTCGCAAAAGTTTATTTGTTTGGTAAACAGCATAAAATTATTTTTTTTGCAAAATATTGCCGGGATCTGTTCTTTATGCTATGCAAAATAAATGATCGTTTTTATCAGAAAAGTAATCCAAAGATGTGCAAGCAGGATTTAGAAAAGGAATGGGATGTATGGCTCAAACTTTTCTTTAAGGAACATCATCGAAATGTTCTTCTCCAAGAACCAAAAGGTGTATTGCTCCTTTATAGATTTAGAGAAGGCTGGTATGATAGGGTGGTAAGAAAGTGTTTATTGGAGGTGTTACCCAAATTCGGTTTGGGGAGCCAACCTATAAGTGCATTGGTATCCTCATTGAGGATTCTAGTGCATGTGTAAGAATAAACGGGGAAAACACGGACTGGTTCGGTATCTCTAGGAGGATCTGACAGGGATGCGTAGCTTCTCCGCGGCTCTTCAATTTGTTCATGGATGACTGTTTGACAGAGTTGCGTGAAAGTGAATATCGACTGAAAACGGGTGGATTCATATTAAATGCCTCTTGTACGCTGACGATCAAGTGCTACTTGCATCATCGGCGGAAGAGTTGCAAGAGATAATAAATATTGCATGTGCGTCACTTGAAAAAAGGGGGATGAGAGTGAATGTGGATAAAACTGAAACTATGGTTTTTGAGTGAGAGATAAACGTGAAAAATGTGCGATTGAAATTTATGGTAGGGAAGTGGAACAAGTGTAGAGTTTGTATATCTGGGAAGTTTGTTTACTAGTGATGGAAAATGCGATGAAGATATTGAAAAATAAGTTAAAAAGGATATTGCGGTAAATGGAGCAATAGTATAATGTACAGTCAAACAATCAGTGTCTGAAAAGGCCCGGATGGGTGTGCATGAAGCGGTTCTTGTTCCTACGCAGCGAAAGATTGGTTTCGCAGAAGAAGCATGAGACACACACGCACGAGTTAATGCAGTAGAGATGAGGTCCCTCAGAAACTTTTGTAATGTTAGGTTATTTGATCGATTGAGAAACAGCGTGAATCCTGCAAGGTGCGATGTGAAAGATGATATTGTAAAAGAGAAATAAAGAGAAAGTTAAGATGGTTTATTAGTATTAGTAGTCGTTATTTATTAGTAATAATCCCCACATGAGGTTTTCATGAACAAAAAAGATTTAAATTATGTGATAGTTAGGCGTTCTCAACATTTGCATTCTGTCTGAAAAGGTAGACAACTGGCCTTCCGAATTAGTAAAAAAAATTCGGAGGTAGGGAACGCAAAACACTACTTAAAAGTGTAAAAATAGAAACAAAGGATAGAAGAATTTCGCGCTGGCAGTCATTGACACGGTAGCTCAATGTCGCGGGTTCGATTTCGGGCGCCTGAGTCGAAATTTTTCTTTCCTTTATTTATTCTTTATTTATTAATACCAAAGAATATATTTTAAAAAAAAGTGCAGTCGTTTAACAAAATATGTCACTGCAAATCAACTGATTCGGTGGAAATTCAAGCACTCTTGTTTTTTATTCATAGCTCCCACTCTCTAAGGATTCCGATTTATATGCAAGTGATGGGACAGGTTTTCCTATTACTATGTCTGTAAAACAGAAAACAATTCTACTGAATTCATTGCTATCTACTGAGTCTGCTATCCTCTGCCTCAAGCAGACTGTAATGTACTATACCAACCGAGGTACAACGATTTACGCCTGTTATCTCGATTTGTTCTTTGATTTAGTGTGTTATAACAAGCTTTGGCAAAAGTTACAATGTGAAACGCAGGTACCACAGGAAAAAATTGAATTGCTTAGGTTTTGGTATGGAAACCAATGGAACAGGGTGCACTGGGCAGGTGCACACTCTAATGTGTTAGGTTTGGAATGCGGGGTGAGACAGGGGGGGTTGAGCTTGCCTCATCTCTTTAACTTGTTCATGAATGAATTATTTGTCATTTATATTTAATTTATTGAAATTGTAAACTATGGATTTTATGATCTGAAATAATTTATTTGATTGCCGTTTAATGATGACAGTACACACTTCAAAGCTGTTCCAATAAAAGAAGTATTAGATATGTATGTTTATGGATATGGAAAATATTTGCAGAAGTCATACAAAATTTATTTGCAGTCCATGTTATTTGGACAAAGAAACTGATTTTGCTGAATAATAAAGATAACAGTTTTCTAATAAATAAAGCATAATTAAAGGAAAGAAGGCGGGATTCGAACCCGCGACCTCGGGTATATGCCCCCGTCGCTCTTGCCAATTGAGCTACCGTGTCAATAGCTGCCAGCGCGAAATTCTTCGCTCCTTTATTTTCTTTCCTTTATTTATTAGTAATAATCCCCACATGAGGTTTTCATGAACAAAAAAAAAAGATTTAAATTATAATAATTTTCATTTCGTATGTAATTTTTATTGTTTGACCAGATGTATAAACTAGTCTGAGATGTGTTAAAGGTTTTGTATCCCTAATTTTTGTTTTGATCTAAATAATATTTTAATCATGTTACTGGATGTACACTGATCTTACCATCCAAATTTTGTCTGAAAGAGATTGCTTTAAGGGGCAAGAGACACAGAAAAGATGTAAGACAAGGCCACGTTGCAGACAGCAGTGTGGAACCAATGGCCGTTGGGGCTCAAAGGATTTGGAGTGGCTGCCACATACCGGACAATGCAGTGTGGGTAGGCCTCCCATAAGGTGGACCAAGGATTTGCTGAAAGTTGTGAGAAGCAGCTGGATGAGGGCAGCCCAGGACCCATCAATGTGGCAATCTTCAGGGGAGGCCTATGTCCAGCAGTGGACGTCTAGTGGCTAAATGATGACGATGATCCAATTACTACTGATATGAAAATTTTATAATAAATCAGCACAGCTGTTATAGAGAATACTTCAAATCAAACACCACCAATTTGCTGGTACAGTACAATAATTATTTTTACCTTATATTTTTTGTACATCTTGTTGAAATATAAATGTTGTTTATCTAACCTAACACAAAATGTATTAATAATATTTATCTTTACTGTGAAAAAAATAATAATATAGTAGTATGAAAACATTGTGCATTAGGAAAACGTTTTTATTGATAAATTTACGCTAAATAGAAGACATATTATTAGAATTTTTTTGGCAATAAATATACATTAGGTATATGTTATATGTCTTCTCTTTATTGTGCGTGCGGTTGAAAGTTCACAAAGAAGGTAAGGAAAGTTATGTTTAAGAAATTACCTTTATACGAGAGCACTCCATAACCATTTCTGCCAGCTGTACGGAGTTATCCACCGTGAAAATGGAGTAGAAATCTCCAAGTTTGAGACAAAGTCGGCATTTTCCAAGTTTGAGGGCCATATTGATTTGCTCTCAAAAAATATCAGACCGGTCATCTCAACTCAATCGAAAATGGAGCGTTGTACCTCCTGGAACTATGTTTCCAATATATTCATAAGTGACTTAGAAATCATTTTTTCGCTGGTCCGCTTTCAGTATCAATGGTAGTTAATGAAGAAAACTTTTGCATCCGGCAATTCGTTTGGTTCAGAAAATCGCAGAAAAATCTTATACTTTTTTTTCCATCCATAGGACTAGACTAGGGTTGCCATCAATAATGTTGCCAATTTCTAGCCGGAGGGAGGCTGGCGTTCTTTGGGCTGGCGATTAGTGGTGGTCGCGGGTCCCATGTGCAAAGAAAGAGTGTTTTACCTGTACCAGTGTGCTCAGTGCGCATTTTATCGAATCCAAAAACTGAATTTACGTCACTGTAAAGAAGAGTAATGCTTAGGAGTATGTAGTTGCTTCCTCACCAGTAACGTTTTGAGGATTTGAGAATGGAGAACACAAATGGGTCAAAATATATGTACCAAATGCACTTGAAACTTTAGTATATATCATGTACATTACAATATTTTTTATTTTACGACAATACATGCAGTATTTCCGATTCAGCGACCTCGAGAAGTTCAACCCCGTTTTGCCAAGTCTTCAGATTTAGCGCGCTTTTTTAATTTGACGTCACAACCCGTGAGCCGGCCGGAAATTGCCACTGCGTGAAGTCGGTCCATTGGGAATGGCGCGATTGTTTCTTGATTTATTCCTTTTATATTTTTGACTATAAACACTATAGACAGAGTCATAATACAACGGGAGCGTACCTCTTTTAGAAAGCAATATTTTTCCCTGTAATGTTGCGATCACTAGAAAACAATTACCCAAAAATACTATAATCACCATTCTAAAAGCTACTTTTTAATTTAAAATTAATTACGTCAATTTATTGTTTAATTAAAAGTTTACTGTTTACTATATTATTTCCTGCAATCATATAATTATACATACTTGCTCCTAGTATTACACAATCTTTTTTGTTTAATTTTACCATTTATACTGATGTTTAATACACCGTGAAATCTGAAGCATTGTACTTACTTTCAGGGATGAATCTTCCCATGATTACGAATAAATTTTTGTACGGAACTAACCTTGTTACTGGACAAAAAAAATCAGCTGTTCCATAAGTGCAAGTTATGTAAATATCATACGGGTCATGGGTATAGTGGGGTCTATGATTGTATTTTGAAAAATAAAAGACAGCGCTATTTTATACATGAGTTTTATTGCATTATTATTTACTATTGACCTTTAAACAAAATCAGTTTCGTGTGAAAATTTCGAATTCTTTGGTCTATTTCAGTCACATTTTTCAAAAGATGATGTAATTGTACATCTAAGTATTTTAAAGCTATAGCCTTTATTAATAGCACAAGGTGGTTTTCGAAGGTGGCTCTGATGTGGTCGTTTAATGTCGGAAATATTCTTTTACCTAAATTCTTTTTCAAAACAACTGCGACCATTTGAGACAAAGCTTTGTCTTTGGACAAAAACGAGTAGCCTTTCAATTTTATAGTATGCCTCAAAACTTTGATTGGTTTCCAACTGCATCTTCCAGTGGCCGCAATCCATTTTTCTCGTAGATTCGGGTCTTTAGGAAAACTGTAATGAATACGAAGAAATTAAATAAATAAAACAAATTCATTACTTGCTAATTCCGTAGATAACAATTGGAAATCATTCAGCGTCGCTATAGCGCGACGAAATACATAATAAACTCACTCATTAACATCAGTTTACTAATTTGAAAATTTTACCCTAACAACAGGGTAGGATGAAAACGTGAATTATGGCAACACCGAGATACTGCATATTTTTAGGTTATGCCATTAAAAAATTGCTCAAAATAACTAAAGAAAATGCTAGTAATCTAGTTCAACGTAATTAACATTTGAATCACTTATTTTCTGATCGCGCAATACAGAAAAACATTAAAAAACTCACTCACTTGTGGAAAGCGCAGCCAAGCACGCTACATACACCCAACCATACCTCACTAAATAATAACTTAAACTTAACTAATGAAGTTTCTTTTCTCACAATAACAATATACAAATGAATAAAATCTTTCTCAAAATCAAAAGAAAACCAAAATCGCTCACAAGTCGACGCTTTGTTTGTCACAATTTAAAAGTGTGACATCAACAAAACGGGTTACGCGATAGAGATGACAATAAAGATTTGTGTCTCTTTTTAACATATAAAAACTTAAATGAGGGCTTCTTTTTTTAAAATGGATGACTTAACATCGCTCTGTCTATAGTGTATATAGTCAACGTTTTATATGCTTGATGTGACGACAGTGCAGTTACATAAATGATAGGAACTTCTTACATTCATTCTCTACTCTTTAGTTTATATATCAATGACACATCAAATTATCTACAGATCCACAATCTTTTCTTCGCCGGCGGCGACTACTGGTATACTGTTGCCATTTTGAAATTTCGGCCTGTCATTGTCAGTTAGTTCTTAACTAAATAAAAATTATAGGGTGACCTACGTATGTACAGGGTGGCTCATTCAAATCGGTCAGTATGGGAAAGTCTGAAACTATAAGACATACGAAGATTTGTTCTTAGGAACCATGTCACCGATTTTGATAAAATAAAAAACTGCATTCATACATTTGAAAAAAAACTGTACCCAGCTCGGGAATCGAACCCGGTTGTTTTGAAAAAAATAACTTACACTTTTTCTATTTTGATATCGATTGTGTAGGTCTTAAGCTGTAAATGTCTCCATAAAACATGATGTCTAAGCGACATGATAGTCCAGTGGGTAGAACACCCGCCCGTGAAACAGAAGGGCGTGAGTTCCAATCCTGGGACGGGCCTACACCAATTTGTCTTTTCTAAAGTCATATGTGTGGTTAATTTATCATGGTTGCTAACGGTGAGGGAAAACATCGTGAGGAAACCCACATGGCTGAGTTGTACTTAGTCATGTGACAGTGTATTCGTACAAAACGGCGATAGGCCTGCCCCCTATCACGTGAGTACACTGTCTAAGCAAAACGTGGGTACCTTCCCTGGAAACTAGATGGCGCTTGCCATGTGAGTTCAGGAGTATTGGTACCTCTGCCAAACGGCGTGAACAATCATTTTTATGATGTATCTTTGCTTATTGATAAACGCTTTTATTTCCAGTATTCAATATAAAAAATAATGATAATTTTATTTGTTAAATTTTATCTAAGTAGGCTAACACCGTCCGAAAAGTTGTGCGCGCATCTATAGTCATGCGGTGCGGGTTACGGGAAGTGGGGAAATGCTCCCGAATAAGATTTCACTTCGTATACACTGATGCCTGGGTTCTAATCCTAATGCGGGGATGTACCAATGTGTCATTTCTTAAGTCATAACTGTCTGACATATCCTCGTAAGGCCTAATGACCTCAGATGATGACATAATATGGTTGTACTTTACCGCCCAAATGTAAATCTAAGTATTTTTTATTACCGCCCAGTGACCTCACATGAGAACATATTTAAATAATGGAAGTTCAGCCCATTGTGATCGGATGAGAACAAAAAAATATCCAGTTTTTTTTACTGAAATCTATTGCTTACCAAACATACAATATGCATTAAAAAATATGAAATGTAGTTCGAACTCTTATAATATATTTTTTTAAGTTTTTTGTTCTGGGCTGATGCTGTTATGACAAATATGTGCTTATTTGAGGACAGTGGGACATAACATAACTAAGGCAATTTTACGCTGGGCCTTACGAGGATATATATAAAAATACAAGGCAAATACGACGTGATAGCTTAATGGGTAGAACACCGGTTAACGTGCAAGCGACTACTGTTCAAATCCCGGATCGGGCCTACACCAATTTGTCTTTTCTAAAGACATATGTGTGGTTAATTTATCACGGTTGTTAACGGTGAGGGAAAAAATCGTGAGGAAACCCACATGGCTGAGTTTTACTTAGTCGTGTGACAGTGTATTCGTACAAAACGGCGATAGGCGTGCCCCCTATCACGTGAGTACACTGTCCATTCAAAACGTGGGTACTCTGAACACCAGGTGACAAAGTTACGTGATGTTCAGAAGTATTAGTACCTCTGCCAAACCCCTTCGGGGGTATTCGGCGAGAACGTTTATGTTATGTTATGTTATGTTATATGTTACAAGGCTGTTAACAGCAATAAAAATGTGCCCATAAATTCACTGAACCAGCAAAATGAATGACCCAAACGATATCTGATGTTTAGAATTTTTTTTTTTGTGCCACCTTTTTGGGGGATCTATGTGTGAATATGAAATGTAAAAGACAATACACGACAAGGTAAGCCTCTGATTTACAGGATTAAAAAAATGATTTTATATAGTTACTTACTTATTAACGCTGAGTGTCACAAATAGCAAATACCCTGAGTATAAAATAATGAGTTTGCAGAGAAGTACAATTGCCAGTGTTATCGCTAAAAGCGATCTCTTCTAGACAACATTTGGGAGGTAAGATAAGCAACACAGTCATTCGGGTAGACATACCAGTCAAGGGCAAAAATAAATAAATATAATTGGCTTCCATTAAAACGAACTTGTTTACTTACAATAATAGTTATTACATACATACATACATATACTCACGGCTGTAAATCCCTAGAAGGGGTAGCCAGAGCTAAGGAATTAGAAACTCCTCAGCCACTTTTGGAAAGTTGAGTGGGGTAAAGAAGGTAAAATAAAGGTTATTGGTGATGGGTCTCCAACCGCATCGCCCAAAAATCTCTTAAAAGCCCCAATACCGTTAGTCGCCTCTTACGTACCCACCGGCAGAAATGGGGTAGTGCCCATAGATTAAAAAACGTTAGATAGGTCATTTACGAGGAAATCGGCGCTTACGAGTGGCACCGATTGCGGCAGATGAACGCACAACACTCGAAATATATCCAAACAACACACCAAGAAATACATTTGAAATGTAAGCGAGATAGCACATCTTAAAGCAAGCGCTAAAAAGAGATAAATATATTTTCTCTGTACCGTCGTGAAATATGACACAAAGACGACCGTTTGACAAAGAATAATTAAGACCTATACGCACGATTTATTATAAATTATAATTAAAACGTTGTAAATTTATAATACTTACGAATGATAAGTAATATCATCATTTTCGTAGTTTTTCTAATATAGTTTGTGCAAAATATCATCACACACGACGACATTCTCGATTATTTTGATGAACGAACACGCCAAAACAGGTGAACGATTGCGACGGCAGCTAGTGCGCGACTGAAGTCAGATGAGCCATTTAGCCTGTCTTTTAAGTGCCACTTATGAGCGCGCATGACTTATCTACGGTTTTTTATTAGTACATCTATGGGTAGTGCCATTCATAGCAACTGGTTATTAATGAAATGAATATTATATAATTTGTTTTATTAAGACTGTACTACATAAATTAGCCTGTATGATGTAAAATTATTTCCCTTATAATGGTTAATTTTTATTTACTGGCAATACCAATATCGGTGACAGCGACGCCCTTACCGGCCAAGAAAAGATTGTGGATCTGTATGACTGAGACAATATAAAATTTGGTGAATTTCGCTCGTGTGATGTTGAATTGTGTAGCCAATTAATTTGTAATGAGAAAGGTACTCTTAAAATCTTAACCCAAAACATTCATAGTATTCACAAAAATGTCGATGATTTTCTAATATTATTAACTCGATTTAATGTTCCTTTTGATATAATTATTTTGACTGAATGTTGGTTACAAAACCGAGCACATAGTTTACCCACCCTCACAGGTTACAAATTACACAGCTCAACTAAACTACATAACCAAAATGATGGCATTATAATATATGTACGAAATACGTTAAACTTTACCATAGAAGAAAACATAAACATAACATAAACATAAACGTTCACGCCGAATATCCCCGAAGGGGTTGGCAGAGGTACTAGTACTTCTGAACATCACGTGACTTTGTCACCTGGTGTTCAGAGTACCCACGTTTTGCATGGACAGTGTACTCACGTGATAGGGGGCAGGCCTATCGCCGTTTTGTACGAATACACTGTCACATGACTAAGTACAACTCAGCCATGTGGGTTTCCTGACGATGTTTTCTCTCACCGTTAACAACCATGATAAATTAACTACACATATGTCTTTAGAAAAGACAAATTGGTGTAGGCTAGTGGGTACTGGGCTATCACGGTTGCTTTATGTGTATAATGTTACCATAGAAGGAATTTGTGTTAATGAAAGTAATTTTCTAGGACTGATAAGTAAGGTGCTTTTCATGGAATATCACCCGCCCATACCTTTCCCACTCACAACAGCGGATCCTGTTTAGATCATATTATGATAAAAACAAATTACCTGACACATACATTTGTTACTAACTCGACTATTACCGATCATCGCGCCGTGCTGTTGACATTGAATTTAAAGCTGACTCATACATAACATAACAAATGCCGCCGCAGCTATTCTAGTGTTATCATGCAAAACGTAAGACGTGATTTAATTCAAATAGATTTCAGCACGGTTTGTAATAATACTGACGTAAACTTTTCTATGAATTACGTGACTAATTGTGTTCAAAATGCAATTGCGAAAAACACAAGCACGTTTCGTCAAAGCAGGAAGTACCAAATAATAAAACCTTGGATAACTCCTGGCTTAATCAGATGCATAAAACATAGAGATAAGTTGCACAAAAGGTATATGCTTGAGCCTACTAACAATACTATTACTCTTATTTACAAACAATATCGCAATTTTTGCAATAAAATTTTGAAAAATGTAAAATGTGAGTACGAGAAAAAAGAACTTCAATCTGCGGGAAGAAACAACAAATTAATTTGGAATTTCATTAAAAAAAAGACCTGCACGACAAAACATAATGATATCCCTAACGAACTATTCAAACTAAGGTCAACTCCCACACAGTCAGCAGAATTCATAAATAACTTTTTCATTAACATTGGTAAGGATTTATCTGAACAGGCAAATTTTGAAAAATACTATCAAGCTAATTCTAAACATCCTTCAAGGCTTAAATCATTTGTTATGATCGATACAGACGTCTCTGAAGTAGAGGGTATTATAAATAACATAAAAAGTAATAGTGCCCCCGGATGGGATAACATCTCATGTAAAGTTTTGAAATTTTGTAAGGATATACTAGCCCCTCCGTTAACTCTCATATTTCAAAATTGTTTGTCTCAAGGTATATTCCCCGAGTCATTAAAAAAAGCTGTGGTTATTCCTATTTATAAATCGGGGGATAAAAACCAACCAAATAATTACAGACCGATTTCTCTTCTTCCTACTTTCTCTAAAATTTTGGAAAAAATAATGAACAGTAGGTTAATAAAATATTTAGATGAAATATCCTTTCTCTCAAGTTGCCAGCTTGGTTTCCGTAAAAAGTTATCTACTGATGACGCAGTCCATTGCCTTACAAATGAAATTGTGCAAAATTTGGACAAAGGTATGCATGTTATAGGGATTTTTCTCGACCTCAAAAAAGCCTTTGATACAATTTCAATTCCAATTTTATTGCAAAAATTAGAAGATATCGGCATTCGGGATACTCAGTTAAAATTATTTGAGGGTTATCTTAGTAATAGACTTCGGTGCCTAAAAATTGGAGACAATTATAGCACATTTTCAAAAAACCACCCCTTTGGCGTCCCTCAGGGTAGTATCTTAGGACCCAGCCTATTTTTGATTTATATTAATGAGCTATGTAATCTCCAACTTAATAATGGCACCATAGTTTCATATGCAGATGACACAGCCTTACTTTTTTCTGCAAAAACAATAGACGAAGCTTATAAATTCGCTCAATTTGGCTTTAGTATTGTGAATGACTGGCTTTTTAATAATTTTCTGTCCTTGAATACTGATAAAACTATGTATATAATTTTCGCAAGGAACACTTCTACAACATTACTCAATAACACCCCGCTTTATGCACATCACCGCACTTGCACTGATAGCGCACCATGCCTATGCTCAACTATCTCCAAAGCAATGAACATCAAATATCTTGGAATTACTCTCGACGTTACTTTAACTTTTAAGGTCCATATTAATGCACTCTGTAATAGAACTAGAAAACTTATAGTAATATTTAAAAAGTTGAGACACATATGTGACTACGTTTTAATAAAGCAAATCTATCAAGCGCTTGGTCAATCCTTCCTGACTTATTGCACAAAATCTTGGGGAGGTGCTGGCATAACCACTATGTTAAAATTGGAACGAACTCAAAGAGCGCTACTTAAAGTAGCTACTGCGCGCCCTTTCTATTTCACTACTACCGAACTATATAAAAAATGCAAAGTGCTAACTGTGCGCCAGCTCTTTATTCTATTCACTGTTCTAAAACAGCATGCTAGCTTATACTTCAACCCTGATACACTAAACAGGAGGCGAAAGGATATAGTATGTTTGAATATCTATAGTGCAAAATTTTCCATTACAAATAGATTCTTTATATTTTTAGGACCATACTTATATAATAAAATTAATAGATTACTAGTATTATATAACTTAAACAACTTTGAATGCAAAAAAAAACTTCAATCGTGGCTATTAAATCTTACATACACGGAATCAGAGGAATTGCTTAATATAATAAGTTAATATAAGTTTAATTAATATAAGTATTAATTTTTTATCATAATAACACAATTAGTTAGATACAATCGATTATGATAATAATTTATACACTACTTACCAATACCATTATATGAAAACTGATAGTTTAAGCCTTTTTTGTTTATTGTTGCCTGAAATACAGGTAAATTACCTAGCTCAGGAACAGGAAAATGTTATATTTTGTACTTTAAATAACTAACTAGGTTAAGACGAATATTATGTACTTTTGAAAACTGAATAAATTTTTTATTTATTTTTAATTATTTATTATTCTGCCAACCCGAAGGGAGTAACTGCGTGAACGTTTGATTTTTGAGAGTTGAGTTGTTACAAAAACTTCCTGCCTGACATCTGAAGTAAAAGCTTAAAACCACTTATAGAAATTGATGAGAATTAATTCTACAGAGGATTATTGTTGTTGGTGATTCTTTTATATTATCCATGTACTATCGGCACAGAATAGCACTAACTCGTCTTTTCACAAGGGTAAAAAACCGTGACTTAGCAAATTGGTCGCTTTTTCTCACCAATTACCTACAACCTTTATTATTCAATCTTATCCCCACTCAAGTTCTAAAAGTAGCTAACGAATATCCAAAGCTGAAGCTTTGGCAACCCTTTTTTTCAATTTTATAGTCGTGATTATATTCCCATCACCAACAACCTTTATTTTGCCATCTTTTTCCCACTCAACTTTCCAAAAGTGGTTGAGGAATTTCTAATTCCTCTGTTCTGGCTACCCCTTCTAGGGGTTTATGGCCGTGATTATATATATGATTATATTTTTTGTATTTAAGTGGCTTTTGATAGTCTATAATAGCTAAGAATAATAGACACATACAAAAACGTTTATTCATAAATATATTCTCGGCTATAAATGCCAAGTTGGGGTAGACTGAGCTAAGGAATTAGTAATTCCTCAGCCACTTTTGGAAAGTTAAGTGGGGAAAAGATGGTAAAATAAAGGTTTTTAGTGAGGATTACTCCAATACCGTTAGTCGCCTCTTACGTACACTCACCGGAAGAGGGGTAGTGCTAATGCTATTCTATGCCAACACTATATAGCAAGGAAAAAGGTTTATCTAGTGTTTTAACTGCAAGGTTGAATCACTGAGGCACAATACAGTATTTATTTGCCATTTTGTATCACAAAACTATAAAAACTCAATGCGTACGCAAGCGTGAGCGACGAATGGCTGGGTTGTGACGTCACATCGTCACCTTCCCGCGCCAACCGCAATTAACTCCGTCGGCCGAAATGCGCACTTTGAACCTAAACATTTCAGTTATTTTTCAAGTTATGAAAAAAGTAAAAATACAGTTATTCTCATAATTTTTTGTAGATTTATTTGGCGTATAAAATAAAAAAAAACGTCGGTCAGGTCCATTACATCAGTAAAGTAGGATAACTGAGCATAACAATGCGCACCTTGTAATGATGATTGTATGAATTACACGTGAATGCTCGCCAGTCAGGGAGGTGTTATTGTAATGTAATGCTTAAAGACGAATCAATAATGTTCCAGTACACTGGAATGCTCCCAGTGAGGGACCACCTTAAGAGACAGGTAGGCTCATGGTGAGTTTCATTCGAAATTTCGTTTTCGATCAACTACTATTATTATCATTATTTTACTCCGGCGAAAACAATCGCGAAGTTTCTCCTAGGAAAAGAAAAACTTAGTAACATGCCGCCCAAAAATTCCGCAGCCACACCATACCCTCCACATTAAAAAGAAAAATCAAAAATTCTTTATTCAGAAAAAAGGTACATCAGTTTTCAATTATGGTCTACTGCACCTGAACTAGGCTCATCACCCGTATCTCAGGTTACAGCTTTCGTTTCTGGTTTCCATTAAAATTTAAGGTAACTAATTTTTACATAAAGAATTGAAAACATAAAATATTTATGATAAAATCTCTAAAAAAATGACGTTGATGAAAGAATGACGACATTAACCGACGACAAGCCAGCCGCTCCTTTGGTTCCTGGCGAACTGAAGCCCTCCTTGACATAGCACCTATTTGACGAAAAGCTTAATGCATGGTAATGATATCCCATCGCCAGTCAAGATATGTACAGAACCACAAAAGGAGGAGTAGGAGGCCATCATCAACGATGCCTCCTAATACAGTCTAAGTCCTCAAATCCAACCTCCAGCACAGTCACGCGGCGCCGGCTACCTTACGCAGTGTTGGAGGCAAAACCGAGCAAAAAAACAATAGCTCTAGTGGTATGTAGCTAGTTAGACAAGTTATGTAATTTGGCTATTTTGTCTGCTGACAATTATATGGCACGATTTTTAAACTTTGATGATGTAATCCACTGTTGGGGAACAAAAAGCTAAAAATTAGAATTTTCTTAACAAAAATCTTATAGATATAAAAAAAATATTGCTTTGTAAATATATGCAGGTTTACTCACGACGTTGTTCCTTTACCGAAAAGCTAGCGAATAGAAGATTAATGCTTTAAAATATTATGTTCTATGGAAAAATGTGAAGTCTCTAATACGCATTGAACCAGCGTGTGCACTACAGACTAGACTACTCCTCTCTCACCTAAGAAGGAGGCTTATGGCCATAACGCGTACGTAACGAGTACGCTGAAAATCTCAGATTATTAAAATTTAATTGAGTACAATGTAACGATTTTTAATGATCCCATCAAAAAAATTGCTTCGGGCCCCAGATGGTATAGTTACGCCACTGTTTTTTGCAAACCAAATTTTTAAATGGTATGGACAGTAATTACTTATTTTAATTATAAACGCCTTGCTGCCTTGCTCTACTTTTCTGTAACGAGTTCCCACTATTTTAGGGGGTTTTAACTAAGTCCAAAGGATAAATAACTTTGAGAGTAGGTAACACTAAGATAGGTTTGATTGATTGATTGATTGCTTCGAACACAGCAAACTGTAAATTATTGATGATGGAGATTGGATAAAATTTTGATGTTTTGATGAAATTGTTTTGTTTTGATTTGATTGCTATTTTCTTTCATTGTTGTTGCAAGCAAATTTACTTGCTAGACTAATCACTCTGTTTATGTCGCAATTGCTGATAATATGTTCGGCTGATACCGTACCACCACGCCATTACAAATATGAAAAAGAACTAGAACTTGTTAGAAAATAGTCAATTTGTAACTTTAAACTGTCTCGAAAACGAATTCAAATGAGCTATATTGGATACAAAATCAATTAAATTATAAAATTAGTGGCCAGTTTCCGTTTAAAAAGAATGAATATAAATGTATTTCAAAACTCTCGCTTCCGGCGCCACTTTCGCGTGTTTTTTGGTGTTAGGGAAGTGGCGGGGAAGGACGAAATGACAGCTGTCTTGAGGCAGGCGAAGCGGCATTGCTGGCATTTAGACATGCGCATAACGCTTCAGTGAAAAGAACTTAGTTCATTTAGTTCCTTCACTTCAAAGAACTACTTCGCGAATGTAGTCCAGTAGTCCACTTCGTTCAGCGGCTCATTAGACTCCTTCGGAGCCGTTGGACTAAATGAACTACAGAACGAATTGGACTAAAGCGGTTATTACATTACCCAATATTCAGACAGTCTAACTTAGATTGAGCATGGTGTAATAAGAGTTAGCAAGTTAGCCTGTCTAATTAGAGCGATCGAATGGGTTCGGCCGTGCTTACTTGCTTGCTTGCTGAATATCGCGTAGTGTAATAAGACTTAGCACGCTAGACTCAGTGTTGCCAGTTTGGTGATTTTGTCACTAGGTTTAGTGATTTTTAGGTGTTACATAGTGAAATTTTGGAAAAAATATCACTAGAAACATATTTAGTGATTTTTAATGATATTTCAAATCTATGGTACTTTAGAAAGTACATAATGGCAACCCTATATGCTCGCCCGTGAAGACGGGAATCCCCGAGTGGGAGTAAACCGCCTATCCGCCTATATGAAATAAATAGCGCTATCCTCTTTTTTAATTTTATTTTATACTTAACATACATACATACATACATATAGCTCACACTTTTGTCCTTATACTTGACCTGGTATAAAAAAAATTAACGAATTTATTCGTTAGTGAATTCTGGAGATTTTTTAAAGTCAAAATATGTAGAAATCTAGAGATTTTTTAAATTTAGCTAGAGATTTTTTTTTCTGTGAGCTGGCAACGCTGGCTAGACTGTTCATTCATCGCGCGGCAGCCGCAGAGCGCAGGCGTGCGTGACATGTGTTTTGCGTGTACAATGGCTTGTTCAAAGGAAAAAGAAGCGCTTTTTAATGTTCTCGATTTGTATCGATACATGTCATATTTACATAACATAAACATAAACATAAACGTTCACGCCGTTTATCCCCGAAGGGGTTGGCAGAGGTACCAATACTCCTGAACTCACATGGCAAGCGCCATCTAGTTTCCAGAGAAGGTACCCACGTTTTGCTTAGACAGTGTACTCACGTGATAGGGGGCAGGCCTATCGCCGTTTTGTACGAATACACTGTCACATGACTAAGTACAACTCAGCCATGTGGGTTTCCTCACGATGTTTTCCCTCACCGTTAGCAACCATGATAAATTAACCACACATATGACTTTAGAAAAGACAAATTGGTGTAGGCCCGTCCCAGGATTGGAACTCACGCCCTTCTGTTTTTCGGGCGGGTGATCTACCCACTGGACTATCATGTCGCATGCCATATTTATGGCAGAAAAGTCATAAAGATAAGTAAACGTAAAACTCTTTCACCCATATTTTTCTTTTTTTTTTGTATTTAAACTAATAGACACGGCAAGAGGTATGGCAATTTTCTGCTGCTTAGAAAAAAATCCCATCGCGCGACAACCGCCACCGGCTACGTACGCTTTGAAAATAAGTTAGCATGCGGTATTCAGCACAGTCTAATAGCGAGCTTGTCTAGTTAGACTTTAAGACAGTCTTACTAAGACTGTCTGAATATTGCGTAATGTAATAACCGCTTAAATGAAGAGATTGAGTTGGAAAGATGAATAACTTGCGGTTCTTGCGTTCTCGTATCTTTCTTATAACATTCGCTAGTTCGCGAATGAAAAAAATGATGCTTTTGTTAATGTTTAATTAATGAGTCCCATATGTTGTATTACTTGTATTTAATTTTGCAGAAATATAGTAATTTATCATGAAGTATCAGTAATACTACAATAAATATCTCGATTGTCCTCAATACTTTTCAGGCTTAGGACTGACAACCAAAACATTAATAATATTTTCACTATTAGAAAATAAACATTAAAAATAACTCATTGACGGGTCTCGAACCTCATATTTATGTTTTTGTATTTGTGTAAACGAATCGTGATTTAGCAGCAAACAAATATAGGTCTTAACACCGTGTGCGGAGAGTTATTTTCCCCTACGCGAGCACAGCAATGCATAAGTGAGGTGAACTAATAAGGTGTCAGTATTAGATTTGCGATCAAACAAATATAGTCTTTAAATCTATGACCGAAGATTGTTTTTCGCCTGACGGCATAGTGAAGTATTAAGTGAAGGAATAAGGTGGACTAATAAGCGAGTGAAGGAAGGAATGGTTTGCATTTTCTACTGAAGGCATTCAAAAGAAGCATTCATTCGCGAACTACTCACCTCTACTGGCATTCGTACTGAGTCTCTCAAACAAACCAGTCGTTACCATTAGCTTGAATATTATGTTATTGTTATTAACTTGTGATTTTGTAGAAGAAAATAAATAGCAGAACAATATTATTAAGTTTTATTTTAGAGTCGTTCCTAAAAGGTCAGTAATTTTAATAGTTCAGAAGTGTTACGACTGTTAAATCGCCCACTGGTATGTACAATTTATGTTATTAGTATAGTATTTTTCTTGTCAAATGTTTAGCTAACCTATTAGCACACGTGTTTTGCCAGGGCTACTCTCTGGAAACGCTCATTACTTATACATTCACAAATATTCACGCGTTTTGCCAGGGCTACTCTCTGGAAACGCACCATTACTCATAAATTCACAAATATTCACGCGTTTTGCCAGGGCTACTCTCTGGAAACGCACCATTACTAATACATTCACAAATATTCACGCGTTTTGCCAGGGCTACTCTCTGGAAACGCACCATTACTCATACATTCACAAATATTCACGCGTTTTGCCAGGGCTACTCTCTGGAAACGCACCATTACTCATACATTCACAAATATTCACGCGTTTTGCCAGGGCTACTCTCTGGAAACGCACCACTACTCATTTATTCACAAATCTTCACGCGCATTACCAGAACTACCCTCTCGAAAATTAGTTACTCACGAAAACATTACCAAGCACTTATTCATTTTACCAGGGTTAGCTAATCTTTAGAATGTTTTTTCTTGCGCGGTATGAAGTAGACGTAATATTTATATAAATTTATAATTCTAAATATTTGGATGGATAGTTTTACACCATTTCTTAACTTGATATTAATGCAATTCAAATAAGAAAGCAGGACTTAAATATTTAAGGTGATGCGGTTAGCAACCCGTCATTATCACTTTTATATACCATCTTCGCGCTCAAAGTGAGAGACAGAGTGTAATGCTAAAGATCTGTCTGCCCTTTTATATAAACACAGCCGTGAATATCTAGGTTAAATATTTTAATTAATAAATTATTAAATTATTATGATTACGTGAGTCTCGTTTGTTGTCGGTTAAGAATGGTACTAACTTTCTTATTTACCGCCTGTTATCTTTTACATCTTTTACCGGTTGGGTATTTTATGGCTTTTTATATTTTATTTCCAAATATCAAGTTTTGAATTAATTTTCATGTATAAACTACGGCTAACCTCGTATCAAGGTGTATTTCTTTTGATTCAATGTCTGTAATTTGTTTTGTTATTGTATTTTGTGTATGCATGTGAGTGTCAGCTGAAATAGCACTATACCGTTACTTATTTGATTTTAATGGAATACAATTTATATTATTAGGGATTTAAATTAGCAACTTATCACTAGTATCCGCTTCATGTACCATATTCACGCTCAGAGTAGGAGACAGACTTGGTGATTCCAAAAATCTGTCTATGCCTTTATTTGGAATATAGGCCTTAATAGTTAAATTAAGAATTCATTAGTTCCATTCCAAAATTATTGTTTTGGATTTACGACGTGTATGCAATGTCGGTTAAGAATGATATTAACCTACTTTTTATATCCTGCTAGCTACCTTTTATATACTTTACCGCTGAAGACATTTTATAGCATATTCTACTTATTCTAAATGCAAACAAATGCAAAGTGTGATATTTTCTGAGATTAGAATACATTTTTATTCCATTTTATTTTATTATAAACTTGCAATATTTAAACGTACTCTTGTGTGTTTACATTGTGATAGCTAGAAGTTTCTAATCTGGATTTTTCAACCTATCCTCACCCAACCTTTCCTTTTCACGAACGACTTTAAACGACTGTTTACTATTCTTTTGATTAAATTAGGCCTAAAAAAAAATGACTGATACAAACGATACACTACTTAGGTTGACACCACCGTTACCAAACTTAGCCACAGGACGAAGCTTAACGACGATTAGGAGAGAGGGTACCTCATCGCTAGGTGTGACTCTTAGTCAATCCGTCAATCGGGACAAATCAAGATCAAAGGCCGGACATGCTGTTGGATGAATAAGTTAAGCTGTTGACCAATCTTTGTACGTCTTAGCACTATTGTAGGGTAACGTATGTTATGGAATGTGGTTGTGGTATGGTCGCGTGATTGAGAAGGGATTGGCTGTTATAGTTGCTATTGTAATTGACTTTTAAACTAGTGGAAGGTTGAAAGATTAACTTAAATGTTTCAAAAATGTCACAGAGTCTAGCGGCTTGCAGAATACTCATAAAACATGAGTTTTAAATGTTTGTAATGTGGTATTTTGTTTATTGCTTATTCCCATAATAAGAAAAAAATAAATGAGAAAGCAAGTTAGTTTTCTGTATTTTATGCCACGACAGTTTTCCAAATGTTATAATCGTGATAATGTCTTTGATGATTTGGTCTAAATGACCCTAGAGTTTTTGAAATCTTTTATAGTAGCTATTATTTGAGTCAAAAACACTTATATGCTGTTTATTATTGTTAAATTTATGTTAAACGTTGTTTCCTTTCTCTCTCGCATCACTATGCCTCGAACGTAAGTTATGGAATGAATGAGTAATATAATTGTACAGTTTTAAATATTTATGTAATGGTGATAGGGAAATATTATTTCTATGCGCGATATTTATTTTTGTTTTATGACTAATCTTTTTAAATTATTTCATGTATGTTTTATCGTTGCATTAACTAATTTAGATATAATTTTAAAAATTTCATTTAATAACTTATATTTACAATCAACCTTTTAATAACGAATTTCGTACCTAAATTTTTCTTTCCGTTTTTAAAATCATCAATTAAATTTTAAACTTATTAATATATTTAGAAATTAGATTAAATGTGATATATTTTCGAGCAATAATTTAATATCGTAAAAGATTCGTACTTTGTGAATTTTACCGCCTTACGTTAAAGAACATTTTATGATTTTCAATTTGAATTATTTATTTTCATTGATTGCCATTGAACAACTCGTTTGAGTGTTCCTAAATACCAAGAGAGTAAAAAATGCAACGATATGCATCATATTTTCATGATAGGATGATCACAAGTTATAAGATAGGTGTGACTGCCGTGAGTGGTTAGTTATTGATAAGTAGGTAAATTATTAGGAAACAATTACGCGCTCAAATAGTATTTGGGTAGTTCCGCAAATGAGATTAATAGTGGATATTGTTTCTATTTAAGAATACATCTGTCAAGAGTTTTGTCTACCTTTATGTTACGGTGATAAAATAATGTTCTTTCGTTCTTTCACCAGTTTTAATTGCAGAAATTAATTATTCTCTACATTTTCTTCAAATTGTTATTTTTGATTCGAACGACTGAATAATACATATTTTTTTTGGAGGAGAATTGAAACAATTTATCGTGTACATATTGTAAAATAAATCTTATTTATCTAAGGGAATATTCTATCACAAAATTCAGCGACAAGGGAATATTCAGTCATTTTCCTTTTTTTTCAACTTTAACTTACCAAAGTGGAAAGATTAAAATGGGGATAATATTCCATACTACTTATCCTCATTATGTACTTTTTAATTATACACTTATTCCACTGTTGGTATTAAAAAAATGCATAGACCTAATGTTTTATGTTACAATATAAGTAGTTTTTGTTTTTGGTTTATCTTCTTTGGAACATTGGAAACTATATTAGTTTTATTGAATTTAAATTGTTAACTCGTAAAGATTTATTTTTACGAAAAAGGTACCTTTATAACAATTTTAAATGTTTTGACGTTGTACAAAATTAGGAAAGTACGCAGCATACCTAGCAAGACTTTCTTCCAATATGAAAAAGTTGGTATTTTATAAACTTACAAATAACAGCAGAATCTGAAGATATGCTTTATATATTTAAATAACAGAACATACTTCCCGTATTCATTCCAAAGTAGAAATTTAATGATTCTTCCAAAATAATTAATTTGAAGAGTCTTACCAGAATAATCTGCTCATCATTGGTTCTCACCAGTACCAAGCCATTATTTCTGTTATTTTAGAATTGCCATAGGTATGATTTTGGTAATTGATGAATCTTTAAGAAAATTAATTTAAATAGTTATTTTTTTTACTTAAACTGAACACGCACATATACTTAATTCTTGCATTGAAAGTTTCACTTCACTCATAATACTCGTAACTAAGAAGTCTTTAGCCAAAAGACAATGTATGTTTTAGTGATTGGCCAATCGTCTCGATTACCCTGCTAGTTTAAGAGTAGTGTGGAACCTTATTGTAGTTTAGCATTCTTCAAATTTAAGCGTTAATTTCATTAAATTTGTTATATTTATTGTTATCGTCGCAATCGTAACGTTTTTTATTATTTATAATGTAATTATCATTGTTTTATTTTATCGTATTTATGGATTTGGTTAAGCGAAACCGGTACGGAATCACCAAAGCGAAGTTAATTATAGGGTTTTTGAATCGCGATAGCAAATCGTCTAAAGTTTCCTAGGGGACTTTTTATATTTTTTTCTAACATATTTTTAAATTTGAATTAATCAGCTACTAAAGTATTAACAAATTTCTCACGTAGATAAAGCGGGGCCGTTTTTTACCTAATCATACAAATAAGTAGCACCATATTTTCTATGAACATAAACACCCAAAAACACTTTATTGGCTACTGTACACTGGATTCTTAATTCTTGATCATGTTGTTAGATTTTGATAATTTGGTGTATGTTTAACGTAATACATACAGAACACACTATCGGGCTTCTTAAACCATACCATTATGTGGTTTAACAACTTATTGACATTACTCAGGACCTCAGTGTAATGGTTCATAAATTCTACAATAAATAATGCGTACAACATTTCGAAATGTAGTTTGATACACTGATTTCATTGGCCGTTGAAGGTTAACATATTACTAGATTCCTGACAAATATCACTATACTGCTCCGAACCAGTACGCAAAGATTGTTTTTTACATTGTTTCTGTTGAACAGGAAATACACTCATAAATAAAAGATGTTATTAAAGGAAAGAAAAATTTCGACACTGGCGGGGTTCGAACCCCGCCAGTGTCGAAATTTTTCTTTCCTTTAATAACATCTTTTATTTATGAGTAATAATCCCCACATGAGGAATTCATGTCAAAAAACATTAAATTAGGAAATACACTCATTGGAATAACGCTGGGAAAGTATAATCGTGTCTTAGATTACCACTAATAACTATCAAACCTAATAAAAACTCGCATAAACAGTACTCTAAGGGCTCTCGGTGGACCCCAGATTATAAGAGTATAAGTGCAAAAATCCTCAGTCAAAACATGTGACTGTACGTTATTTCATCGGCGTTCATTCCAATGAGGGTACAGTCGCAGAATATACAATATAAAAGGTATTTGCAAATTTTTACAAATTAATTGAAGCACATAGTCTTATGAAAACAAGCAAGTCTCAATGTTATTCTGAGCTAGCAACACCAATAGAAAAATATCTAATAAATATTTTTTAAAAATCTATAGTATAATGGGTATCCCCGTTTCGATGTAGCATTTGTAATTTATACGAAGAATAAAAACCAAAATAAGTGTAGGGAAAAGTAATTTACAAATGAATCTCCGATACAGTTTTCATAGATATACAAACATTTTGTTTCTAGCTTAAATATATTTAAATGATAAAAATCATGCTTAGTATAGATGAATTTATAAATATGATTGTGTGTAAGTGGAGCGTGTAAATATGAATGACGTGACGAGCGACGAGTTGTTGACAAGAAATCAAAGATATTACAGAACTGATACTGTAGATTTCCGATGGATTGTTAATTGATAGATTTGTTTTACTGAACAAAATCCACCAGAGTCTAAATAATGTAATTAATAAGAATATACTTAATTCTCTTTGTTATTTAGTGATTATTTTTGTTGGATATCGTATAGAAGTGATGTGAGTCGTTACTGTGTCACCTCAGTTTGATAGAGCCGTGTGGGGGCGCCTGTTCCTGCAGGAGTATGAATGTTCTAGTATTAATTGTAATTGTAAATAAGCTCTATCAAAACGCGAGGCGACCTATTTGCGGTAGGTGGCGCGGGATGAAGCGATCGACAGAGATAGCAATACGCCAACTCGCTCTAACGAAGACGAACCAGCAACCCAACAAACGCAGAAGGTTGTCTCCTCAATGCTATTTACGATTCTGTTGGAGCGACGGAGCCATATGAAACAAGAACGGCAATTCAAGTCTGTCAAAAGTTGTATTGAAAACAATCAGCACAAAATGAAGATAAACTTCGATAAAGACCGAGCTCCTACAGTTCTGTTTCATAAAGGGGATCTTGTTATGATCCCAAATCATCATAAGCCAAGCGATGGAAAGGGTAAAAAAACTATGCCCGAAGTTTAGAGGCCCATACAGGATAACAGCAATTTTGTATAATGACCGGTATGAGGTCTCAAGTATTGCAGGTAACTTAAAACGTAAATACAAAAGTATATATCCGGCCGATCAACTAAAACGCTGGATAACTCTATTTTCTATCCCTGATACAGACGTTGATACCGACGATGACAGTAATGAATTAAACCAGAACGCTGGTGATATTTTTGACAACATAAATTAAAATCAAAATTACAATGCCCGAAACCATATTCGAAAAGCGGATTAATTTGACCTAACTATATTAACTCATTTACTTTTTCAAATGACAATGACATTACCCCTTCCTCCTTAGTCCTTCCAGAACCCAATTTTTGTTTCAGAAGTTTTGGTGAATGGGAGCCAGTAATAAAAAGATTGCTCCTTTAATTAATCAGTAAGTGCAAGCGGTACTCACTAATGCGAAGGATGCCGAAGCGCAAGTGGTACTCACTAATGTGAAGGATGCCAAAGCGCAAGCGGTACTCGCTACTGTGAAGGATGCCGAAGCGCTAGCACTGTTCTCAGTTATAAAACAGGCCAAAGTGCAAGCGGTACTCACTAATGCGAAGGATGCCGAAGCGCAAGTGGTACTCACTAATGTGAAGGATGCCAAAGCGCAAGCGGTACTCGCTACTGTGAAGGATGCCGAAGCGCTAGCACTGTTCTCAGTTATAAAACAGGCCAAAGTGCAAGCGGTACTCACTAATGCGAAGGATGCCGAAGCGCAAGTGGTACTCACTAATGTGAAGGATGCCAAAGCGCAAGCGGTACTCGCTACTGTGAAGGATACCGAAGCGCTAGCACTGTTCTCAGTTATAAAACAGGCCAAAGTGCAAGCGGTACTCACTAATGCGAAGGATGCCGAAGCGCAAGTGGTACTCACTAATGTGAAGGATGCCAAAGCGCAAGCGGTACTCGCTACTGTGAAGGATGCCGAAGCGCTAGCACTGTTCTCAGTTATAAAACAGGCCAAAGTGCAAGCGGTACTCACTAATGCGAAGGATGCCGAAGCGCAAGTGGTACTCACTAATGTGAAGGATGCCAAAGCGCAAGCGGTACTCGCTACTGTGAAGGATACCGAAGCGCTAGCACTGTTCTCAGTTATAAAACAGGCCAAAGTGCAAGCGGTACTCACTAATGCGAAGGATGCCGAAGCGCAAGTGGTACTCACTAATGTGAAGGATGCCAAAGCGCAAGCGGTACTCGCTACTGTGAAGGATGCCGAAGCGCTAGCACTGTTCTCAGTTATAAAACAGGCCAAAGTGCAAGCGGTACTCACTAATGCGAAGGATGCCGAAGCGCAAGTGGTACTCACTAATGTGAAGGATGCCAAAGCGCAAGCGGTACTCGCTACTGTGAAGGATGCCGAAGCGCTAGCACTGTTCTCAGTTATAAAACAGGCCAAAGTGCAAGCGGTACTCACTAATGCGAAGGATGCCGAAGCGCAAGTGGTACTCACTAATGTGAAGGATGCCAAAGCGCAAGCGGTACTCGCTACTGTGAAGGATACCGAAGCACTAGCAGCTCTCTATGTTTATGAAATACACCGAAGCGCAGGTGGTACCATTAACAATAAGGTTTTTTTTATTTACATTAATATACAGGCAAAAATCCTCTATTTCTAACTAGGATAACATACCTACCATAAATCTATTGTAAACCATTTTTACAATTATACTACAATTTTATTGAATAAAAGTTTCACGCAGAAAGTTTCTAAATTATTAATGCAATGCAATAATTTCAGGTTACTGATTCCTGCCTGGCTCGCTGAAACGGATTATTTTCGAATAGAAGATTCAGAAGTATTAAATCATTATGGATAAAACTAAGAATAAGTTATATAAGTAGCACAAGTTAAAATTTATTTTGAAATTTAAACACTGCCATGTTAAATTTAAACATAATGTTAAATAGTCGATATTTTTTTTAATTACTTATTACTATTGCTCTTTTTTATTATCATTTTAATTGAAAATATATAATAAATAAATTGTCAGGTAGAGCTAGGAATAAGTAACTTAAGTTAAAACTGATTTTCAAAGTAAATCCTGCCATGTTAAAATAAGCATTTCTTAAATTGTCAATTTTCTTTGTTAAGTAACTATTATTATTTCTATATACTTTTGTATTTTTTTTTATTTTTTTTGTTGTTTTTTTGTTGTATGAAATATGATTGTTATAAGTTGTGCAGATAAACGTCTAACGAACGATAAATGTATTTAAGATGATAAGCTAGTACATTAATATATAAATATTTTGGTATACTTGCACGAAAATTAAAACGAATGTTATGCCTCGACCAATTACGTAATATTTGGCAAAACTGAAAATATAAATAATTATGTTACATATATTTCATTTGTTAATGTATGAGGACATAGAAGTTGTAAGCTCGAATGGCCGAAAAGGAATGAGGACATTCCTGCCTCAGGACGGCCGTCTGTTAGAAAATAGTCAATTTGTAACTTTAAACTGTCTCGAAAACGAATTCAAATGAGCTATATTGGATACAAAATCAATTAAATTATAAAATTAGTGGCCAGTTTCCGTTTAAAAAGAATGAATATAAATGTATTTCAAAACTCTCGCTTCCGGCGCCACTTTCGCGTGTTTTTTGGTGTTAGGGAAGTGGCGGGGAAGGACGAAATGACAGCTGTCTTGAGGCAGGCGAAGCGGCATTGCTGGCATTCGTACTGAGTCTCTCAAACAAACCAGTCGTTACCATTAGCTTGAATATTATGTTATTGTTATTAACTTGTGATTTTGTAGAAGAAAATAAATAGCAGAACAATATTATTAAGTTTTATTTTAGAGTCGTTCCTAAAAGGTCAGTAATTTTAATAAACTGGTTTGGGTCTAAGGTAAGATACATTCAGGAAATAAATATTGCTGTAATTTAGGTATGTTATGGAATATAAAAGTAATTAGAATCTTCGACGTGATAGCTAAATGGGTAGAACACCAGTTATCGTGCAAACGACTAGTGTTCTAATCCTTGGTCGGGCCTACACCGATTTGTCTTTTCTAAAGAAATATGTGTGTATAATTTATCATGGTTGTTAACGGTGAGAGAAAACATCGTCAGGAAACCCACATGGCTGAGTTGTACTTAGTCATGTGACAGCGTACTCGTAGAAAAAATGGCGATAGGCCTACCCCCTATCACGTGAGTGCACTGTCCATGCAAAATGTGGGTACTCTGAACAGCAGGTGACAAAGTCACG
Organism: Bedellia somnulentella; assembly: GCA_963576735.1. Lineage (NCBI taxonomy): Eukaryota > Metazoa > Arthropoda > Insecta > Lepidoptera > Bedelliidae > Bedellia > Bedellia somnulentella. The sequence goes on from OY755172.1 coordinate 16,593,452, forward strand.
TGATGTTCAGAAGTATTAGTACCTCTGCCAATCCCTTCAGGGATATTCGGCGTGAACGTTTATGTATTATTATGTCTTATAATTAGAATCTACGCAGGAATTCCTGTTTAGGTTTATGGTAAGTCCATTAAACAGTAAAGTAAGCTGATTTTAAATAAGGATAAATAAATTTCAAGGTGTTTTGTGTTCATTTTATCTACCATTCAGCCAGTAATTTGTCTCACTCAGTATATACTTGCTGCTTTCAGGTAATTTTGCGGATTTAAGCAGAATGTACTATTTTACTGGTTCAAATTTATTTGGTCAATGGTTCAACTCTAACAATATTTCATCAAAGTTTGAGGAAATACTTTTTCCAAAACATTTAGCATCATGTGCAGTGGAACTGTGTGGAATAACATGGTCACAAGTAATATTTTCCGTGAACAAAAAGTTTTACATAATTGGTTCCTGGCTTGGCATTAAAAACTGCATAACAGAAGTAAAACTTCCAAAAGAATGTTCTTTTTCCCAAACCTTGTTCTTAGTGGCCAATGATTATAATTTGTATTTAATTAATAACCAGACTAATGATCTTTGGATACTGGAATTCAACAAATATAGTGATTGGAATTGGCAACATAAAACCATTCAACTTAATATTGAAAATTCATTAAATGTTGAGAATGCTCATAAGAAGCTAAAAGTGGACAATATCATAAAGAAGGTAGTAGCTACAAATACATCACTACTTCTACTTACTATACATGGCTCTGTTTTCATTAAAAAAAAGACCTGCACGACAAAACATAATGATATCCCTAACGAACTATTCAAACTAAGGTCAACTCCCACACAGTCAGCAGAATTCATAAATAACTTTTTCATTAACATTATGACAGATGACACAGCCTTACTTTTTTCTGCAAAAACAATAGACGAAGCTTATAAATTCGCTCAATTTGGCTTTAGTATTGTGAATGACTGGCTTTTTAATAATTTTCTGTCCTTGAATACTGATAAAACTATGTATATAATTTTCGCAAGGAACACTTCTACAACATTACTCAATAACACCCCGCTTTATGCACATCACCGCACTTGCACTGATAGCGCACCATGCCTATGCTCAACTATCTCCAAAGCAATGAACATCAAATATCTTGGAATTACTCTCGACGTTACTTTAACTTTTAAGGTCCATATTAATGCACTCTGTAATAGAATTAGAAAACTTATAGTAATATTTAAAAAGTTGAGACACATATGTGACTACGTTTTAATAAAGCAAATCTATCAAGCGCTTGGTCAATCCTTCCTGACTTATTGCACAAAATCTTGGGGAGGTGCTGGCATAACCACTATGTTAAAATTGGAACGAGCTCAAAGAGCGCTACTTAAAGTAGCTACTGCGCGCCCTTTCTATTTCCCTACTACCGAACTATATAAAAAATGCAAAGTGCTAACTGTGCGCCAGCTCTTTATTCTATTCACTGTTCTAAAACAGCATGCTAGCTTATACTTCAACCCTGATACACTAAACAGGAGGCGAAAGGATATAGTATGTTTGAATATCTATAGTGCAAAATTTTCCATTACAAATAGATTCTTTATATTTTTAGGACCATACTTATATAATAAAATTAATAGATTACTAGTATTATATAACTTAAACAACTTTGAATGCAAAAAAAAACTTCAATCGTGGCTATTAAATCTTACATACACGGAATCAGAGGAATTGCTTAATATAATAAGTTAATATAAGTTTAATTAATATAAGTATTAATTTTTTATCATAATAACACAATTAGTTAGATACAATCGATTATGATAATAATTTATACACTACTTACCAATACCATTATATGAAAACTGATAGTTTAAGCCTTTTTTGTTTATTGTTGCCTGAAATACAGGTAAATTACCTAGCTCAGGAACAGGAAAATGTTATATTTTGTACTTTAAATAACTAACTAGGTTAAGACGAATATTATGTACTTTTGAAAACTGAATAATTTTTTTATTTATTTTTAATTATTTATTATTCTGCCAACCCGAAGGGAGTAACTGCGTGAACGTTTGATTTTTGAGAGTTGAGTTGTTACAAAAACTTCCTGCCTGACATCTGAAGTAAAAGCTTAAAACCACTTATAGAAATTGATGAGAATTAATTCTACAGAGGATTATTGTTGTTGGTGATTCTTTTATATTATCCATGTACTATCGGCACAGAATAGCACTAACTCGTCTTTTCACAAGGGTAAAAAACCGTGACTTAGCAAATTGGTCGCTTTTTCTCACCAATTACCTACAACCTTTATTATTCAATCTTATCCCCACTCAAGTTCTAAAAGTAGCTAACGAATATCCAAAGCTGAACCTTGGCAACCCTTTTTTTCAATTTTATAGTCGTGATTATATTCCCATCACCAACAACCTTTATTTTGCCATCTTTTTCCCACTCAACTTTCCAAAAGTGGTTGAGGAATTTCTAATTCCTCTGTTCTGGCTACCCCTTCTAGGGGTTTATGGCCGTGATTATATATATGATTATATTTTTTGTATTTAAGTGGCTTTTGATAGTCTATAATAGCTAAGAATAATAGACACATACAAAAACGTTTATTCATAAATATATTCTCGGCTATAAATGCCAAGTTGGGGTAGACTGAGCTACGGAATTAGTAATTCCTCAGCCACTTTTGGAAAGTTAAGTGGGGAAAAGATGGTAAAATAAAGGTTTTTAGTGAGGATTACTCCAATACCGTTAGTCGCCTCTTACGTACACTCACCGGAAGAGGGGTAGTGCTAATGCTATTCTATGCCAACACTATATAGCAAGGAAAAAGGTTTATCTAGTGTTTTAACTGCAAGGTTGAATCACTGAGGCACAATACAGTATTTATTTGCCATTTTGTATCACAAAACTATAAAAACTCAATGCGTACGCAAGCGTGAGCGACGAATGGCTGGGTTGTGACGTCACATCGTCACCTTCCCGCGCCAACCGCAATTAACTCCGTCGGCCGAAATGCGCACTTTGAACCTAAACATTTCAGTTATTTTTCAAGTTATGAAAAAAGTAAAAATACAGTTATTCTCATAATTTTTTGTAGATTTATTTGGCGTATAAAATAAAAAAAAACGTCGGTCAGGTCCATTACATCAGTAAAGTAGGATAACTGAGCATAACAATGCGCACCTTGTAATGATGATTGTATGAATTACACGTGAATGCTCGCCAGTCAGGGAGGTGTTATTGTAATGTAATGCTTAAAGACGAATCAATAATGTTCCAGTACACTGGAATGCTCCCAGTGAGGGACCACCTTAAGAGACAGGTAGGCTCATGGTGAGTTTCATTCGAAATTTCGTTTTCGATCAACTACTATTATTATCATTATTTTACTCCGGCGAAAACAATCGCGAAGTTTCTCCTAGGAAAAGAAAAACTTAGTAACATGCCGCCCAAAAATTCCGCAGCCACACCATACCCTCCACATTAAAAAGAAAAATCAAAAATTCTTTATTCAGAAAAAAGGTACATCAGTTTTCAATTATGGTCTACTGCACCTGAACTAGGCTCATCACCCGTATCTCAGGTTACAGCTTTCGTTTCTGGTTTCCATTAAAATTTAAGGTAACTAATTTTTACATAAAGAATTGAAAACATAAAATATTTATGATAAAATCTCTAAAAAAATGACGTTGATGAAAGAATGACGACATTAACCGACGACAAGCCAGCCGCCGCTCCTTTGGTTCCTGGCGAACTGAAGCCCTCCTTGACATAGCACCTATTTGACGAAAAGCTTAATGCATGGTAATGATATCCCATCGCCAGTCAAGATATGTACAGAACCACAAAAGGAGGAGTAGGAGGCCATCATCAACGATGCCTCCTAATACAGTCTAAGTCCTCAAATCCAACCTCCAGCACAGTCACGCGGCGCCGGCTACCTTACGCAGTGTTGGAGGCAAAACCGAGCAAAAAAACAATAGCTCTAGTGGTATGTAGCTAGTTAGACAAGTTATGTAATTTGGCTATTTTGTCTGCTGACAATTATATGGCACGATTTTTAAACTTTGATGATGTAATCTACTGTTGGGGAACAAAAAGCTAAAAATTAGAATTTTCTTAACAAAAATCTTATAGATATAAAAAAAATATTGCTTTGTAAATATATGCAGGTTTACTCACGACGTTGTTCCTTTACCGAAAAGCTAGCGAATAGAAGATTAATGCTTTAAAATATTATGTTCTATGGAAAAATGTGAAGTCTCTAATACGCATTGAACCAGCGTGTGCACTACAGACTAGACTACTCCTCTCTCACCTAAGAAGGAGGCTTATGGCCATAACGCGTACGTAACGAGTACGCTGAAAATCTCAGATTATTAAAATTTAATTGAGTACAATGTAACGATTTTTAATGATCCCATCAAAAAAATTGCTTCGGGCCCCAGATGGTATAGTTACGCCACTGTTTTTTGCAAACCAAATTTTTAAATGGTATGGACAGTAATTACTTATTTTAATTATAAACGCCTTGCTGCCTTGCTCTACTTTTCTGTAACGAGTTCCCACTATTTTAGGGGGTTTTAACTAAGTCCAAAGGATAAATAACTTTGAGAGTAGGTAACACTAAGATAGGTTTGATTGATTGATTGATTGCTTCGAACACAGCAAACTGTAAATTATTGATGATGGAGATTGGATAAAATTTTGATGTTTTGATGAAATTGTTTTGTTTTGATTTGATTGCTATTTTCTTTCATTGTTGTTGCAAGCAAATTTACTTGCTAGACTAATCACTCTGTTTATGTCGCAATTGCTGATAATATGTTCGGCTGATACCGTACCACCACGCCATTACAAATATGAAAAAGAACTAGAACTGGTTTGGGTCTAAGGTAAGATACATTCAGGAAATAAATATTGCTGTAATTTAGGTATGTTATGGAATATAAAAGTAATTAGAATCTTCGACGTGATAGCTAAATGGGTAGAACACCAGTTATCGTGCAAACGACTAGTGTTCTAATCCTTGGTCGGGCCTACACCGATTTGTCTTTTCTAAAGAAATATGTGTGGATAATTTATCATGGTTGTTAACGGTGAGAGAAAACATCGTCAGGAAACCCACATGGCTGAGTTGTACTTAGTCATGTGACAGCGTACTCGTAGAAAAAATGGCGATAGGCCTACCCCCTATCACGTGAGTGCACTGTCCATGCAAAATGTGGGTACTCTGAACAGCAGGTGACAAAGTCACGTGATGTTCAAAAGTATTAGTACCTCTGCCAATCCCTTCAGGGATATTCGGCGTGAACGTTTATGTATTATTATGTCTTATAATTAGAATCTACGCAGGAATTCCTGTTTAGGTTTATGGTAAGTCCATTAAACAGTAAAGTAAGCTGATTTTAAATAAGGATAAATAAATTTCAAGGTGTTTTGTGTTCATTTTATCTACCATTCAGCCAGTAATTTGTCTCACTCAGTATATACTTGCTGCTTTCAGGTAATTTTGCGGATTTAAGCAGAATGTACTATTTTACTGGTTCAAATTTATTTGGTCAATGGTTCAACTCTAACAATATTTCATCAAAGTTTGAGGAAATACTTTTTCCAAAACATTTAGCATCATGTGCAGTGGAACTGTGTGGAATAACATGGTCACAAGTAATATTTTCCGTGAACAAAAAGTTTTACATAATTGGTTCCTGGCTTGGCATTAAAAACTGCATAACAGAAGTAAAACTTCCAAAAGAATGTTCTTTTTCCCAAACCTTGTTCTTAGTGGCCAATGATTATAATTTGTATTTAATTAATAACCAGACTAATGATCTTTGGATACTGGAATTCAACAAATATAGTGATTGGAATTGGCAACATAAAACCATTCAACTTAATATTGAAAATTCATTAAATGTTGAGAATGCTCATAAGAAGCTAAAAGTGGACAATATCATAAAGAAGGTAGTAGCTACAAATACATCACTACTTCTACTTACTATACATGGCTCTGTTTTTCAACTACCTAACAAGATTCGAACAGACAAATGTAATGGCAAAGTATGTGATATTGACTTTGGTTATGAGCATGGTGTATTGTTAACAGAAAATGGTTATGTGTACACATGGGGTAACGGACGTAGATGTCAACTTGGCCATGGAGACCTACACAACTTAGATGAACCTAAAGAAGTTGAGAGTCTTGCTGGTATCAAAATATCACAAATAAAAGCTGGTGGCTGGCACACATTAGCTGTAAGTGAGTCAGGAGACCTGTACTGTTGGGGATGGAATGACTGCGGCCAATTAGGAATTTTAGATGATGAAAATACCGATGCAAAAAGTAAAACTAGTTATGCAATACCTACACTTGTTGACTTTAAAAACTGTAATGTTGATGTGGTAGTAAAAGATGTTGCTTGTGGCAGCAGACACTCCGCAGTTCTACTGAATGACTATACTGTATGGACTTCAGGGCATAATAAACATGGTCAATTGGGCTTTTGCCCAACTGAGACACCCTCAAAAGTTATATTTACCAAAGCTTTCAATTGTATTGGTGATATCAAGTTGTTATGTGGACCCTGGTGTACTGTTATTATGAGTGTATAGTTAACATTTAAACTTCTCCAGTAAAGATTTAAAAAATATTAAGGACTTCATGAAAACAGAGATATCAAAACAATTTGTAAATTTGTTGGTATTTAATTTGATTATAAATGTACAAATCCTACAAATTTATAGTGTTTAATGACCGAATTGTATATCTGTTTTAAGTTAATTGGCCTGTAAAGAAATAATTTGAATATTTATTGTATATAAACCATATCTGCAATTGTAAGTGAAAAAGTCATATTTAAATAGAAAGAAGAAATAAATAAAATCCTTCTATCACGAATCTCAATCCACACCACAGGCATCTACTTCTGCTTACCTCACTACTACTACCACTCTTTCAGCAGAGCATTTATAAAGCGGTTATTACATTACGCAATATTCAGACAGTCTTAGTAAGACTGTCTTAAAGTCTAACTAGACAAGCTCGCTATTAGACTTTGCTGAATACCGCATGCTAACTCATTTTCAAAGCGTACGTAGCCGGTGGCGGTTGTCATAACCGCTTAAGTACGAAGTGTTTGATTGGAATAATCTTTATGAATTTTCTGCCATAAATATGGCATGTCTCGATACAAATCGAGATCATTAAAAAGCACTTCTTTTTCCTTTGAACAAGCCATTGTACACGCCCCGCCACAGCAAAACACATGTCACGCACGCCTTCGCTCTGCGGCTGCCGCGCGATGAATGAACAGTCTAGCGTGCTAAATCATATTACACTACGCGGTATCATGGTATACCATCTCATACAAAATGTTTTTAATTACCTCTACGCCCAATAGATGGAGGTAAGATATAGTCGACTTTTAAAATAAAAACTTAAAGTGGCTAATTATCGTTTAAAAAGCCAAAATACAGTTAGATAAATATAACATTGTAATTTATTTTGTCACTTAATATCATAAAACATAAATTATTACAATTATAAGCAAAATATAAAAAAAGTGTATTTTTGTTTTTATGAAATTGTATTCCCAAATAATTATTGTAGAACTACATCTATTTAACTAAAATGTTTAGTGATTTCAACCACTGACAATAGATGGCGCCAAAATGAGATGGTGTTTATTGACGTATATTACTTGTTTTGATTTGCTTCCATCCAAGTAATCCAATTGGTGATAATTGTCAACTTAAAATAACACTACCCTATAACTACTCGTGGGTGATTGCAAGAGACGACTCACGGGGTATAGGGGCTTTTTAAGTGATTTAAATTTTTTAACGACCTCGGCGTACACGTTTTGACCAAAAAGAGACTGTGCTTAAACAAGTGTCCCAAGTTTGTCAGGGTCGTACAAAGTGGCGATCGATAATCTCTAACTATCCCAATGTGAACTAACGGCGTGAGAATATATATGTAATTTTAATTCCTGCCGCATCGCTCAAAAATAACCTTGTGCCATTTCTTATCACTATTTTTTAGCCGTGTAGTGTCGGCTTAGAATGTCGATACCCCATTTCTTCCGGTGGGTGAACGTAAGAGGCGACTAACGGTATTGGGGCTTTAGGATTTTCGGAGGCCCATCACTAACGATCATTTGTTTATACCATTTTCTCCCCTATCAACTTTTTAATGTGACTAAAGAGTTTCTAGCTCTGAAGCTCTGGCTACCCCTTCATGGGATTTATAGCCGTGAGTATATGTATGTATGTTACTTTTATATCTGTTAGTACTTTGTTGTAGAAAGTTGTTTTTTAGTGTTAGTACCTCTGCCTGCACTACCGTCGGGATTTGCGGTGTGAACGTTTGAATTAATATTAATAACTCAGTGATTGACTTTTTCGAAGCTTTGGCTACCCTTTCTAGGGATTTATAGTCGTAAGTATATTTATGTATGTAATAATGTTTTTTTTTAAAACAGCCAGGTATACAGCATTTTGCATTATGATTAAACAATGAGATTTATATTTTCTGTTACTCCAAGGGTATGAGAAATAATAATATGTATGTCAGTATGTGATGTGGCAAGATTCATAAATACTTTTTACAAATAGGATAAGTATTCTGTACTGTAGGTGTAGCGCGTAGATAGATAAAATAAAATAAGTAGTTTAATGACGACTTGGTAGCTCAGTGGGTAGAATACCGCTTATCTCGCAGACGACTAGTTTTCTAACCCTGGGACATTGTATTTGTACAAAACGGCGATGGGCCTGTCCCCTATCACGTGAGTACACTGTCCGAGCAAAACGTGGGTACTCTGAACGTGAACACCCGGTGACAATGTCACGTAAATATCAGGAGGGCAATTCTCGCAAGTTCGATATCACTTCTATCATAGAAATTATATCAAGTGTTAAATGTCATGTGAAAAATATCACAAAGTGAAATATATTTCTATTGATAGATTGAAACTGTATTCTCGCACACGGTAGTAATTTTTCCTTAGACATTAAAGAACGAAGACCGAAATCAATGATCCAAGCGAATGAATTGAATGAAAGGTCAGTTTAACTGTCATCTTAGATAGGAAAAGGTCTTCATATCTGTCAATATTTACATATGTTTTGGTTTGTTTAAATTTTCCTTTAGGTGTACTTTGCCAGTAACTAGCAAAGTCTGAATTCCCAAATGGACCATCCGACAACCGAATTTAGTTTTGGAAATTTTATAATGGAAAATTAATATATTTTTTATATTTTAATAATATAATTAACGTTGATCCAAGTAGACATTATTTACAACTTCTAAGACTATTTGATCTAGGATCCATTTAATATATTTACCTACATTTTAATTTTCTATCTATATTCAAACAAAATTTGAAAACAAAATGGCTACCGTTCGCACGACATCTTCAAATATCATCATATCGTCTGATCGTGACCACACGATATCATCCTTTGATATATATCATCATATCGGCTGGTTTTCAATAGAAAAATATCGATCAGATGAAGTGAGAATAGCTCAAGTCAAATATCGATCGCAAAATATCACAACAGTGATAAATATCGAAAGTGATATAATGTCTACCGTGTGAGAATTGCCCTCCAGAAGTATTGATACTACTGCCGACCCCGTTCGGGGATATTCGGCGTTAACGTTTGAGTTGGAGTTAAATGTCCGTATGCTTGCAGTTGAAACCAGCTATAGATTTTTTTAATATACTTCTCTCATAATACTTTCAACATTTTCAAATTATTAGCCGCTTTATGTGGAGAATAGATTATAAAAGAATCATTAATTTTGGAAATGGGAATTCGAGCCACATAACCCAGTAAAATTAATTATAATGTTTTATATATAATATTAAATGATACCATTTTGAGCTGACATTTTAGGATAGTAATAACCAGAAGTTTGAATGCGACAAACCCACAGATGCTTGTGGAATGTCAGCTTGTGGAAGATACTTTTTTTGATTAAATATTTGTGGTCTATCACCACATCGTCAACCAATCAATGAAATTAAACCCTCCAGCCACAAACTTTATTCTATGCCTCAAACTAAACAACTCAAATCATTTAAATCTTTTTGTTCATGAAAACCTCATGTGGGGATTATAACTAATAAATATAGAATAAATAAAGGAAAGAAAAATCTCGACACAGGCGCTCAATACCTCACTGACGGAATGATGCGGAGTAGTGCTATTATACGCCGCCACTACAGCACGAATACGTCTTGCACGATGTTATTAAATAAATAAATGTGTTTATTCTGTTTATTTTATTTTAATTAACATAATATCATTATTCACACATTTATTTTCGGCTATAAATCCCTAGAAGGGGGAGCCAGAGCTTAGGAATAAAAATTTCGTTCGCCACTTTTGGAACTTGTGTTGGGATAAGATTATAAAACAAAGATTTTTGATGGTGGGTCCCCAACAGAATCGCCTTAAAATCACCCAAAAGCCCCAATACCTTTAGCCGTCTATTACGAACCATTACGGTAAGATGGGGATGGCGGAATGGGGTAGTGCTATTCTAAGCCGACACATAGCAGAGAAGAATATCGACAACGACACTGTTAACATTACAAAGCAAAAATATCTACAAACGGATGTAATACTCGTACGCAATTGGCCTTGTCGACGATTTTGTCCTTGACCATATTTGCAAATTTGCAAATAAACATTTAGTGAAAGAAAGTCATAAAGTAATAAAATCTGTCTCGCTCGTGTCGTGTTACCGAGGCGCCCCGCCCCGCGCGCCCCGCAGCCGCCATTTCCTAATATTAGCCGAGTTCAGATATCGGTTGATATCGGGCTTTGTATCATTTGGTTTTTGTTTTTAGCGCCATCTGTGACTTTTTGTTGTACTGCTACATGCATATTTAGCGTCATCTAGCGAACAATAAAGAACTAGAAAATAGCCCGCCGAATAAGGGTATTTAAGCACATCACATTTCGTTGTATGGGATTGGGTATCTGTACTAGTATAGTATTATATTATCTGTGGCGGTATTCAGCAAGCAAGCAAGTAAGCACGGCCGAACCCATTCGGTCGCTCTAATTGGCCTAGACCTCGCTTTTATAACATACCCTTTTTATATTATAAATCGATAAAGGACATCAAACTAAACAACTTTGCCCATGGAATGCCTATCTAAAATATAGTAATTTTCAAAAAAATATAATAATTAAAAATTGTCGTACCTAGTTCAAACTGAGAATGTATAGAATGAGATTCCTTGCTTCAGTGAAAATAAAAAATAAAAAAAAAACATCTGATATATGCTTTTCGCTCTGTAAACAAAAATATAACTTCTTTCTGCATTTTCCAGTTGTATTGATCGTCGTTGAAAAATAATATCATGAAAATAAACCGGTAAGCGAGCGATTGAACTGGAAAATACCGAAAGAGGTTATGTTTTTGTTTACACCATAGATCAAATGTTTTTTTTTTATTTTTTATTTTCACTGAAGCAAGGAATCTCATTGTAAACAATGAGAAAATACAGAAAGAAGTTATATTTTTGTTTACAGAGCGAAAAGCATATATCAAATGTTTTTTTTTTATTTTTTATTTTCACTGAAGCAAGGAATCTCATTGTATACATTCTCAGTTTGAACTAGGTACGACAATTTTTAATTATTATTATATTTTGAAAATTACAATATTTTAGATAGGCATTCCATAGGCAAAGTTGTTAAGTTTGATGTCCTTTATCGATTTATAATATAAAAAGGGTATGTTAAAAAAGCGAGGTCTAGGCCAATTAGACAGGCTAACTTGCTAACTCTTATTACACCATGCTCAATCTAAGTTAGACTGTCTGAACATTGCGTAATGTAATAACCGCTTAAGCATTTGTTGGCCCCACTCACTGCTCATATGGAGCTGAGCGTGACATTGGAAATAAAGCGTCAGCTTACACGCACACAATACGTACATCCAACACAAAGGGCCGCCGCCTTTTTTGAAGTGGCAAAATTACACACTATACAAACTATGTATACGGTCAGTTCTCTCGCTCGTACGGTAGTATTGCGATCGCACGCGCCGTAGGTTGCCTGATACGACGCCTTCAGGCGCTACAGAATAGCTTCATGCGAAAGAGGGTCGGGGCAGATTGGTCTGTAAGAAACTATGATCTTCACAGAGACTCAGATTCAGGGATCACTTCAAAGAAACCTCACGTAGATACTTTGAGAAGATCCCTGATAGCTCTCGGATCCCGACGACCCGATCACCCGCGAGCTTAAGGTCTCGGAGGCCTCTCACTCCCGTGAACACAGATATACCACTCCGGACCCCGACTCCATACCTCCAAAAACCCAAATTAGTACCTCCCTTGTCTGCTACTGGCATATGATATGCCTCCCGTAGAGCGCGAAATTTATTTATTTATTTATTTATTTAAAGCCAACCAACAGTTCAAAAACAGAAATATCACATAAATAAGAACAGGTATATACAGCTCGGCTGTGTTAAACTAAAAACAAGTATGTCGTTTTACAGGAGAGCGAAAAAACATTTTATTTCTTTAAATTTAAATATTTCCTAAAGTGATTGTCGGATCTTGATGATCTTTGGATATGTCCGACCGACGTGATGTAGTTTCCTAATGAAATTAATATTTTTTTTTAACTTGACCTTTACAGTAACGCCAATGCAGAAAGAAAATGCTTTTAGCATAATCTTATCCTATTATTTTTATCAATAGTGCCTTAAATAAGTAGATATTTTGAGTTTTAATAATGTAGAAATAAGGGTCTTTCTATGAAGAATCCAACGGTGTAAAAAAAAGCAAACGCTCAAAAATCGACATACTTGTTTTTAGCTTAGAGCAGCCGAGCTGGTCCTTAAACCAATTACAGGTCAGCATATGAAAATACAATTTTGATAATTACACACATAAAATTTTAGTGAATTCTAATAAAAATAGAATTTACAAAGTAAGTTAAAAATAGCAATAGTTATAACATTAATTTTAAATTTACATTAAAGGATATTATTATGTGAAATCAAAATTTAAATTAAATTATTAGGCATGACAATTGAAACTTAAATAAAATAATAACTAACAAAACGATAATAATTAAAAATATTAATAAAATAAATTAAGTTTAGGAATTCTGATTAAATTTAATGTCAGATTGGGTAAGCAGAGTAACCTACAATAAAATAAAATAAAAATTATATATATTAAAATACTAAAGCTAAAGAACTAATTGTTTATACATTGATAATAATGTGAAATGAAGTTAAAATATAATTTAAAATACAATAAAATATGTCGGAACAATAATTGTGTGAGTATTATTTAACAAAGTAATTACAACATAAAACAAATTAAAAAATGCGACCTATCAATGAGGCAATATAGAAAGGTGAGAACCTATACCGCCTTTCCGAGGATTTTGCCCTTGAACAATTCCACACTATCATTGAATATATCTATAGTCTGATTTTTAATTCGAGTCAGTAAAATGACAGGTGCAACTGTCACTAACTGTCACTGATACATACAAAAAGATGTATCAGTGACAGTTGCACCTGTCATTTTACTGACTCGAATTAAAAATCAGACTTTAGTTGATGTGATTTACTCAAAAGATTATAAGTTTGCATCAGCCTATACAGTGGTTGATTTTGACCAACATTAGTTTTGCATTTTGGGACAGTAAATGTGTCTGCGCAAACTCTACGTGCGTGCAATCGTGGTACGTTAAAATTGATCTTTTCCAGCAGTTCAGGGCAGTTTATTTTGCTATGTATCATTTTGTGGAGAAAACACAGATCAAGCATTTTTCTACGGTCACGGAGAGATGTCATATTGAAATGTTGTAGCCGTTCTGTATATGAACACCTATGACTAATCTCTGGGGAATGATATGCCAAGTATCGAGTAAATGAACGTTGTATACAGATCCGGTAAAAAAAGTAATCTGAGTTTAGACAGTGCAGCAAAAAGATCCCGCCCTGTTATAGTTAAACTCAGCTGATGTATACAGATCCGGTAAAAAAAGTAATCTGAGTTTAGACAGTGCAGCAAAAAGATCCCGCCCTGTTATAGTTAAACTCAACAAACAAAGAAAACGTGATGACGTGCTTAAGGCTGCAAAAATCAGACGAAATATCACCACTGACGGAATTTTAAACTCAGAGCCAATCGAGAAATTATATTTTAACGAAAGGCTAACCAAATCTAAACGTCTGTTGTTTCGTGAAGCCAGAAACCGGGCCCGCCTACATAAGTTTAAATTTTGCTGGACCCGCGGAGGCCTTATCTATGTGCGCAAGGAAGAAAATCGACCACCAATTCATATATCTTCCCTATCTGAGTTGGACAGCAAAGTTGGACACTTGCCTACATGTGCAAATGGCGATATTTGCACTTAGTAATGTGTTGCTTACCGTCATTTTTAATTTAAGTTTCTTACTATCCTCATCCTTTGTCACTGTAATTCTGTCTTTTTTAATAATTGTATTACATTATGAAATAGTTATTTATCACTTATTCTGCCTTGCCATCATTATCTATACATTTAAGTCTAAACACACAAATAGTCACCAACTGAACACTTACATAAATCGTAACTCCTACAACAAACACTTTAAACACAATAGAAAAATATTGTTCTTGTCTTCTTACGTAAATATAATTGGCCGACGATATTTTTACAGAACCATAGTAAATATTGAAGTACACAGCGTGATGGGTAGATTTATTTTCAGCTATAATAGTACCAAAATTATTGCTGATGGCTACTCTTAACATCTTAGATGACATCGATGAATCGTACAGAATTCAATGTCACGTGATTGAAATCCCAGAAAAATGTAAAGATATTCTCGGTCGATATAATATAAAAATCCTCAACATTAACATAAGAAGCATAAATCATAACTTTGACCAACTTTTAATAACACTGAAAAGGCTTAATATTGACTTTGATGGTATTGTTCTCAGTGAATGTTGGCTTAGCGAATCTTCCCCCATTCCCGAAATAATTGGATATAATTGTTTTCACTCTATTCGTCGCATTAATAAAGCTAGTGGAGTAGTTATTTATGTTAGGGACTGTTGGTCTGCGGAATGCCTTGAATTGGAGATAGAGGAAGCCAATAACGTTTTAGTAAATGTAGAAAATTTATTCTCTATATTAGGCCTGTACCGTCCACCCTGCTTTTCGAACCCAGAAACCTTCATAAACTCTCTGGAATCTTCTCTTTCTTCTGCAACCCATTGCTCTCACCTTATCATTGCTGGAGATATAAATCTAAATATTTTAGGACCGGCGGCAGATAGCAAATATGCGTCTGAATACATTGATGTTTTATCTGGTTTAGGACTTATATCCTCGATCAACAAGCCGACTCATGATAAAACAAACATTGATCACATTTTTGTCCCTTCCGGCGGTCATGCTGAATCCATCGTCTGCAAAACTGATTTAACAAATCATAACCTATGTATGGTCGGGATTACATTCCCATCAACTTCAAAACGTCAAAAAAAATCAGGTTTTGTCGTCAAAACTGATTTTGATGGTATCCGTCATACGTTGGAAAATGAGGACTGGGATACCTTTTTGCATAACTTGTCACTGGATGAAGCAGTTACCAGCTTTTCTGACAAAATAGAAAAAGTTATTGCCGATAATACCAAGCCTGTAAAAATCCCCCATTCAAAGGTAGTTCTAGCAGACTGGATGACCCCTGGGCTTCTAAGATGTTCTCAACATAAGGATAGACTTCACGCTAATTGTAAGAATGATCCAAATAATACAGTCACTAAACTAATTTACACTAGATACAGAAACTTTTATATTTCACTCTTAAGAAAAGTCAAATCAGATTATTTTAACTCGAAATTGATGGAATGTAAGAATTCTCCGAAAAATCTCTGGAAAACCATAAATAACATTACAAGAAGGAATCAAACCCAATCAAAGTCCTGTGATCTTGCCTTGATTAAACAAGATGAGCAACAATCCGTGGATTATGTCAATGACTTTTTTGTCAATATTGGCCCTACCTATGCAAAAAAGTTATTGAATAAAACCAACGAGACTGAGGAATCTTTGGAATCCAAAGTTACAGCTCACTCGCAATCACCACCATACTCACTGTTCCTAGCTCCCACAGACCCCACCGAGGTATTTAATCTGATCCAGTCCCTGGATAAAAACAAAGGTGCAGGTTTGGATGGAATTAGTATTAATCTTATAAAGACATTAGCTCCCTGCATTTCATCTCCATTAGCCTCTATTTTCAATCTTAGTATTTCGCTGGGGTTATTTCCGTCGAAATGGAAAACGGCATTAGTTAAGCCGATCCATAAATCTGGCCCCAAAAACTGTCCGAATAATTACCGTCCAATTTCCCTTCTAGGTGCCTTCTCAAAATTACTGGAACGTATCATTAACAACCGGTTGATAAACTTCCTGGAATCTAACAAACTGTTAATGGAAAATCAATTTGGCTTTCGGAAAGGCAAGTCGACGGAACAGGCTGTCCATCTCTTGACAGACAAGATATCATCTTTGCTTGACAGGGGAGACAAATGCATAGGTATCTTTCTTGACCTTGCCAAGGCGTTCGACACTGTATCCATCCGTATTCTGTTAAGGCGCATGGAGGCTATGGGGATTCGAGGTGTCGCTTTGGATTGGTTCAGGAGTTATCTCTCAAATAGGGATCAGTGTGTAGTCATCAACAAAGTTATAAGTAGTCCCAAAGATACGTTTTTTGGTGTTCCACAAGGAAGTATACTCGGCCCAACCCTCTTTTTGATTTATATTAACGATATTTCCTCTATTAAATTAAAAGACACAGATCTTCTTTGCTATGCCGATGATACGGTCCTACTTTTTCATGAGAAATCATGGCAAAAAGTCCATGCTATCGCTCAAAAGGGCATTATAAAGATATCCAAATGGCTGAACGATAGCATACTAACATTAAATACAACCAAGACGGAGTACATATGCTTTCACAAAACCAAGGCCTCAGCTCCCTGCAATACACTTCCTCCCATCAAAATACATGACACTCGCTGTGTCCTGTCATACACGGATGATTGCTCGAGCTCTTGCTCATGTGAATCAATTACAAAAACCCGCGTTACCAAATATTTAGGTGTACACATCGACGAAAATTTGAATTTCCGGGAACATATTAGCGTCACAGCAGCTCGCGTTCGCAAATTGATTCATGTGATGAGGCTTCTCCGTGAAGTGACTACCGGTAGTGTTTTAAAATTCGTTTATACTGCCCTCTGCCAGTCAGTCATAACCTACTGCATCCTTGCATGGGGTGGATGTGCAA
This sequence comes from Bedellia somnulentella, assembly GCA_963576735.1. Taxonomy (NCBI): domain Eukaryota; kingdom Metazoa; phylum Arthropoda; class Insecta; order Lepidoptera; family Bedelliidae; genus Bedellia; species Bedellia somnulentella. The sequence goes on from OY755172.1 coordinate 16,610,800, forward strand.
CCACCATTATGATTACACTGGAGAGAGCCCAAAGAGCCGTCTTAAAGACTATGTTAGGAAAGCCTCGGCGATTTCCGACTTCAGCCCTATTTACTGAGGCAAAAGTACTAACTGTACGTCAAATCTTCTATCTGAGGTCAACAGTGCATACGCAAAAGGAGGTAATACTAGCCGACTTCACTGAAAATTCAAAAAGAGTTTTTACGGTAACAGTACCTTTAGTGAAAACTAGCTTCGCTCAAAAGTTTATGAAATACCTTGGACCATTTATATATAATAAATTTGAAAAAATGCTGGCGAAACTACGAGAATGCAGTGTTCGAGAATGCAAAAAAATTGTTGAATGTAAATTACTAGCTATGACATACAGGGAAACAGAAGACATAATGAAAGTTGTTAAATAAGAGCAATATACGCACACAATCTCAAACACTTACACACTCACCTACATACTAACATAAACACACTTTTCCTTATACATACCTTACACCCACACATGCAGCGGCAAGAGTTAGATTAAGTACGTGTCTATTATATAATAATTTAGTTTTTTTTTTTTTATTCATTATCTTTTTTACCTTAATTGTATAGTATAGTTTTCCATAATTCGTTTTTGATTATAGATTGTAAGTCCATTTTGTTTTTTTTTAGTATTAGTTTTTCCTAGATTTTAAATAAACGCATAGTATTGTAAAATTTAGTAAAAATGTAAGTGTAATTATTAAATGTTCGCTGCGATACAGGCATTGCCTAGTGCAGTGAACTAGTGAAAGCTTGTTGTATGTTATTTTAATCGCTTATGTTAATAAAGTTTTTTTTTTTTTTTTTTTTTTATATCCTCGATCCTTTCACCATGAGACAAGTAAAGGGGGTTTCAGATAACACTACCGAATTCCAGAATGCTACGTACTAGAGTGTTGAATAAATAAATCTTGGTGGAAATGTTTTTGAAATCTTTGGCAATCCTTTTAATAAAGCCCACTACTCTACAAGCTTTTCCAATCATATTTTCATAATGGGGAATAAATGATAATTTGTCGTCCAATATGATACCTAGATCTCTAATTTTAGTTACCCGTTCTAATGGTTCACCGTTAATATTGTTTGAACTTTGAATAACGTTTTTCTTTTTGGTGAATCTAATAAAATGACATTTTGGGATATTTAATGTCATTTTATTGTCGAGACACCATTTTGATAATCTGTCTAAATCGGATTGCAATAATTCAATGTCATTTTCTGTTATAATCTCTTTATGAATTTTAATGTCATCTGCGTAAATTGAATAGTTACTATATAAGAAGCAATTTGTTATGTCGTTAATAAATAAATAAAATAAGATTGGGCCAATATGTGATCCTTGAGCTATTCCCGAGGGTGAAAGGTAACTCAACGATTCATAATTCTTTACTGCCACACAATTTGTCCGGTTACAAATGTACGATTCAAGCCAGTTTAAGAACTGCCCGGTTATGTTGAATTGCGCTCTCAATTTATAAGGAAGTAGGTCATGACATATTTTATTAAACGCGTTAGAAAAATCCGTGTATACTGAATCAACCTGCGAACTCTTGTCCACAATGTGTATGATATCAGTAATGTAGCTTGCTAAATTAGAGATAACACCTTTATTTGCCTGAAACCCGTGTTGCGAAGCATTGACATATCCTTTTGTATGATTGACAAGTATTGGGCACAACAATGACTCAAAGACCTTCGAAACGGCTGACAGTAACGATATAGGACGGTAATTAGTGACGTCATTTAATTCACCTTTTTTATGTACTGGAACTACGCGGGACAACTTCCATAAATCAGGAAAAAACCCCGTTTCTAATGACTTATTATAAATGCAAGTTAGAGGATATGAAAGTGCTTTAGCACAGCGTTTTATAAAGATTGGCGGAATGTCATCGGGTCCAGGTCCTTTTGAGATATCGAGAGATTTTAATTCCTTCATGACTTTGCATTCTTGGAGTTGTATTATACTTAAAGTTGAGGAAGGTATATTTTCCGCGATGCGATCGTTGCCCGGACCAACTAGCCGCTGCGAAAGCCCAGCGTCGGAATCCGTATTATAAATGATATCTGAGCATGTGGAATGAAAGTGGGAGGCAAATAAATTAGCAATATCCTGCCCGTTATCAGCCGTTTCGTCAGCCTTTCTCATGGTTAGTGGTATGGTGGAACTTGCTTTTTTCATTTTAACGTAACTCCAGAATAGTTTAGGATTTTTTCTAAGATTAGTTTCCGTCCTACATAGATATTCAGAATAGCAAGTATTCATCAATTTATGACACCTGGCCCTTAAGAGTTCAAACTCGAACTTATCCCTAGGATTACGAAACCGTCTTGCCTTACTCCTTAGTTTTTCCTTTTCTTTTAAAAGGTTAATAAGGTTTTTGGTGAACCATGGTGGATGATTGCGCGTTTTATATTGTTTTTTCGGAATCAGTTTAAATATTGTAGCATTAATTATTTCGTAAAATTTTGAAACCATCTCATTTATATTCTTAATACTAGCGAATTCAGTAGACCAATCAATTAAACTGAGTTCGTAATTAACAGCCACATAGTCGGCTTTATAGAAATTATAACTTGTACGCGTATTTGTTGATAATGATTGGGTATTAATATTTATAAATTCAACATTTAAGGGAGGGTGGTGTGAGTCAACTTTGCTTAAATAGTTAGGGGAACGAGTAACGACACAGCTCATGTTAGTGATAACTAAATCCAACACCTTGCCGTTCGAATTGGTAATACTGTTAAGCTGATGCAAACTAGAAAGTGCTAGAAAATCAACTAAGGCAAAACCAAGACCGTTTTGAAAGTTATTGGCCAAGAGCCCAACCTGTTCTGGGTCAGGAGTCCATGAAATAGACCCGAGATTAAAGTCGCCTAACAAGAGCACACTATCAAAACTATACAATACATCGGTTGTATTACCCAGAAAAGACTTCAACTCAGCTAGCTTCACGGGAGGTGGCATGTACACGCAGCATACTCCCACTCTGTTCCTCGTTCCATTCAAAGTTATTTCTATAGAGATCCATATAACCTCATTACAATCTTCATAATGAGAGAGGCGCATTGAGTTGTATTCATTTTTAACTGCAACAACCACCCCTCCTCCGTCCATTCCAGCACCAGAAGACTTCAATTTGCAGCGATCTCTGCGGTAGACTTGGTATCGAGTGTCAATGAACTCTGAGTTGTGTATACTGGCATTTAACCAGGTTTCCGTTAAAACAATAACATCATAATTTTCGTTTAACATTTTTAAATATATATCCTTGGTTTTAGTCCTTAAACCTCTTACATTTTGGTAGTAGATTGTGAATTTTAATACATTAAGCCAGTATTATTTTTGTTATAGGTTTCAACAGGTATACTTAAAGAAGAGCTAGACCTTCAGAGCTTTTAATTTGTTTAGCTTGTGAGTTCTCATCTTTTCTTACTAGTATGCGACCATTAGGAATCCACATAAACTTATATCCCTTTTCTTTAGCTACTTTTCTAGTTGCAGCGTAGAGTTGCTTATTTGAGGGTGACAGATGTTCCGATATATAAACTTGAGCCTTTGTACCTCCATATCCGAGATGATGGGAGTTTACTTTCTCCTTGGGGTTTGATCGGTTAAATTTAGCTACCGCCGCCGTGAGAAACTCGTCGCGAATACGGGTACTGCCCAATCTAAGTACAATCGCTCTAGGTCTACTAGTGGAAGGATCAATTTTGCGAATCCGTGTGTAAGATAATATATCCGATTCTTTAATAGTGCTGGAAACCACTTTACCTAATTGTATTATAGTGGTTAAAATATTTTCGGAGTTGTTCTCAGGGACACCATTTATCTCTATATTATATTGCCTATTGTATTGCTCCAGAATGTCGAGTCGGTTTGAGAGATCCTTGATGGTCTTTTTAAGACAGGCATTTTCTTTGACTAGTTCGTTATTGGTTGAGTGAGACTTATCAAACTCCGCCTTCATGCGGTCAAATTCAGCACTCATAAATTGAACTGACTCTGATATGGCACGGAACTCTGTCAAAGCATTCTTAAAATCAGCTAGTTCACGGATAAGGGTAGATCTCAGAGTTAAACTTATTTCTTTAGAAACTGATTCGTGAATTTCGCGACGAATCGTTGCCAACAGATCTTCATTCAGAGAGGCATTCAGGTCTGTAGTGGGTGACATTTCAAGTCTCGCCCGTTTACCCCTATTCACCCCTACGGCGGACGTGGTTAAATTCTTTTCTTCTCCTGTATCTACGTTCCGCTCTAGCTGGTCGGGAGAGCTCTTGCGGTTGTCAGCGACTGACGGGGGAGATCGTTCAACTCTAGGCATAGTTTCTTTCAAAGAATATAGAAATGAAATATAGAAAGCGCTCGTTTATTATTTCTTTTTACCGTCTCTCTACACGTCCCCAATCGGTTGTAAACGCTTGATGGCGAGCGGGGCGGCGGCGGCGGTGGCGGCTGTAGACGACGAGACAGTGGCTGAGTCACCGCGCTACGCGGTTGCGCGCGGCTGATCGAAAAAGTTGTGGTAGGTCCGGTCCGGATTTTGAGAGGTATTTTTGAAAATTCGGTCAGTTTCTCTTTAATAACTTCCGACTACACAAACTTAATCAAAAACTGATTTCACAATCACTTAGATGACACTTTTAGCTGCATTACTCATACACTTTATATCACTATTACTAACTTTAAACTAATTATATCGATTATTATATGAAGAACAAAATAATAACGATGTATTCCAAATGACAGTTAGAAATCGCACTGTATGACTTAAGTCTTAAGCCTTGGTCACCTTTTTATGATTCCTTTCTCCACTCTATCCGATTTAGAATAGAAGTACTCTTTTTTGCACATCAAACACAAATTATTTACAAAAATTAATAAAACGGTTTACAGTGAACTACAATTGGCGGTCTTATCGCTGAAAGCGATCTCTTCCAGACATCTTTGGAAGGTACGATAAGAAAATTAGTTATTCGGGTAGATGTACAAAACAAGATTTAGCTTAGGCACACACACGTTTGCCCCACCACAGCCCGCAGTAACCAGCAATACTCACTCGCGAACTACTCTCTACCACAATGTGCAATCAAAGAATTTCTTATTCTTAATATAAATACACATTCAGTGGATCCACACAACCATTGATATAATATAAAACAAGAGGCAGATGCCTTATAAGCTCGCGCGTAATGAAGACTCAAACACGTCCCAATTGGGGACCCAAACTTAACAGGAGAGCGTACTTACAAAAATATGGTAAACAAAAATGCAATTTATTATTAGTGGGGATCCTAGGGCTGGCACATACTTTGCCCAAAGAATAAGTATTGCCGTACAAAGGGGCAATGCAGCTAGCCTTTTGGGAACCCTTCCCCCTAGCGGCAGTGATTTTGAAAATATTTTTTATATTGTTTAATTATTATTTCTATCTTTTGTATATATATTTAAAACTCATAGATTAAGGTTATTCTGTACTATAATAAAATATAGTTAAATAAAAAAAAAATTATTACCATGCAATAAAGTTAATTATCTTTTAAAGACTGTCAAGCAGAGAAACGTCCTAGAACGAGAGCCGTGTGAGAGAGAAGTGTGTCCCGCTCGCGCGGTTGCCAGTCGAGATTAAGTTCAAAGAAAAACAAATTGAAACTTATTTATAGGGAATATTTTATAAAAAGCAGATTATTAACTGTTCCTTTTTTGTATTTTATTTAAATTATTATTGTCGCCTTTCGATTTGGAGATAAATAATTGGTTAAGTTTGGCAAAATTTTTGTATGTTTAATAATATTTGTCACGGGTATCCCCATCGAAACAAGATAAATGTGGTGTCCACAATTTATCATCTGTTTGAGTGTTTTGGAGCTTTTATCATTTAATTAAGAAAATATAGTGATAAATATGGGTTCATGTTATGGAACAATAAATAAAATAACCTGTATCATCTCGAACTTTACCACATGAATGCATTAAACGATTTGAATTTGAATATAGCTGTGTGGTGTCGGCTTAGTATAGCACTACCCCATTTCTTCCGGTGGGTGTACGTAAGAGGCGACTAACGGTATTGGGGCTTTTAAGGGATTTTTGGGCAATGCGGTTGAGACCCATCACCAACAACCTTTATTTCACCATCTTTTCCCCACGCAACTTGTAAGTATATAAGTATAAGCGACATGATAGTCCAGTGGGTAGAACACCCGCCCGAAAAACAGAAGGGCGTGAGTTCCAATCCTGGGACGGGCCTACACCAATTTGTCTTTTCTAAAGTCATATGTGTGGTTAATTTATCATGGTTGCTAACGGTGAGGGAAAACATCGTGAGGAAACCCACATGGCTGAGTTGTACTTAGTCATGTGACAGTGTATTCGTACAAAACGGCGATAGGCCTGCCCCCTATCACGTGAGTACACTGTCTAAGCAAAACGTGGGTACCTTCCCTGGAAACTAGATGGCGCTTGCCATGTGAGTTCAGGAGTGTTGGTATCTCTGCCAACCTCTTCGGGGATAAACGGCGTGAACGTTTATGTTATGTAAGTGAAATAAAATGCTATGTAGTGATGGCTTTAAATAGCACAAATCTTCTCCTACCTGCGTGCTTTGGAAAAGGTAACTGAGGGTTCTGGGTCTTTTGAAGTTTTTTATTTGATACTTTATCATCCTTTTAATACCACCTTCCTTTGCTTACCATCTTTTCTCTACTCAACTTCAAAAAGTGGCTGAGGAAATTTTAATTCTCAAGCACTGGCTACCCATTCTTTTATAATCTAATAATTAAGAATAAATATGTATAAAAAACACGTTGATTTACCAAAAACAATGTGTATATGTAAATACAGTAGTTTGCAATAGAATCCAACAATCATGTAAACAAACCAAATTGTCACGATTACTCCGTAATCACATACATTTGACGATCAATTATGAACATAGTCTGATTTCAACGAACGCACCATTGTTTTCACATTATCTTCAACACGATTTAACTTGTATTTATATGTTAAATTTGTTAAAACATTTGCAACGTAAAAATTTCGAAGTATTTGACAAGCTGTCATCTTAGTTTTTTACTCATCGAACTCTATAAGTCATTGAAAAGTTAGTGTTGTTAGTAATCTGAAGTCATCTTTTATTTTTAATTTAATAAATTATTTTAATATTATTTGAATACAATATATTTTTTTAAAGAGCTTAATATAATTAACCAAAACGGATTATATCCTAAGCCATAAAAATAATGGTTAGTTTTTAAAAATTTACAGGTGGCCATTTTGTTAGAATTGTCATTCACTGTTCTGTGGGTTCGCTGTGCATTAGTGTTTTCTGTTTCCGATTTCTACGACTTTGCATTCCCATTTTGGACTTTTGTTTTGCTTTACGATTTGGCTAGACATTTTAGACACGGCAAGCGATGACACAGTGGTTCTATTTATAATTACGGTCACCGGCGACACTTCTGAAAGTGATGATGACGAAGACGAAGATTTAAATTTGTTTAATAAACACTTTTTTTATATAAATACATACATATACTCACGCCATTAGTTCCCATTGGGGTAGGCAGAGACTATTGATCGCCACTTCGCACGATCCTGACAAACCTCTCTAGCTTCGTTTACATCGATCAATCTTTTCATACATGCTCTTTTATTCTTCATACATACTTACTTACTTCATACTTCGGACGCCAGCCTTTTTGAGCACACTCTCAATTTGGTCCAAGTGTGTTCTCCGTGGACGTCCTCTACTAACATTACCATCCACACTAGCTCTATAGATCCCTTTTACCAATTTTCTATCATCCATCCTCTCTATGTGCCCAAACCATCTCAACATTCCTTTTTCTATCTTTCTTACAATATCATCTTTCACACCACACTTTTCACGAATAACACTTTTTCTCACTCGGTCACATAATCTAACATTACAAATTTTTCTGAGGGACCTCATCTCTACTGCATTCACTCTGCTCTCATGCTTCTTCTGCCACACCCAACATTCGCTTCCATACATAAGCGTAGGAACAAGAACAGCATCATGCACAGCCATTCGGACCTTTTCAGACACCGATTGATAAGTCATTAGGCTATTCATTGCTCCATTTACCGCATTACCCTTTTTCACTCTTCTTTCAATATCTTCATCGCATTTTCCATCCCTTGTAAACAAACTTCCCAGATATACAAACTCCTTCACCTGTTCCACATCCTTACCATCAATCGCAATCACGCATTCTGTCACATCTTCCTGTCTCTCAAAAACCATCGTTTTGGTCTTATCCACATTCACCCTCATTCCCTTTCTTACAAAAGACTCGCATGCAATATTCATCATCTCTTGCAACTCTTCTGTCGACGATGCAAGTAGCACTTGATCGTCAGCATACAAGAGGCATTTAATGATGAATCCACTCATTCTTAGTCCATAATCACTTTCACGCAACTCTGTCAAACAGTCATCCATGAACAAATTGAAGAGCCACGGAGAAGCTTCACATCCCTGCCGGACACCCCTAGAGATTCCGAACCAATCAGTGTTTTCCCCGTTTACTCTTGCACACTCTCTTTTTTTATATATAATCAGTTTTATTTTATAGTCTATGGCTTATATATTTAATCTATTTAGTCAGTTTTATTTTAGTAACTATACAACTATGGGCCATAGTCTATGACTTAAAATTAAAATAATAAGAAAAATAAATTTAATTAAAATTAAATTCGAACACTATGACATCACTATGGGCATAAACCACAGACCACCCCCAATAGACTCCGCATACAGTATATATTTGTATGAATCCAAACTGGCAACTCTTGGAGGAAAGCACGTGTAGCGGGGAACAATGCACAATGCCTGTGATTGGCTCTTTCAAGGTCGCTCTATACTTGAACTCTTTAATAGTGATGGGACACATTTGAGAAATTATATTGATAAATTTGTTCGTAAGGAAAGAATAATAGATTTTAACATTCATATTTTTATTGTAAAGAAAGAAAGAAATGGAAATACATATACATGGGCCGGTAAACAATACCGGTGTCGTTGAAACGATAAGAAGCTTCAATCTATTTGGCTTTCATCTCGAGTAATTTAGAAAAACTCAAATATAAAAGAAATTCTATCAGAGCAAGATACTTGCTGGTACCCGCGACTTCGTCTGCGTCCTTTTTATTTTGATGTTAGGTTTTGCAAAAAGATTAAATAAAACAAATAAATAAATATATACGTATTAGTCCCAAACTAAGTAAGACTTGTATTATGGGATACTAACTTAACGATATATTTAATAGTATATAGTACACATATGAATAATACCTAAGACTAAAAAACAATCATTGAAGCTCATCACATAAATATTGCTCTGTAATCGGGATCGAACCCGCAACCTCCGGACCGGATTGACTTCGTAGTTCCCGTTCCGAAACCATTCCGTTCTAAAAGTATCTCTGGACATCCTTGACGTTATGCTAGAAAAAGAGGTAATCACGATCAACGTAAAGAGTGAATGTGACGGAACTATGGTGTTGACCAGTTTAAATTGATCTCTTGAATTGCAATTTAATTATGATTTGATGCTTAGTAATGGAATGTAATACCGTCTTTTTGGTAGTTGTATTTTGTGGTTGATTTCCCACACCACTTTATAAAACATGTATGCATTTCAAAGCAAAAGTAATAAATAAAACAGTATGTATAAATATTTTTGATGCACGAACACTCAGTTCCTAGTTCTGGTCGCAACTGAAACAGTGCGGACAACAAATTTTATACTTCAACTCAATTAGTCGGACGTGTTGCCGATATCGAGTGCCCTGTAAGCGGAATCTATAGGGGGTTATCTATGGCATAAACAATACGCTGTCAATGTCAGTTCGCCATATTTGTTTACATGATTGTTGGATTCTATTGCAAACGATTTTATATGTGTTTTTATAATATTTTTTATAATGTATGTATGTAAATATAGTTAATAAATAAAGGAAAGAAAAATTTCGACACAGGTGGGGATCGAACCCGTGACCTCGGGTATACGCCCCCATCGCTCTGCCAATTGAGCTACTCTACGTCAAAGGCTGCGAGTTCATCAGGTCCCCACATGAGGATTTCATGAACAAAAACATTTAAAATATGTAAATATAAGTGTTTTTGTATCCTTTAGAGGAACTCTTATTAAAACACCAACAGATGGTCACCCTACTTAAAACGAGACACAGTTAGCTAGTTAGCCATCCTTTTTCAGGACACTTTAGGTCGTCAGCGCGCGTTCCTGTTTAAATAATACTTCCATGGATCTAGGCTCTTAAGTCCTTGACAGAATAAAAATGCTAACGTGTGTGATTCAGAAGTGTACCAATTATGACTCCAAATTAAACAAAATACAAGGAATCTCCTACCACATGTGAGAATGCTAATATATTTAGATTATATAATAGATTTCAATAATTTTTCAAACATAAATTAAATATAGGGTCGAATTGAGAACACTCCTTTTTTGAAGTCGGTTAACAATCTAATAAAGTAATAACAGACGCCAATATTTTAATGAAAAGATTGAATGATTGAAGAGAAAACATTTGAAGGGCAGTCATCAAAGTTATAAGAATCTCTTTTATTAGCAATAGCATGCTCTTTCGCATCTTTAATTTCACTCATTAGTATCACTGTTTATGCGTACAGTTTCGGATTGCTCGGAACAGATTTAAAAGTCAATGGCTCTGAAGATCACGTCTCTGTATTTATAATTTATCTATGCTTGTACTTCTAACTTTCAACACCAGTCGAGTCAGAGAGGGCGCACACGAGCAACTTTTGTTTCCGCAACTATTTTGTCTCCTTCATCAAGTCTATGGGTTAGTATGAAGGTGAACACGTAGCGACGCGACTTTCGGGAGATCTTCATACGTTGCGGAGACAAAAGTTGCTCGTGTGCGCTGGCTCTCACGTGACTTTTCGAGCATTCCAGTGACTTCGCGAGCAGTCGCAGGAATCCGCGCGCAAACTCTACCGATCTATAATCTAAGCAGCTGCGCAGGTTAAATTCACAACAGCTGGACAGCCGGGTTGTTTCATAAAACTTCCTGATTGTATTTGTGGGGGATCCCCACAGACGATATTTCCCTTCTCTTTTGCATTTTCTGTTAACCCTAAGTCAATGATATTGATTTAAATGGTACCTTCATGTCTTTCAATTTCAATCTTTGAGTAATCTATCCGATTTAGCTTACCGCTTTGCCCCGCCACAGCGCGGCCCTCAGCTGCCCGGCGCACATTTAAACTCATGGTGAAGCCGCACCGGCCACAGGGCCAGCAGCAAACCAATCCTTTCGAAAAAAAAAAATAATGTTTGAGTAGAGCTTTCAATCCGATCAGTGATGCGAATGCGAAATCAATCAAATCAATTAATGTCAAAGAAAAAGCATAGCAGTCAAGTCAATCAAATCAATAAATATTAGCGAAAAAATCAGAACCATGGTTTTCGCGAATATTTTATTGCGAAATTTTTGCAAGTCTGTTTAATTTCTACAATTTCTATGAATCAACAACAAATTCATGCTCATCTGGATATTGTAAGGCTTATTGAAAAAAACCTTAATAGGGTTTGTTCATAAACAACTCTTTTTTCCTTTCTGGCTGTAGCTAGCTGATCAAAAAGTTTTCGAGCCGTCTGGGCCTATTTATGCGCTTGCGTGCTGGTGTTCGTCTCATTCCCTTCAAGTTGGAAAATTGTGGATTAAGTTCAACAGATGGTCGCTTACTAAAAATTTTAAGTAGAAGCAGTAACTTCGTCTACAATGGCTCATGCAAATTCTGAAGAAGACTCTGATCCCTATCAATATCTGAAAGAAGCTCGTCGTCTCATTGCAAGTGGAAAAAATGCCGACGCTTTTGATTTATATCTGAAAGCGGTCAATAAATGCCCAGAGATACGGGAAGACGTTGAAACAGAGTGCAGAACACTTCTCACGAAACTTAATTTAACGTTGGCGATTAGCAGAAAAGTTGGTGATATTTTCTCTAATTTCGAAAAAGCTATTCGGACATTTCCCGGTAATGTGGAGCTACTTAATGATGTTGGTCAGTATTTGTACAGATATGGATATTATAGAGAAGCTTGTTGCCATTTTCAAAAGGCACTCTATGCAGACTGCAGCTATGTATCAGCTGAGAAAAATCTTAATTCACTGAAAAATTATCTTGTGGAAAGATGGCATTTCAGAATGCTGAATGACAAAGTGAGGAATGAAGCCTTTCAAAAAGCTCTTCACAATTCTATAACAATCAACAAAGATGTTGTGGTAGATATTGGAGCTGGAGTTGGTTTGTTATCAATGTATGCAAGAGAATGCAAACCTTTGATGGTTACTGCTGTGGAGTCATCAGAAGCTATGGCTGAAGTAGCAGAAAATGTGATTTATGTAAATGATGCCCAACCTGTTATCATGGTCAATAAATTGTCAACTGGGCTTGATGACAATGATATAACTGGCAAGTGCTCTATTATTGTAACAGAAGTGTTTGATGCTGGTTTGTTTGGAGAGCATGTACTTCAAACACTGGTTCATGCCCATCAAAATTTGGGAATAAAAGGTTGTCGTGTCATACCAGCAAGAGCAGAATTTTTTGTGGCTGGTATCAAATCAGATATTATACAGATGAAGTACCAGCTAAGTAAAAGTGCTAAAGCACTACTGAACATTCCCACCCATACTATTCATATATCTACAGTAGATACATATGACTGTGCAGATGTGGACTTAGTAAAAGATGTCATTTATATGACAGAGCCTCAGTCATTACTAAAGGTAAATTTTGAAAGTTGTGAAGACTTGCAGAAGAAGCTTTCAAGAAGTGATCCATACCAAGTTAACCTTAAAGCTAAGGAGAGTGGTGAAGTTAATATTATAATAGGCTGGTTCAATTTGCATTTAACAGATGATATAATGATCACAACAGACCCAATGGCAACTGAAAACCGTGCGAAGGCCTGGCAACAAGTAGTTTTCTTTGACTTTCTACCTAAGACGGTAAAAAAGAATCAAAATATTAATCTAAAGTTTTCAGCACAAGATGGTAAACTAGCATTGTTACATGACTTTGTACAAACCATTGACAGAATTTCACCAGAAGCCCTACGATTCCTTAATGATTCTGATTATACTAAGTTAATATCAGAATCAATAGAAGAAATATTTGGGTATACATCTCAACTTGAAGATACAATGCCAAAAATTGAAATAATTGACTTAGCACCATTCCCCCTATTTGGTTTATTGATGCTCAAAAAAGGAGCCCATTCATTAGTATGTGTAGCAAATGATAAAGAAGATAAAAAGTTTTTCAAACAAATATTAAGATCATATAAAATACCACCAACTAAAGTTAAGATCCTGACTGCTGGCTCATTGAATCCAGAATCTCATCAGACCATGCAGATCTTTACTGGTAAGAAGTTCCATTGCATTTTTAGCAACATCATTGAGTTATGTGGAGAACTAAATGTGGAACAATCAAAACTAACTAATTATTTGAGATTGAATCATTTGGTGAGAGGGGGAGTCATATTGCCTCTTTCTATAACTTTGGAAGCTCAGCTTGTGAATAGCCATTGGTTGGATATCCATAACAGGGTATATGATGAAAATGTCAGTAATTATAAGGTAGCAATGTTTCTCAACAAATATCAAGTATCACAGAATATTCATGTTGAATTACACACTTTAGAATATGAAGCTATTTCAAAACCTGTGGCTGTTGATCTGGTCAGGAACAAAATGGAATCGCAAGTTATCAATCTACCAATAGAGAAAGATGGTGATGCTAGTGCAGTACTTGTTTGGTACAGACTACGTCTAACAGAGAATGGTAGGTCAATAACCACTAAAACACCAACCAGCTATATTGATGGGATGGTCTATTTAGCTAATCCACCTGTACGACAAAGAAAAGGTGGCATTGGAAATATATTATGTTGTGCCAATGAAACTGGAATGTTCAAACTCCTCATCGACAGAGACAATTGAGACTAATGATATTGTAGATGTTGGTGATTTTATGATCTCAAATTAGTTATAGGTAATTGTGATATATGTCCAAACCTGCATCATAACCATTCAATCTAGGAAATAACCTTAAGCAGCAAAGCAAGATTATTTCTGTGTATTTTAAATATTTATTCAAGTATGAAAATAAAAGTAGAATGCTTACATATTGGTGTTTAATAAATTTGATGTTAATATAATAATGATGTTTTTTATTCTGAAGTGTTGGCTTATAATAGCACTAACCGTGGGTGTTTTGAGGCTTTGTAAGTGATTGTTGGGTTATGTAACTAGAGACCCATCACTAACAATCCCTTATTTTACAATGCTTTTCCCACTCACCTTCCAAAAGCATATGAACAATTTCTAATTGTCAGGTTCTGGCTACCCTTAATAGGATTCATAGTCGTGAGCTAAGTTGGTATCCTTTTTAGTGAGACGGACTCCCTCGAAAATTTTACTGATTTTGGTAGATTTCAAATTCAATGGAGTCCGCTCAATAAAACAATCATAATCTAAATAAAATATATGTTCAAGATCAATATATTTTATCAGTATTGATGACGATGAACTGAAGCGTCTGAACGTTATTCTAAAATTCTTCTGGCAGAGCGACGGGGGCGTATACCTGGAGGTCGTGGGTTCAATCCCCGCTGGTGTCGAAAATTTTCTTTCCTTTATTTATAAGAAATTATTATTCTTTTAGAAGTAAAATAAGAAACGATTATAAATTTAAAACCAATATAAAGAGGTTGGCCAGGGACAGGATCGTACAAAGTAGCGATCGAAGGTCTCTGTCACCTCAATGGGTAACAATGGCGCGAGTTTTTGTATGTATGTTCGAAACTGAAATATTGAAATTAATTTCTTATTTGCCATATTCTTTAAACCCAGTCATAAATAAGATATTTTTTGGGTCCACCTCAGTGATTTTGTTTTGCAATATATTTTAAGACGTCCAGCTCGATTTTGGCACACTTCAATCAACGTACCTATACTATACCTACCTAGCGCAAACATCATGTAAGTACTAGGACAGATAATATAATACTGTACTAGGTTCAAGTTAGCATCACCATTTTTTTGACCATACTAATTCTCAATTCAACTGATTGGCTTATCGTTGTACACCCTTATTTTGAACATAAACGTTCACGCCGTTTATCTCCGAAGGGGTTGGCAGAGGTACCAATACTTATGCACAACGTGACAGCGTAAAATAGTGCCCAATGTAGGTACCCACGTTTTGCTTAGACAGTGTACTCACGTGATAGGGGGCAGGCCTATCGCCGTTTTGGACGAATACACTGTCACATGACTCACATGGCTAAGTACAACTCGGCCATGTGGGTTTCCTCACGATGTTTTCTTTAAAAAAGACAAATTGGTGTAGGCCCGACCCAGTGTTTGAACTTACGCCTGTCTGTATTGGCGTGCGGTTGTTCTACCCATTGGACTATCACGGCCGTCATGAAATTTATATAGTACTTTCATTTTGGGGTGAAGCGGCTGATGTTCATGAACTAGTCTGTGTCGCGATGCTAAGAGCTAGAAAATTTATTCAGGTATCAAATTGAAGGTCTCCATCTGAATTTTTACCGAAAACTCATACATTTTCCATAACTGGATTAGTTAAATTGTTAGCGACTTATATATTGTTATGAAAGTAGAGTGAATGCAGTGGAAATGAGATCCCTCAGAAGTATATGTAATGTAAGGTTGTGCGACAGAGTGAGAAATAGTGTAATTCGTGAACGTTTAGGTGTGAAAGATGACGTAGTGTGCAAGATAGAGAAAGGAATGTTAAGGTGGTTTGGGCACATAGAGAGGATGAATGACAGTAAATTGGTGAAAGAGATCTATAGAGCCAACGTGGAAGGTAGTGTGAGTAGAGGACGACCACGGAGGACACACCTGGACCAAATAGAGTGTGTGCTCAAAAAGGCCGGCGTCCGAAGTTTGAAGAATAAAAGAGCATGTATGAGAAGAATGATGAATGTAACAGAAGCAAAAGTGATTTGCCTGGATCGTACAAAGTGGCGATCGATAGTCTCTGCCTACCCCAATGGGAACAATGGGCGTGAGTATAAGTAAGTAAGTATATTGTCAAAATTGGCCCTTAGACTTTGCTGGAGTAAAAGCGCGCACAAATGTGTCAAGTCACGAGATTGAATTGATTCGCTCGCGAGCAATTTTCAATCTGCCGAACAATTTTAATTACTATTGCGTTACTATAGTAATTTAGTCATTCTATAAAGTACCAAATTATACGTGCACAAATAGAGACCATTTCGGCCCGTGGCCCAATTACAGGTGAGCAATAAAAAGCAAAAAAGACCTCTGCTGCTCTCCTCTCCTCTACAATAGTAGAGGATTTAATTGAAGTCCTACAACAATTTTATTCTATCATTTGTTCGATTTTTCATAATATTACATACATACATATACTCACGGCTGTAAATCCCAAGAAGGGGTAGCCAGAGCTAAGGAATTAGAAGCTCCTCAGCCACTTTTGGAAAATTGAGTGGAGAAAAGATGGTAAACCGTGCAACCGTGATAGCCCAGTGGGTAGAAACTCGGTTATCGTGCAAACGACTAGTGTTCAAATCCTGGGTCGGGCCTACCTACACCAATTTGTCTTTTCTAAAGACATATGTGTGGTTAATTTATCATGGTTGTTAACGGTGAGGGAAAACATCGTGAGGAAACCCACATGGCTGAGTTGTACTTAGTCATGTGACAGTGTATTCGTACAAAAACGGCGATAGGCCTGCCCCTATCACGTGAGTACACTGTCCATGCAAAACGTGGGTACTCTGAACACCAGGTGACAAAGTCACGTGATGTTCAAAAGTATTAGTACCTCTGCCAACCCCTTCGGGGATATTCCGCGTGAACGTTTATGTTATATGTTTAAAGGATGGTAAAAATAAAGGCTGTTAGTGATGGGTCTTCAACCGCATCGCCCAAAAATCCCTTAAAAGCCCCAATACCGTTAGTCGCCTCTTACGTACACCCACCGGAAGAAATGGGGTAGCGCTATTCTAAGCCGACACTACACGGCAATCATATCAGTGTAATGTAATCAGTGTAACTGGTTAATACTATTAAAATCCTTGCCAGACGCTAACATAATAATTGTCATTTTTTCCAAGTATTTCAGTATTTTAGTCCTTATAGTGTTCTTCTGATGATGATATGTATGGTAGTGAAGTGAATGTTGGGCATGGCAAAAGAGGCATGAAAGTAGAGTGAATGCAGTGGAAATGAGATCCCTCAGAAGTATATGTAATGTAAGGTTGTGCGACAGAGTGAGAAATAGTGTAATTCGTGAACGTTTAGATGTGAAAGATGACGTAGTGTGCAAGATAGAGAAAGGAATGTTAAGGTGGTTGGGCACATAGAGGATGAATGACAGTAAATTGGTGAAAGAGATCTATAGAGCCAACGTGGAAGGTAATGTGAGTAGAGGACGACCACGGAGAACACACTTGGACCAAATTGAGAGTGTGCTCAAAAAGGCTGGCGTCCGAAGTATGAAGAATAAAAGAGCATGTATGAAAAGATTGATGGATGTAAACGAAGCTAGAGAGGTTTGTCAGGATCGTACAAAGTGGCGATCGATAGTCTCTGCCTACCCCAATGGGAACAATGGGCGTGAGTATAAGTAAGTAGTGTTCTTCCTGTATTGGGATGAATTCATGTCATACATAACAGGATATTTTTTGACCAGTTAACTCTTCTTTGTTCATTATGGAAAGAGTTTTCGAACGATTATGCGTATCGTCGCGAGTTCGCCCCCCCCCTCCTGAAACACGTCGATCTGAGCAGCCAAGATCAGAAAGCGTGTTGATACATCGTCTGGCGTCGCGTGTTCATATTGTGGTCGTCATATATTTAACTACAGTTCTATTTTACTTAACAAGCGGGCACTTATTCGCGTGGTGTCAGTGTCGATAAAGTGTCTTTCCCTCAGATTTCTCGTCGACACCCATGGATGGGTGGATGGATGGTCAGTGTAATTCAGCCGATACTATACACCTACATAAAGAATATAGTGGTCTGAATAATTCAATTTAAATGAAACAAGTAAATCATCATGAGTCCTTTATTGCAATGCTTACATCAAATATTAGCCTACCGCCATAGGGTGTCCAACCCGGGCGGTGTTGGTAATATCCCTGTTATTGCAGGGGATGCAAGCGCTGTAGTGCTGACTTAGTCGAACAGACCGAAGCCCATGTCATCGTCCTCACTTTCAGACTCTTCTTTCTTCTCCTCCTTCTTTGCTTCTTTCTTTTCAGCTGCTGGGGCAGCGGCAGTTGGAGCAGCAACAGCCAAGAATTTGCTAGGGTCCTGCAATTGAGATGAATGTTTGATTTCAATAACTTATCTAGTTTTTTATTTATAATAAATAATAATATTTATCATAGTATAATATATTTTTTCTACTATTATATTAGTATATACTTTTCCAATGTGCATTTAGAATTGTTAGTGTCACTTATTTGTGCACTGATAAATGGAAAATCAACGTAAACTTTACAATATGTTGGAAAGAAACCTTTCCATTACCCAATTATGCGCCTATTTAATTGCAGTCTATTTAAAATTACTTATATGCATGTGTATTTACTTGCAAACAATACTAAGTAATAATCTTTCTTGTTTTTATACTCAATTAGGTAAACTATTAAAAAGTTTATGCAATCAACTCATGCATTACCTTAATGAACTCCTTGATGGTAGTGGCTTCCTTGAAGTCAACCTCGGTGACGGCAGCAATGGCCAACAAGTTCTTGAATCCATTGGCAATGGAGTGTGGGGCAGATGCCACAGTTGGGTAGCCAATAGCCAGAGACACAGCGGCTACGTTGGCTACTCCCTCCATGAACTTGGAGCGCAAGTCCTCAGGCTTGATGTCCAAGATTGCCGGAGCAAAGATGGTGCCAGAATCGTAAACCTAGAAAATGTAAACAGTTGTAATAGTACAAATTGTGGATTTTTTCAAAAAAATAATTGTTTTGTGAAGATTATATGCTACAGTTTCAAAATATTTACTCATAATAAGTCAAAACCATATTAAAAACATAGCAATTTTATTTACCAAAGATAAATAATCAGAATGCAATCATAGTTAGCAAACTGTACTCAACACTTTGGCTTTAGTTAGTCATATACATTTACATGCTAAAAATAGAGAAAAAATACAATCAATAAAGTAGTTATTCAAATACTGTATCTTATGAGATGTATGATTTCATACCTGCTCAACAACCAAACCATATGAGAATGGAGAGATGTTCAACATGTTGAGGAGGGTGGCCTCAGAAGCACCAACTTTGTCACCAGGTTTCAGGATGTGCACATCATTGATGATTTCAATAGTACCTGTAACATCAAAAAAATATCTTAAGAAAAGTTAATTTTAAAGGCTACACAAAAATATACAATATACAGGGGCAGTTAGGCGTTGATTTGAAAATAAACTTGTATCTTGCAATTTGCCAGCGAGTACCTATAAAAGCCACGCCAGGATAGTTGGAGAAATTACTGTAGTCTGAAAGCGAAACAAGAACATTATTTAAATGTCCTTGGATTTAAGACAGACAAGTTTGTATATTTTAAATTAATAAATTCGGATTTTTAAATAAATTAGGAAATACATAAATCAATAATGCATAAGTGGCTGTGTTCTTCAGAATACTATGCTGTCACCTTAGTACTTACCATTACTACCATATTTTCACTACTCACAAATAAATTTTATTTTACAGTAATTTCTTTACTCAATTTCCACAAAGGGTTGACCAATTAATATATAGACATATTATCGCAACATCGAGTTAGCCCCAAGCTAAGTAGAACTTGTATTATGGGATCCAACTCAACAATATATATAATATTATAGAATACACCTTGCTCTCAGTGGGGATAAAATCCGAAACCTTCGGACCGAGAAACTAGTCACCTATCCACTCAGGTTGGTTACCTCTTTTAAGATTAATGGTCATAAATATATGTATATATACATACATACATACATATACTCACGGCTGTAAATCCCTAGAAAGGGGTAGTCAGAGCTAAGGAATTAGAAATTCCTCAGCCACTTTTGGAAGTTGCATGGGGAATAGATGGTGAAATAAAGGTTCTTGGTGATGGATCTCCAACCGCATCGCCAAAAATCCCTTTAAAGCCCCCAATACCGTTAGTCGCCTCTTATGTACACCCACTGGAAGAAATGGGGTAGTGCTATTATAAGCCGACACTACACAGCCATGTATATATATTTAATTTATAAGTGTATACCAGTTGCAAGGCTTAAACTGACATTTATGGAGCATAGAAAAAAAGTTACATCAAAAGTACACATTGAAACTTACCCTTTGAAATCTTGGTGGGAATAGAGAGAGCTTGGAAGAAAGAAGTTTTTTCAGGTCCGAGTCCAGTGTTTTGAGCTGGGATGATGACTGACAAAGGAGCTATAGCCCCAGCGCGAGCAGGAGCACGCACCTTGTTCTCCAGCAGTTTGTCACGCACCTGAAAAAACATATGATATTTATTGAACACATATTTCCTTATTGAAAATAACAAACAGATAATTCCATGGACTATTTTTGTCTGTAATTGATCAGAAAGTGGAATTATATATAGACATTATATTTATTTTAAGCTGTTTCTAACAAGTTGCCAGTGGGTACTCATTAGAGTCTCACCAGGATATTTGCAGATGATAATTTAGTCTGAAAGCGAAGCCAGAGATATTAAAAAAATATAACTGGAATTAGGACAGACAAAAGTTTCATTAGTATATCATCATAATATTTAAATTGATTTTGTTATGACTACAAAAATCAATAGTTAAAGATGTGTAGCATAAACTAGTTCTAACTATGATAGGGAGGATGTTATATTAAATACATGTCATCAAGATCAATTATACGATTTGTATACCTCCACAAGGTCGCCACGAGTGAATACGAAGCCAACATTTCCCTTGATGTGGGGCAGCAGCTTTTCAAGGGCCGGGTTGTTCTCCAAGTGACCCTTGATGGCTTTGCGCATCATGGTGTTTTTACCCATCAGGACAACGGCATGACCTCGGAGGGACATACGGATCTGTTGCATTTGTTTAGAACCCACATTGTCAGCACCCACGATGAAACACTTGGGAAACTCGTCAAGTAATTGCTGTCGAAAAATAATAATGTCAATGCACAAGTTCTACAAAATAATTGAATACCAAAGAATGAACTGACATAGATACTTACAATGATCTTGGTAAAGTAGTTAGCTTTCCAGGATGCCTTGTCCTCCCTACCCATTTTGGCTGTGTAGGGACTTCAACGAAATTTAAGGACTGAAAAAGATACACAGAGGTCATGATAATTTATACTCACGAAACTAAAAATAAAGATTAATATAACTATAATAAAGATAATTGAGATAAATTCTACAATACTTAAACTTAATATTTAATGATTAAGTGACAATAAGCAGATTTATTTTACGTACCAAAACAAAATTCGCACTACGTAAGTGCGGGACAAATTTAAAATGGCTGATTGATTGTTAAGGATAGGGAAGGGTCACCAACTTGCTAGAGTAGTAAGTATCGATACTTTGTTGTATCGAGTACTTTCCTTTGAATACCGATTCTTTTGTACCCGATGTTTTTACTCAAAGAGAACTCCTTACCTTTGAATATTTCTTAAATTTTAAGTAGATGAATATGATAAATGTTTATTACAAAGACATTAAGTTAAATCGTGCTAATTGTAAGAGTTTTTCGAGCTTCGAAACTTGAATATGAAAAAATTAATTAGTTCGACCTTATAGCATGAAATATGTATATTTCAAGAGAATTTTATAACTACATAAATAATACTACATAAATGGGTTCTTTATTACATTCGTGAAGAACCCATTTTTTTACCTTTGACCTTGAATAAAACAAAATGCACGCAAGGGAATGGTAGGGAGTTTTAAGACTTTATTTATAATTATATTTTGAAAAATTATACCGACTTTCAGCTGGTTCAGAATTAATGGAACCTTGGATGTCTAAATTGACCGGACTATTGTTGCATGAGTTTTGTATACATATAATACAGTATAGCTAAACCTTTTAAGGACGGATATTTAAGTTAAAACTATGACTCCTGCTTTGGATGTATTTAACATAACATAACATAACATAAACGTTCACGCCGAATATCCCCGAAGGGGTTGGCAGAGGTACTAATACTTCTGAACATCACGTGACATTGTCACCTGGTGTTCAGAGTACCCACGTTTTGCATGGACAGTGTACTCACGTGATAGGGGGCAGGCCTATCGCCGTTTTTTGTACGAATACACTGTCACATGACTAAGTACAACTCAGCCATGTGGGTTTCCTCACGATGTTTTCCCTCACCGTTAACAACCGTGATAAATTAACCACACATATGTCTTTAGAAAAGACAAATTGGTGTAGGCCCGACCCGGGCTTTGAACACTAGTCGCTTGCACGTCAACCGGTGTTCTACCCACTGAGCTATCACGTTGGATGTATTTGTTTGTTAAAAGATCTGAATATTCGTACAAAGACATTATTAGCTCATATATGTTTATGGATAGCAGTGATAAATTCATTGTTTTATTAAAGAAAGGCTCACGGCTATCTGGAAAGTCAGCACCCCACAATATCCATTATTACAACAATACCATACAATATTAGTCTTTGATCTCTCTTATTTATGATTGAATTGTCATGTTTGAAAACAAAACGAGAAACTGTTTATTTTGAGATGTTGTGAAAAATTTGTTAGTGGTATTTTGAGAGTTAAGTGATTAAATATACAGCATATTTGAAGGATAATTAATATACAGAAGTGTATTTACAGTGATGAGATGACCATATTGGATTTAAAATGTATTTAAAGATATAAATAAAGAAAAAATATGAAGCTTTCACTCTAATACTGGGTAGAAGAACCCCTCAGTACCCTATTCTTCTCTTTCTTCCAGGTTCCAGTGGGATTTTGTAGTCA
This sequence comes from Bedellia somnulentella, assembly GCA_963576735.1. Lineage (NCBI taxonomy): Eukaryota > Metazoa > Arthropoda > Insecta > Lepidoptera > Bedelliidae > Bedellia > Bedellia somnulentella. Next base: position 16,633,909 of record OY755172.1, read on the forward strand.
AATATAGTTTATATATATTGTATTTTCAACTATTATATAGAAGTGAAGAACCTCCCAGTGTAGGCGGATTGCAAATTTTATCGAATTGTTTACTTTACCGTGTTAGTGGAATATCCACATCCCTATCCAGGAGGAGGTAATCAATCAAAACTTCAAACTTCTTTTCTCAATAATTTAATGTTTTTTGACATGAATTCCTCATGTGGGGATTATTACTTATAAATAAAAGATGTTATTAAAGGAAAGAAAAATTTCGACACTGGCGGGGTTCGAACCCGCGACCTTCGGGTATACGCCCCCGTCGCTCTGCCAACTGAGCTACAGTGTCAGTCAACTGACAGATTAGGGTTTGGTTGTTGTTATGGAGATGTTAGGAAAATTTGGGTAGTCAAGAAGAAACGAGTACGAGTTATGTTTTTGATATAAATATACAGTGAATATTTTATAGTTGGGCATTTTAGCTACAGTGTCAGTCAACTGACACAGTTGGCAGAGCGACGGGGGCGTATACCCGAAGGTCGCGGGTTCGAACCCCGCCAGTGTCGAAATTTTTCTTTCCTTTAATAACATTCTTTTCTCAATTTATATATTATCACTTTAATATTGCATATTAAATTTCACATCACAATACTTCTCTAATGCCCAACTATAAAATATTCACTGTATATTTATATCAAAAACATAACTCGTACTCGTTTCTTCTTGACTACCCAAATTTTCCTAACATCTCCATAACAACAACCAAACCCTAATCCTCTTTTTAAATATGTATTAAATATCAAACCAAAAACTAAATTTAAACTTTCCCCTCTATAGAATATCATCAACATCCCCTCTAAGTCTAAATTATACTCTCCTTTTCTAAAATCACATTAAAACCCATATTTAATGAACTTCCCACCACACAACAAGAAAAATAATTCGAATGACTAACTAACTATTATAATAACAATTAAAACTAAATTTCAAATTACACCTTAAATCTACTTATTCTAAAACAGAGTTCACAGACACGTCACTGACCACTCACTATCCTATCTCTTAAACGCAAGAACTTAGTTCTGTCTAGTCCTTTTGTTAATATATCAGCGATATTTGCATTGGTTGGACAATAGTAAACCTCAATGTTATTCTTCACAATTTTCTCTTTAATAAAATGATATTTAATATCTATATGTTTACTTCTTCTATTCAGGATTCCATTCTTAATCAAAACAATTGCAGATTGATTGTCAACATACAGTTCAGTTTTAGGTAATACTCCTGTAATTTCGTTATACAAACTCTGAATATACAATAAATCTTTTATACACTCTGCAGCAGAAATATATTCAGCCTCTGTACTGGAGAGAGCCGTAACTGATTGCTTGCGTGAGCACCAATGAATATCATAGCATAGCACCAGCATAGAAGACAATAAAGCCACTCGTACTCTTTCTAGTATCTGGATCACCTGCAAAGTCTGCATCACAATAGGCTCTTAAAGTTGTATCATTCCCTCGAACATACCTAATACCAGAACTAATTGAACTCTTAATATATCTAAAAATGCCCTTAATATTTGCAAAATCATATAAATTCAGACACTCCTGATGTCTAATACAATATCCTACATGAAATGACAAATCTAATCTTGTTTTATTCACCAAATACAATAGTGAACCAATTAATTGTCTATAACGATGCACATCATCACTATTAACTTTCACATCCTAAAATGCCTAACTATAAAATATTCACTGTATATTTATATCAAAAACATAACTCGTACAACCACTTCTTCTTGACTATAGTCCGGTCAATTTAGGCCTAAAATAAGGAGGAAGGTTACATAAATTCATAAGAAGCTGAAAATTGGCACAATTGTTCAAAACATGATTATAAATGAAACCTCAAAAGTCCCCATCGTTCCGAGGTGTGCTAAAAATTTTACACGAGGTCAAAGGTCAAAAAAAATAGTTTTTTGCGATTTTAAGCAAAACGGTGAGTTTTGTCGCAAAATCACCCTGCACAAAATTGTAGATCAGAAAATTCTCTACAAAAAAGATATATATATTTTTTTTCCTAAAAGCCACCATTTTGAAGATATAACGCGTTGAAAAGTTCGATCATTGGTAATCTTCATACTTTGCACAAGTACGCCACGTATGAACATCACTTATAAGGTGTTATAACTTAAACCTCAGTAGCTGCTCACCAACATTTATTTCGGGTATATTACCAAGTTCAAGTGTGGCTTGGTAATCAGCTGGACCCTAAAGACTGGGGTTGGAAGTTGGTCGACAATAAATTAGAGCCAGTTCTAACTTTACTTCCACCAGCACCTGAGAAACTTCTCAACTCAATATTTTGCAACAGTAAAAAAGGTTGTAATGCTAAATGTGGATGCAGAAAAGTTGGACTGTTTTATTTCCTGGCATGCACAAACTGCCAAGGCCGATCGTGCTCTAATGTTGAGTCAGCGAATCTAGAAGACTCATATGATACCAATGAGGAATCGCTAGTGGGACAGTTGATCTGTGAAATAGAAGAAAAAGAAGAAAAAGAAGAACAGGGAGAAGAACAAGAAGAAGACGAAGGACAAGAAACAGTAATCCTGGAAAAGTACGAATCAGACGAGGAATATTAATCATTTCATTTTCAATTACACCGCCATTATTTTAACCAACCGATATGTACAATAATATTTTACAATAGTTTTAAAACAAATAAAATCACTGCAGACCCGTGGAATAGGCCTACAGGAGCTACCACTTTAAAATAAAACGCGCTAAGTACACTACCTCATAGGTGGCGTGGAAACGTGTGCAAAGTATGGAGATTACCAATGATCGAACTTTTCAACGCGTTATATCTTCAAAATGGTGGCTTTTAGGAAAAAAAATATTGATATCTTTTTTGTAGAGAATTTTCTGATCTACAATTTTGTGCTGGGTGATTTTGCGAAAAAACTCACCATTTTGCTTAAAATCGCTAAAAACTATTTTTTTTGACTTTTCACCTCGTGTAAAATTTTTAGCACACCTCGGAACGATGGGGACTTTTGAGGTTTCATTTATAATCATGTTTTGAACAATCGTGCCAATTTTCAGCTTCTTATGAATTTATGTAACCTTGAATGTATAAATTGACCGGACTACTACCCAAATTTTACTAACACCTCCATAACAACAACTAAACCGTAATTCTCTTTTTAAATATGTATTAAATATCAAACCGGCCTAAAGCGGCCAGTACACAATGGCCGACGATGGCCCACTGCACGCCATCGCCACTGTGTACTGTACGCGTCGATCTTGGCGCGCAATGGCGAAGTTGTCGGTTTTTCGGGCACACTTCAAAGGAATCGTGGCGTAGCGTGGCCGGTGGTGTTTCCACAGTGGGCCATTGTTTAGTTCGCCACCGGCCGCTCATAGATATTTATACTTTTTTGGAATATTTGATTGCAAAATGTATTTATAATCACTATATGACGTTAAAATAATATAAATGACACCATAAATAAAATAAATTACATACATAATAATAAATAAATAGCTACAGCCATAATGTAGCGAGATCCTCTACACTAATACTCTTGACGACGTAAATAAAGCTATCTCACTGGTATTGCATTGGTTTACTGTGAATAACCTGGTTCTGAATGCCAAAAAAACTAAATGTATTAAATTTACTTTACTTTACTAAATAAATTTAATTTATCATGGTTGTTAACGGTGAGGGAAAACATCGTGAGGAAACCCACATGGCTGAGTTGTACTTAGTCATGTGACAGTGTATTCGTACAAAACGGCGATAGGCCTGCCCCCTATCACGTGAGTACACTGTCTAAGCAAAACGTGGGTACCTTCTCTGGAAACTAGATGGCGCTTGCCATGTGAGTTCAGGAGTATTGGTACCTCTGCCAACCCCTTCGGGGATAAACGGCGTGAACGTTTATGTTATGTTTATTACTTTACCGAATGTTAGGCAAGTTGACGCCAATATTGTTATTGACAGTGAAAAAGTAGAATTAGTGAAAGAGACAAAATTCCTAGGGATAATAATCGATTCTATGTTGCAATGGAGACCCCATATACTAACACTTTCTAAAAGGCTGAGCTCAGCAGCGTATGCCGTGCGTAAGATTAGAGAAATAGCAGACATAGAAACAGCTCGCATTGTTTATTTCAGTTATTTTCATAGTATTATGTCGTACGGTATTTTATTATGGGGTAAAGCGGCTGATGTTCATAAAGTTTTTGTCTTACAAAAGCGAGCTATCCGATCTATTTACATGTTAAGGGCGTCCCCGGAAAAATAGGTTGATATTGATTGTTTTGAAATTCTATAAAGTCTGATTTGATGATATTGATATGACATGAATAAAATATATGTTGGTGATTAGTTCATGATGTTAAAGTTTGATGTTTAACATTTTAATAATTTGTTGAATAATATGATGAAAAAAATTGAATTCGAACATGCTTTGTTTTCATAAAAACCGTATAGGCTCCACTGGCATAACATACATGTGAACTCATTATGTGTCTATATACGCGCAGCTTTAAGATCTGTAACTTTGATGTTTAACTTTTCATTTAAATATTATAGTTATTCAATAAAACTAAATAAACTACATTTATCCTGCGCGCGCGTTTTTTCCGTCCCTGTCACTCTCAGTAAATTTGACGTAAGAGTGAGCGCAATAGCTGCAAAATGCGGGGAGGCCCTTAAGGTCGAGGTATTCGTTGCGCGAAAAATTTAAAGATATTGGCATTTTAACTGTCCCTTGCCAATACATATTTGAGAATTTAATGTATGCCAAAAAGAATATAAGCCAATTTAGTAAAGTTAGTGATAGGCATACTGTTAACACTCGAAATAAGGAGAAACTTAACGTACCAAAGTGGAGACTTAATAAAGTAAGTAACTCCTTTATAGAGTAAGATCCCGGTGGCCCCAGACGTTACTTATTTTCTCATAAGAAATATAAATGGGATAAAGTAGTGTTAGTACGTACTTTGAGTGTGTGCATACCTGCTACCTTGGGTCGACGGCCAATTCATAGGTACCAGGTGCTAAAGGTAGATAAATACAGTGCTGATTTTTCTTAAATTCTCAATGCTGATTTTTACATATGTTTTAGATATTGTTGTTAAAAATTAATAATCATTATTGCCAGACACTTTCCATCGGCGCTTACCCTTACCAGACGCTTTAAAGCTTTAAAAAAAATAACATATTCTTACTTACAATCTCACTCTTAATTTTTATGTATGATCCTTGGGGAACTATTTGAACACCCTTGGTCAGCAGCCAGACCAATTGGAGGGGTCAAACATCCCCCCAGACACACATAAAGTGTCGCTATGTGTATAAGCGCGAGGTCATTATTTGTACGCTTGAGTGTGAGAGAGATATCTATTTATGGATATCTTTCTTATACTTAGGCTACTATACGTGTTCTATCTTTGGTGGATAGACGGTGTAAATTAAATGCTTACAATGCTTTACAAATTAATATATTTTAAAAGGTTGTTAATGGTACAACGGTCGTAGGTTAAGTGACATGAGTAGACAGATTTGTATATAGTATCTTTAAGCGCCTGACGTACGGGTGACGGCAATTGTTTTCTTGATTGTATTCTTGCGTAATATTTTGTTCAGGCGTTGAGTCTGAACAAGAGATTGTAAGTAAGAATGTGTTATTTTTTTTGAAGCTTTAAAGCGTCTGGTAAGGGTAAGCGCCGATGGAAAGTGTCTGCCAATAATGATTATTAATTTTTAACAACAATATCTAAAACATATGTAAAAATCAGCACTGAGAATTTAAGAAAAATCAGCACTGAATTTATCTACCTTTAGCACCTGGTACCTATGAATTGGCCGTCGACCCAAGGTAGCAGGTATGCACACACTCAAAGTACGTACTAACACTACTTTATCCCATTTATATTTCTTATGAGAAAATAAGTAACGTCTGGGGGCACCGGGATCTTGGACTATTATGGGACTATCCCTGAAAATGTTCAACAAACTTCCTTCTGACATACAGATCCACAATCATAACTTGGCCGGCGGCGACTCTGGTACTACTGTCGCCATTTTGAAATTTTGGCCTGTCATTGTCAGTTAGTTCTTAACTAAATAAAAATTATAGGGTGACCTACGTGTATAATAAATTATCACTTTCATTAATATTTTTTGTAGTGGAAACTTTTTTTCAAAGACAATTATTTTTATGATGTATCTTTGCTTATTGATAAACGCTTTTATTTCCAGTGTTCAATATAAAAATTCATGAAAATTATTATTTATATTGTTAAATTTTATCTAAGTAGGCTACCACCGTCCGAAAAGTTGTGCGCGCATCGATAGTCATGCGGTGCGGGTTACGGGAAGTGGGGAAATGCTCCTGAATAAGATTTCATTTCGTATACACTGATGCGTGGGTTCTAATCCTAATGCGGGGATGTACCAATGTGTCATTTCTTAAATCATAACTGTCTGACATATAAAAATACAAGGCAAATACGACGTGATAGCTTAACGGGTAGAACACCGGTTAACGTGCAAGCGTCTAGTGTTCAAATCCCGAATCGGGCCTACAACAATTTGTCTTTTCTAAAGTCATATGTGTGGTTAATTTATCACGGTTGTTAACGGTGAGGGAAAAATCGTGAGGAAACCCACATGGCTGAGTTGTACTTAGTCGTGTGACAGTGTATTCGTGGAAAACGGCGATAGGCCTGCCCCCTATCACGTGAGTATACTGTTCATGCAAAGCGTGGGTACTCTGAACACCAGGTGACAAAGTCACGTGATGTTCAGAAGTATTAGTACCTCTGCCAAACCCCTTCGGGGGTATTCGGCGTAAACGTTTATGTTATGTTATGTTATATGTAACAAGGTTGTTAACAGCAATAAAAAAGTGCCCATAAATTCACTGACCCAGCAAAATGAATGACCCAAACGATATCTGATGTTTAGAATTATTTTTTCTGTGCCACCTTTTTTGGGGATCTATGTGTGAATATGAAATGTAAAAGACAGTACACGACAAGGTAAGCCTCTGATTTACAGGATTAAAAAAATGATTTTATGTAGTTACCCACTTATTAACTCTGAGTGTCACAAGTAACAAATCCTTGAGTATAAAATAATGAGTTTGCAGAGAAGAACCATTGGCAGTGTTATCGCTAAAAGCGATCTCTTCTAGACAACATTTGGCAGGTAAGATAAGCAACACAGTCATTCGGGTAGACATACCAGACAAGGGCAAAAATAAATAAATATAATTAGCTTACATTAAAACGAACTTGCTTACTTACAATAATAGTTATTACATACATATACTCACGGCTGTAAATCCCTAGAAGGGGTAGCCAGAGCTAAGGAGTTAGAAACTCCTCAGCCACTTTTGGAAAGTTGAGTGGGGTAAAGATGGTAAAATAAAGGTTATTGGTGATGGGTCTCCAACCGCATCGCCCAACAATCCCTTAAAAGCCCCAATACCGTTAGTCGCCTCTTACTTACACCCACCGGCAGAAATGGGGTAGTGCTAATATAAGCCGACACAACATAGCAGCTAGTTATTAATGAAATGAATATTATATAATTTGTTTTATTAAGACATTACAATACTGTACTACATAAATTAGCCTGTATGATGTAAAATTATTTCCCTTATAATGGTTAATTTTTATTTACTGGCAATACTAATATCGATGACAGCGACGCCCTTACCGGCCAAGATAAGATTGTGGATCTGTATTGGAATTGCCTGTGGCATCTTTTAAAAAGGCAATTAAAGTCATGCTTTTAAAAAATCTTACTAGAGTGTTCAAGATTTTTTAAACGACAAGGACCCAACGCTCACATGAGCGTGTCCGTAAAGCTATAAATCTTCCCTCGTTATTCCTAGGAATAATTGTCTGGTGAGGATTTTTCTTCTCACGTTATGTGATTGGTTTTTTGTGGTGGACAATTTATTTTAAATATGTCAAACTAGCGTTTGGTTTGGTCGCATAGAACATCTTTTATAAAGTAAAAACATGTTTATAAACTGAAATTGTACAAACCATATTTTGAAAAAATGAAAAAATGTGAATGTAAAGAGTTTCTTTGTTGCTTCTTCTCTTTACGAACACCTTCCGAAGCAACGGATTAACGATTAATTTAAAACTTTGACGTTCAACAAATGATAGTATTTAACTTTATTTTGAAAAATAAACTTTTTGATTTTTTTTTGACTTTTGAATTACTTCGACGTCCATCGCAAGTGGATTGCCAGGCAGTAATGAGCAATGGGCCATTGTGTGAACACCAAGTGATTGTGTGGCCTACAATTGTGCATTTCGAATCGTGGCCCATTACTGGCCATGGCCATTGTGTACTGTAGTGTTGCCGGATAATCGATTATAGATAAATCGATTATGCCCTTCCCTAAATAATCTAATAATCGATGGTATTATCGATACTATCGATACTATCGATTATATCAATACTATCGATTATATCGATACTATCGATTATTAGATTATAATCTAAAGACGATATAATCGATTATAATTGTAATATAATTGATAATAATCGATATAATCAATTAATCGACAAATCGATTATAATCTAATAATCGAGTAATCGATTATATTGTCATTATATTATAATCTAATAATCGGTTAATCGATTATAATTGTCAATTTTACACACTGTGATAATAATACAATAAATAAAAATATAAATGATTTTATCGTAGATTGATCGATACATATATATACTCACAGCTATAATTTCTTAGAAGGGGTAGCCAGAGCCAAGGAATTATAAATTCCATAGCTACTTTTGGTGGTTGAGTGGGGAAAAGATGGTAAAATAAAGGTTTTTACATAATAATCGATACTAAAGATTAAATTTATATATTATATTATATTTTATATGAAGTTTATGTCTTTATTAATATGTATTGTATTTTTATCACAGTGTGAAAAAATGACAATTATAATCGACTAATCGATTATTAGACTATAATCGATTAGTCAATTATATCGATTATTATCGATTACATTACAATTATAATCGATTAATCGATCATAATCGATTATATCCTTTTTCGATTATAATCTAGTGAATGATAGTATCGATATAATACTATCGATTATTAGATTATTTGGGCCGCATTCGCATAATCGATACACAATCGATTATTCGGCAACACTAGTGTTTAGTGTACTGACCGCTTAAAATAAAAGTAAAATTCAATGCATTGAATTCAATTGAAGTCTTGGGAAATTCAGAATTTACAAATTTTGGTATTTTACCAAAGTTTTGATTGAATATTTTAGTATAAAAAGAAGTTCTAATACCATCAAACTTGAAATGAAATATGATCAATACTTAAAATCACTTCCAAACCCAAACGTATATAGACTCGAGCACACAGTGTGTTACATTAAAAATGTCTCTATTTAGGAAGCCGATCAAGCGAATTCAACGCCGTGTTTTTACCGCCGCTGATGATGACAACGAAGAAGAAGGTGATCCAGAACCTCCTCCGCCGCCAGTCATAAGCAGGCCGAAGAAAGAAAACAAACCTGCTAAGGCTACTGCCTTGCTTAGTTTCGCCGATGAAGAAGGTAAAATTATAGTATTTTGCAACGGTTTTGAATATAAATATATTGTATTTATAATTTTCTTTACTTTTTGGAGATTTAACTTAATAGCAGAATTAAACTTTTGTGTTTAGTGGATGATGTTATGATACTAGCAGTTTGTTCAGCCTGGGGAAGAATCCTCAATAGGCTGAACAAACTGCTTGGTGTTCAGCATCAGTGGGAATTAACATTAGGATGAATGTTAATACATTTTTTATATCAGATAAATATCTAGTTGGTATGTTGGTTGGTATGGTTGGTAGTAAAAAAGAAAAGAAACACATTTATTCATTGCTACCCAGTTACAAAGATATAAATATAAAACATAAAAAAATATACTAAATATGCTTTATATCAAAGCTAATGTGATTAAATAAATAAAATGACTGTACAGTATAAAGAAGGTGATACACTTAATTCACTATATTAGGCTCATTTTTGTTTCTAGTATATATTTATGATTTGCCATTCATGGTTCAGCAAAGGTCTGAAATAGTATTATTTGCTGATGTCACATCTTTAATCTTTATTTAAAAAAGGATGTACATAATAATGACAATGTAAATAATAGTTTCCCATATTCAAACATGGTTTGCTTTAAATAATGTACTAAATGCCAGAAAATCTTAATGTACTAAATGTTCAAAGTATTTATAAATGAAATGACACTAATGACCAATTTCTGAAATGAGTATTCCAACTGAGAATAACTTAAGTATTGTTCTGTCGCATTGAAATCAACAACTGAATGAGACAAAACAATACTTAAGTCATTCTCAGCTTGAACACTCAATTCAGAAATTGGGCGTTAATTATGAAAATTCTAATGGGGACCTCACACTAGCTCAATAACTGGCAGGCTAGGTAGTGCTACCTATACTGTTAGAAGAATAAGACATTTAACTGATGTACAGACCAATATATTATTTTACTATAGTTATTCTCATACTAGCTGACCCAACAGACTTCGTACTGTCAAAAGTGTAGACTTTCACATCGTCAAACGGAAATATTTAACTGACCTGTTGAGGGTCTCTGTCATGGGATGAGAAAAAATGTGTTTTTCATAGTGTCCTCACAATTTTTTCACTTTATAAATTTTAACTTTATAAGTATAGTAGTTTCGGCTGAGCATTGATTCTGGGTCAGTTAATCTGTTTCACCATTTTTTAAGAAAATTGATTGATCTCTTAATTTTTCTGGGATAAAAAGTGTCCTATTGTGTTAATTGGGATCATTATCTGGCTTCCTGTAAATTTTGTTTTAAATATGTTCTGCGAATTAGTCATCATTTAGCTACAAACATCTAAACTTTCACATTTAAAATATTAATAGGATAAGGCTTTAACATAGCTTCTCGCGCAAGTGACCTCGCTCGCCGGCCAGCGCAGCGTCTTGTGCGCTTCATGCAAGCGTGTAAATTTTGTTACAGAGTAATTTTAAAATTGTACTATCTTCTAAGATGTTTATTTAAATTAAGTGATGTTAAGGACAATTTTGTTCTCAATTAAATACTCTCAATCAACTACATATTTCTTTGGATAAAGATTAATATTATGTTGATAAAACATTATGGCAATTATGCATTAAATTCGACCAAATTTATTTACCATAAAAATGGTTATAGTAAGTGAAACTTAAAAGTTAGACATATACTGTCGCGGGCATTTTTTTAGATCATTTAAAGAAAAAATATTCCTTAACACATTTTTTTTGGGTAACTTAAACCGTTTACGCAGCGCACACAACGGAAGCCTTAGTATGAATAATTATTCCCGTTTTTGCAACATTATCCGCTGATAGTTTGCTCTTGTTAGTCCCAGCGTGATTATATATAGCCTAAAACCTTCCTCAATAAATGGACTATCCAACACAAAAATAATTTTTCAATTTGGTCGGGTAGTTCCTGAGATCCTAGCGTTCAAACAACCAAACTCTTCAGCTTTATAATATTAGTATAGCTGATAGTTTGCTCCTGTTGATCGCAGCGTGATGATATATAGCCTAAAACCTTCCTCAATAAATGGACTATCCAACACAAAAATGATTTTTCAATTTGATCGGGTAGTTCCTGAGATCCTAGCGTTCAAACAATCAATCCATACGTTCAAAAAATGTTAGTATTTAACTTTATTTTGAAAAATAAACTTTTTGACTTTTTTGACTTTTTTTTTTCAAACTCTTCAGCTTTATAATATTAGTATAGATTTTATTTTAGCAGCATAAGTTTTGCGTGCATAAATTATTCTTAAAAAAAAAGCAATAAGACCTATTTATAATTTATGTTCAGGAGATTCCTTCAGATAAATGTATAAAAGCATAAATTTAAGAACAGTGCCATGTCAGTATAATATATGAAAATATCATCTAAGTCTTAGAGATAACAAAAAAATAATAATAAAAAAATACAGATTGTCAAAAATAAATACATGGTGTCATGTATCAAATTTTAAAATAAAATACCTGACATCATTTTAATGTAATGGAAAAGAAATTCAAAGTTATAATAAAACACATACATACATATACTCACACCATTAGTTCCCATTGGGGTAGGCAAAGACTATCAATCACCACTTGGTACAATCCTGGCAAACCTGTCTGGCTTTGTTTTCATATGTGTTCTTTTATTCTTCTTACTTTGGATGCCTGCATTTATGAGCACATTCTCATTTTTATCCATTAGTTCTTCAGACATAACTATAATAAAATTACTCACCTGGGTAACTTAAATTTTGTGAAGGTAGTTAGTATTAATAATTTTATAGTACTGTATAATGACAAATAACACCTCAGTCCTCCCGTGACCATGATAACTGAAAAGCTTTCGTAACTTCAGGCTTTAAAAAACCATGTAATAACACACAATTAAAATATCCGAAAGTCAAAAGTTGTTTTAATTACTCACCTGGGATTAGCATTTATTATTAATTTATATTGTGGTCAGAATAATCTATCTATGCTAATATTATAAAGCTGAAAAGTTTGTTTGTTTGAACGCTAGGATCTCAGGAACTACCCAATCAAATTGAAAAATTCTTTTTGTGTTGGATAGTCCATTTATTGAGGAAGGTTTTAGGCTATATATCATAATGCTGCGACCAACAGGAGCAATTTGTATTTGTATTTGAACGGTTAATTTTCCGCAAGTCGACGTCTTTTGTGCGCCTGTTTTGCGTGATGAAAGGATGGCACTACTCTAGCCATCCCAGCTCACCAAGGAAGTTCAGGATCCCCCTAATATCCTTGAACACCTCAGGGAGCGACCTGGCGTCACCCAGGTGTGTTACCCTGTAATCCGCTACGCCTGTACACTCGAGGAGCACGTGCGCAGCTGTTTCCTCCTTCTCCATGCATGCTCTGCACAAAGGGCTATCTGTAACACCTAAAGTAAACAAGTGTTTGTTAAAAGGGCCATGCCCCGTGAGGGTGGCTGTGATCCAACTAATTTGTTTTTTGTTAAGTTTAAATAGTTTGTTAGTAAGTTTCTTGTTGAACCTGGGTAAAGCTGTTTTGGCTTGACTGCAGCCGCTTTCCGAGGACCAACATGCGTCCCACTTACCTCGTATGGCCTTACGGACTATAGTTTTTAACTGATCGTTTGGTAGAGGCAGACATGGTTCTGGGCCTGTAAACGGGGTATCTGATCCTCTTCTGGCCAATTCGTCTGCTGCATCATTGCCGCGTGATCCGCTGTGTCCTTTGATCCATTGTATGGTAGTTTCATTGGTTTGCCCTATCACCGTTAGGGCTTTGTGACATTCATATATGAGCCCTGATTTGCACTCGTAGCTCATTAGGGCTTGTAGGACTGATTTGCTGTCCGAGAGAATACGAATTGGAAGTTCTCTGATTTTCCTCGCTGTTACTGCTTGGGCGGCGAGTATGATTGCGAAGCATTCTGCCTGAAATATCGAATTCCAGGTGCCCATTGGTCTAGCTATTTTTATCTGCAAGTCTTCGGAGAATACCCCCGCTCCTGTGCCAGATTTAGTTTTAGAGCCGTCTGTAAATATCCTCACTTCCCTTTCATTGAGGCCTTCGTTCGGATTTTCTGTCAGCTGTATTTTGTACTTCTTGTCAAAGAGGTATAGTTTGGGAATCCTGTCGTTCACAGCTGATATTCTAGGTGTCTCTTTTACCATCCTGGTAAGGATTTCGGCGTGAGGGACTTTGTTGGATTTCCATAGTTTGTTTGCATTTAGTCTCACAGCTGAAGCAGTAGCTTCTTGCTTGATGAACAGGTGCAGTGGAGTTAAATTTAGCATTATTTCAAGGGCGGCGGTAGGGGCGGTTCTCATACATCCCGTAGCCGCTCTGCACACCAGTCTCTGAAAGCTTTGTAGTTTGCTTTGCACTGTACTTAGCTCTGTTCGTTGCCACCAGGCAACAGCGCCGTAGCAGAGTATTGGTCGTATCACAGCTGTATACAACCATATGATTATTTTTGGGTTTAGACCCCATCGTTTTCCTATCATGCTTCTGCATTGCCAGAATGCTATGCTGGCCTTCTTGAGTTTGCTCTCAATGTGGCAGCTCCAGTTTAATTTGCTATCAAGGATTACTCCCAGGTATTTTACAGTCGGTGAGAGCGTCAGTCTCTTGTTGAAAAGCTTAGGTAAGTTGTAGTTTTCTATTTTTCGCTTATTGGTGAACATTACAAGCTCGGTTTTGTCCGGATTCACTGTCAGCCCGTGCCTTATGCACCACCTCTCTACTATTCGCAAGACTGATTGCGTTACGTCACAGACTATACTTGCATATTTACCAGTTATCAGAATAGTAATATCATCAGCATATCCTATCGTGTAGAAATGTCTACTGTTGAGTTCTGAGATAAGGTCGTTCGCCACCAGGTTCCAGAGCAGCGGAGAGAGTACGCCACCCTGCGGACAACCTTTCACTACTTGAACCTTAGTCTGGTCTTCCGACACTATCACTCGGCTTTCAAGCATGTTTCCTATCCAGGTTGATAGCATTGGTGGGACTTGGTGCCTGTTTAAGGCTTCGTGAATGCTATCAAAGTTTGTTTTATCAAAGGCTCCTTCGATGTCTAGGAAGCTTCCTAGACAGATGTTTTTATCTTTAATGGCTTCCTCTGCAACACATGTTACTGCATGTAAGGCGGATTCCGTGCCTTTACCAGCGCTGTAGGCGTGCTGGTTGGGATGGAGCGGTATCGTTTTGAGAGAGTTATCTCGTAGTTCTCTATCACACAACCTTTCGAGTGTTTTCAGTAAAAAGGATGAGAGGCTTATTGGTCTGAAGGACTTTGGGTTAGTATAATCAGTTTTTCCGTATTTGGGTATAAACTGCACTTTACTTCTCTCTCTTCAACAGGAGCAAACTATCAGCGAATAATGTTGCAAAAACGGGGATAATTATTCATACTAAGGCTTCCGTTGTGTGCGCTGCGTAAATGGTTTAAGTTACCCAAAAAAAAATGTATTAAAGAATTATTTCTCTTTAAATGATCTAAAAAAAATGCCCGCGACAGTATATGTCTAACTTTTAAGTTTCACTTACCATAACCATTTTTATGGTAAATAAATTTGGTCGAATTTAATGCATAATTGCCATAATGTTTTATCAACATAATATTAATCTTTATCCAAATAAATATGTTGTTGATTGAGAGTATTTAATTGAGAACCAAATTGTCCTTGACATCACTTAATTTAAATAAACATAACATAACATAAACGTTCACGCCGAATATCCCCGAAGGGGTTGGCAGAGGTACTAATACAAAGTCACCTGATGTTCAGAGTACCCACGTTTTGCATGGACAGTGTACTCACGTGATAGGGGGCAGGCCTATCGCCGTTTTGTACGAATACACTGTCACATGACTAAGTACAACTCAGCCATGTGGGTTTCCTCACGATGTTTTCCCTCACCGTTAACAACCATGATAAATTAACCACACATATGTCTTTAGAAAAGACAAATTGGTGTAGGCGCAAGACAAGACGCTGCGCTGGCCGGCCACCTACAGCACCGCAGGTCACCTGCGCGAGAAGCGTATGTTTAAGCCTTATCCTATTAATATTATAAATGTGAAAGTTTAGATGTTGCTGTATTATAATATTACAATTAAATTTACATATGCAACTTACAACTTATTTACTAATATTTACAAGTCACAATACGCGCCCCGTGTCATATCTGGTGTAAAAGTGCCTAGCACGCTTGCAGCATTGCCACGTTGTATGGCCAACGATATTCTTTGAACCAGATAAGACACGGAGCGTGGATCTGATCCCATCGTGTTTGTAGCTAAATGAAGACTAATTCATAAAACGTATTTAAAATAAAATTTACAGGAATGATCCCAATTAACACAATAGGACACTTTTTATCCAAGAAAAATTAAGAGATCAATAAATTTTCTTAAAAAATGGTTAAACAGACTAAGAATCAATGCTCAGCCGAAACTACTATACTTATAAACTTAAAATTTATAAAGTGAAAAAAATCGCATGACAGAGACCCTCAACAGGTCAGTTAAATATTTCAGTTTGACGACGTGAAAGTCTACACTTTTGACAGTACGAAGTCTGTGGGGTCAGCTAGTATGATAAATAAACATAAGTTAATAATATGATTTTTTACTTTCTTCTTCAGTAAATAGTTTCATTGCTCATTTATATTTTTTTGGCAGATGAAGGAGAGGTGTTCAAAGTGAAGAAGTCGTCGCAAAGCAAGAGATTGCTGAAGAAAAGAGAGAAAGAGAAAAAAAATACTGGTGATAATAATTGTGAGATATCCAATAACATTCCAGAGGTAAAGTGTTTAAAAAACATCATTCACCATTCTTAGTGCAACAGTAACTTGAGGCTACTTAATGTACATTTCTAGCGGAATATTTTCCAGATGTGAACTGCACCATTTAAACAAATATCATCATTGGTTGATTATGACATTTAAAAAAAGTTAATATGACTTATTCATTGTGCTCTTCAATTCATACATTTGAATTCAGGGACATAATTAACTTTTTTGCTATTTAGGATATTTTCGGGTTATTGAAACAAAATAGAAGAATTTATCGAACCCAAGTTCGCATATTTCTCTATACAAACTCAAAAAAGGGGACAAGTGCGAGTTGAACTCGCGTGAAGAGGGTTCCGTACGATGTTACCTATCATGTTTTATTAAATCTGACCCAAATTTGTTTGTGGTAACTAAAAAAAGTATTAATGGTCCCTGATTGGAGAGGGATATTACTATGGACTATAATCTATAAGGAGAAAACTAAATTCTGTATTTTTTTCAAAATTTTAGGATAAGGGGGGGGAATGGTCAATTTTCGTCTATTTTCTTGAATAACTTGGAAACTATTTATTTTAAAATTACAGAAAAATACATTTAGGATCTTCCCAACAAGACCTTTCATTTGATATGCCACACGATGCAGTTTATAGTTTTTTTTTTAATTTTACCCTTCCCCTCCAAAAATGACCCCCCATATACAGATTGCTCACGTCACACCTCTGTGTTTGGGTCACAGGAATTGATATGTGTACCAAATTTCAACTTAATCGGTCTAATAGATTCGGAGATAATTGACTGTAAGCGACGGACGGACAGACACACGAGAGATCCTATAAGGGTTCCGTTTTTGTATTCAGACGTACGGAACCCTAAAAATAAAATTTATATCTTGTCCAAGATTTAACATGCGTGGTGAACATTAAAAAAATTACAGACGGGCAAGAACTTCTTATAACCTCTACCAGTTATATATAACATTCAAAGACAGTTTATTTCACACAGGAAAAACCCGTAAGCAACCTCAGCAACAACAAGAAAACTAAGAAAAAAACGCTCGAGGGTTTAATTCTGTCTGGCCGCGAAGCTCTGGCTGCTGACGGGAAGGGGGACATCTCTGATGATGAGCAGCACCAGTCTGAGGAGGAAGAGGAAGGAGGGTTCCATCGCTACCGAGCCGAGTCGGTCCGGGCTGCCTTGGCTAAGGGGGACGCCATCCCGGATGCCGCTATCATCCACGCAGCCAGAAAAACTAGACAGCAGGTATGAGAGGTGAGGTTTTACGCCGACAGGCGGCCGAGAATGAGGACTTCGTATCAATTGATGCATATTTATTGCATCAGAACTGTATGGTAATGGGAATGTGTACGATATCGTATTGTATACAATTACCTTGCTAAACAAGCTTAATAATATATACATACATATATATAAATGAAAGTTGTATTAGTTACGCTATTTATAACTTCGATCGCATTTTGACTTTAAAATCGGACAATATTCTTTAGTACTTTTATTTTATTAAAATAATATATTTTTACAAATATGGCTAGGCTAGGAATGATAAAAAACAATATTATTTAATTCTAATAGATTTTACTCTGATGAATCAGACTGCAACCTTCCAAAAGTGGCTGAGGAATTTCAAATTCCTTAGCTCTGGCTACCCCTTCTAGGGATTTATGGCTGTGATTATATGTATGTATATGTATGTATGTATGAATCAGAGTAAGTAATTGGTCTACTTCTGTATCCAGTTCTTCCGGCTCGCACAACTCAATGGTTTCACTCATGATAGGCTAGTTTTTGCTCGGGTTACGTTGTTTCCGTAAACAACTAATAAACGGATCTGATGTGAGCAGCACTCTGTAGAGGACATCTTGATTACATTCTATTTTCGAAAATTTACAGGTATAATTTTGCCGGCATATGCGGTATAGCTTATTACGGGCTTCTGCGGCCTCTTCGGATGGATTTCCGATAGGAGGGATAGCATGTTTTATGACAGTTGCAATGTGCACTAGAACTTTGTGAAGAGTTGGCGTCATTGGATACCAACGCACATTTCGACATACATTTTCGCAATATTATTTTTGCAAAACTCTCCAAACTTATTTGCATTTATTTTGTGGCCAGATGAATTTCATAGCTAAAACTTTAGACAATTTAACACCACTCGCAAGTTCGAAAACAATAGAACGTATCGAAAAACTAGACGGACACTAGATTCCGACTACTAATTATGGTTTGCATTGCTGCTGATCCGATTCCTAGTTCTCGCTCAAGCTCTACATATATAATTCGTCGGTTTTCGCGAATAAGTTTTTCGACTGCACGAACGTTTTCTTGCGTGACCGCGGTTGGCGGCCGTCCTGTCTTCGCTTCATCTTCGAGACATCCTCTCCAACTTCACATCCCCGTCCTCTTTTAAATTCAGCAAACCAATTGAATTGAATACTGTTGCTCGGGAATAAACAGACTCACCAAAAGTAGAAGCCAAAAGTTCAAAACATTTTTGAGGCTTTAAACCTTTTTGAAAGTCATAATAAATCATAGAGCGAAAATCACGTCGACTGAGCTCCATTCTTGCAAGTGAATTTCCGCCAGATTCTGGGAAAAATGATGCTCATTCAAATAAAAAATAAATAAAAGAAGTGTGTTCTATATTCAAATATGTCAATAAAAAACCAGCCTATAAGATGGTGTATAGCTTGGCAGTGTCAGTTAAATGAGAAAAGAGCATCTAACTTCTATTGGCATGCCCCTCGTATAACGTCAACTGGAGCGATGGTCGCAGAAATTTGTAATTGACACTTTTTTCCTTATCTGAAATCAAAATGATCGTTTGAAACAGCTGTATCGACTTGGCATAAAATTTTTGGGAGGCAACTTAGAACCAGGATTAGATCGTAGGTTACCTTTTTTCCCTTAAATAAAATCTTTTACCCACGTTAACCTACGACCTGCAAAAGTAACAAAGACTATATATTCAATTTAATAGTTGTCAGCGGTTTTCATTTAAAAAAAAAATAAGAGAAGCTACACACTCACTTTAAAATTACCGACATGATCTAATATTATTCATAGTAGGTATATTACACATATAATGTTTTAGTGCACAAAAAAGCAGACTCCGGCTATATTATCCGATGTAAACTTGATGATGCAACAGTTAGTTCATCCCTCCGTTCCGGGAAAATAAAATTGAAACTATGAGCATTTTGAAAATAATGGGCAAAAAGTTATTACGGGTACATATTTTAGGCACTTAAAAATGTCTTTAAATAAAAAATTCAAAAGTAATTGTCATTTTGAAGACGCACGGGTGCCTAGCTAATGTGGGTAATATAAAATTTTTAAAAAACCCTCGGAGTTCTCTTTCGTTTGTTCGTTAACAAACTAAATTTAACCTGTTGTAAGGTAGCACCTATACCTAGTACAGGAATGACGTGGTTTTAAGCCGCATAACTATTATGTCCGCGGTAATTGTACTGCACCCTGAAGAAAAAATAAATATTAAAATTTATACTGATGCGCTATAAACTCCGCATATAAACAATTAAGCAGGTAATAAAAACAATAAGAGTTAAAAGCAAAACATTAAAAAACAGATGACCAACCTTAAATTTATTAGTTATCAGTTTGTTTTATTGTAAGATAAGGAGTTAGTCAGAAGGAATGATATTGTATTCCATTTCTATAATTTTTCAGGGATCAATATATAATTACTTGATACATATCCGATGTATATCTTTTTTTAAAGTTTGATTTTATTTTTAACTTTTTAAGCTATTATAGCGTCCATAAACTTATTATAGAAAATTCTAATTCAAATATGGCAAATATGTTTTCCCGCAAATATGGCGTCAGACAAACACTGTGAAACGTGAATTTTATATATTAGATTGATCTATATTAAAGTGGCCATAATGAAAGCCGACCTCCGATAGGAGATGGCACCCAAAGATGAAGAAGATATTAAAATTATGAAATATATCGGTTATGGATCATAAATATCCAACATTGTCGAAACCTGTGATGTTTTAAATTATATTTTTTTCTGTCTAGGCTCGAGAGCTTGGTGGCGACTACATACCGGTTCGAACATACAACGAACCGAAAGGCCCAGGTTCGCGTCTCGTGAGGGACGACGGTTCAGGAGATGATGATGATGAAGATGGCAGGATTATTGTCAGGGGACTCGAACTGCCCAGTGACAAGCCGAAACGTAAGTTAAAGAAATAGAAATATATAAATATATATTATAGTAATGTAATCAAACGTTAATATAATGCCAAATATACATGTACATATACATGTCATGTGAAAACAGATTGTGTATGAGCAATCTGTCAGTTTCTCACTTCTCATGTTACATACGCGCTCTCACAAGCCTCATGCTTCATGATACCTCATGCCACTAGTGCAGCATAGGTTGGGTTTACGTTTATACTTTTTCTACTTTTAAGTATAAGACGGGCAGTCTTCTTTCCGCGATTCCTCAATAAAACCCGTCTTACCTGACAAAATGTTCAATTTTTTTTATATTTTAGCAAGAATATCAAATCTAGAGCTTTAGTCAAATCGCCGCCGACGCGTAATATAAACGCACTGTATTGTTTGACTCAGACATTATGTATTTCCTCACCATTAGCAACCTAATTAAATGAGTCACATAATAGTAATAGCTGTGTAAGTCTGGTTCAGGACTCGATCCAATCTGTCTGATCATCTCAGGTGGTGCATTTCCCAAGCACATGATCTATACTTATAATAAATCTGTAGAGAGGTCAATTCTGTACATGAAATATATTTTCAAAATAACTATCAGGTGGTGATTAGGGATCGATACTGATGCCAAAAATGCAATCAGTAAAATTTTTGTCTGTCTGTCTGTCTGTCTGTCTGTCGGTTTGTATGTTCCTTATGGAAACAAAAACTACTCGACGGATTTTAACGAAACTTGGTACAATTATTTTTCATACTCCTGGGCAGGTTTTTGTATACTTTTCAGCAGAGTAGTAAAGGGGAATTTTGGGAAATTATGGGAAAACGGGAGAAGTTACTCTATTTTTTAAGCTTCCGTCGGGTGTGCAGCCTTAATGGTTAAACTTACATAGAAATCGTGTATGACGGAAATATTATTCATAAAATTATCTAAAAAAAAATCCTCGACAGTTTATGTCTATCTTTTATGGTTGACTCACAATAACACGTGTAATTCCTGAAAGCTTAGCAGTTCGGAACATTCTGATTATATTTGTTTACTCTTACGTTTGTAAACCTCTCACTCATCCCTAATTTAAAAAAAAGGTAACATTATTACCTATTCAATAAAAAAAGAATCATAGAAATCGGTAGAGAAACACCGAAATTATACATAAAATAAGCCATCGCGCCCGTGACCAAAACCAAATCTTTACTAATTTACATATAACATACTAGATGGTGCCAGTAGTTGCATCCTACATTACGTAATGATTTATTTTTTAGATTGTTATTTATAATACTTCATAGCGTTTTATTCCAAAATTTGCTATTAAACGGAAATACTGAACCGCTCATTAAAGCGCATTCAAAATCACCAAACTACACTGTTTAGGGAGTGCTATAAATTTAATATTAAAAACATTGCGCTGAATTTCACAATGCTTGAGCAGTGACTGAAGAAAGAAACCTCAGATATTTAAAAAAACAACGCTACCCGTGCGAAGCTGGGACGATCCACTAGTATACAATATTATAATTTAACACTGAGCGGCAGTTTACTAGATGCAATAGAATTGATATTGTCACAGCGGCCATCGCTGTTTCATCATAATGATCATCAACAGAAAGACCTTCACTCCTGTTCCCGTTTAGGGTGCCTTTCCAACAGAGATGTGCTATGTAGCTATGCTACTTGATATCCACCAATCATATTTCTTGCTATATATGCTAAGTGCACCAATTAATATAATTGGTGGATATCAAACGCATCCGTGGCATAGCTACATAGCACATCTCTGTTGGAAAGGCACCCTTACTCCCGCATAATATGATAATGCATATCGAAGTTTGTTAGTAATGAATACTTTTTCGTTTTCAGGCGGTACTGCAGCGACCAGCGACACAGAAATGCATAGTGGAGACGAAGCTTGGGAAGAGCAGCAAATGCAGAAAGCTGTTCTGGGAAGCGCTGAGCAGCCGAGTAAGGAAATCTTTGATATATACTTATACTTAGTCTTAGTGAACAACTATTTTATCGACTTAGTATTATTTGGGTGGTAATGGGACTAGGCAACGACCATGGTGTATGTGAGTGGTCGAAAAAACTGTGGCCAAGGGGAGTCGGTTCACGTGAAGGAGGCTTTCGTAACAACAAGTGTACTCGAGTCAAGGGATGAGCTGATGAGCAAATAATGTTTTTTAAATTAAATGGAAACTTAAATTAGATTTTTATTGTGTTAGTTATATTATATATATGCTTTTATTTTACTCAAACAACATTGAAAGTTATCATTCAGCCTATTGGATGTATCATCTTGCCCAAACATGCGCCCCATATAGATCTGAAGTGTTGGTAGAGGCTTAAAAACTTCTAAACATCACGTGAAATTAATATCACTTGGTGTTCATAGTTCTCACGTTTTGCTTGCATAGTACACTCACGTTATTGGGGACATGCCTGCCGTTTTTTTTACACTGTCACATGTCTAAGTAAAACCAAGCCATGATTTTTTCTCTCACCATTAACAAAATTACACACATGACTTTAGAAAAGCCACATTGTTGTAGGTCCAACTCAGTATCCAAAGCCACATTTCTGCATGATAGTGCTCCCAACTATCATTCAGATATATTACTTGACAAATGTCAAAGTTAGATTCCGTGATATTGGTGAGTAAGTTCTCACGTACAATATTGCTGTGTAGTGTCGGCTTAGAATAGCACTACCCCATTTCTTCCGGTGGGTGTACGTAAGAGGCGACTGACGGTGTTGGGGCTTTTAAGGGATTTTTGGGCGATGCGGTTGGAGACCCATCACCAACAACCTTTATTTCACCATCTTTTCCCCACGCAAATTCCATAAGTGACTGAGGAATTTCTAATTCCCCAGCTCTGGCTACCCCTTTAAGGGATTTATAGCCGTGAGTATATGTATGTATGTAATATTGTGTTTCAGTAACAGTATGCGAATTGTTCGCACCGCCGCCGCCGGTTTTCGGTCCTGGTGACGTGCGTCCGTTGGCTGGTCACGTGACCACGCCTGCTGACCTCGTGAACGGTTTGAGGAACAGGTATGTAGTATTTTCTAAGACCTTCACGATTGCACATTATAATTAAAACAACTATTGACTTTCGGATGTTTTAATCGCGTGTTATTACATGGTTTTTAAAGCCCGACATTTCGAAAACTTTTCAGTTATCATGGTCACGGGAAGACTGAGGTGTTATTTGTCATTTTACAGTACTATAAAATTGTTAATACTAACTACCTTCACAAAATTTAAGTTACATTTACGTTTAATATTTGCTAAGTACAAAAAGAGCTAATGTTATCTGGAGTCTTGCTTAGTGTTCTTCCCTTGCTTGGTATATAGGTATGTAGTGTTTGTATGTTGAATGTGGGAACAAAGATATACTGGCGCAAAGATACACCAACTATAATGAATACAGACAATTGTGGCAGGGCGTGAGATAAAACGCGCAAATGAGACAGTACACGTCATGTTTTCTTTGCTCACACTGTATGTGGGTGTTTTACGTTTACGTTTTACGGTTCCACTTTATTAATCGTCATTTGCTTGTACACAGCTAATTTATAAAAATAAATAACAACTTGTCTTGTAGTGCCGGCTTAGAATGTCACCACCCCTTTCTACACACGGGTGTCGTACGAAGCGACTAAGGGTATGGTGCTTTGAAATGGTTTTGGGTGATGCGGTTGGAGACCCATCACCAACGATATTTTATTTTTCCCATTTTGTCCCCTATCAACTTCCAAATGTGGTTGAGGAATTTCTAGCTCTAAAGCGCTGGCTATCCCTTTTTGGGTATTTGTGGCCGTGAGTATACATATATGTTTGAAAAAATAATGTGAAAGCCGTCTGCCATGAACTTTTTGCGTAAGGCACAGTGGCCGATGACGGATGCGCGTTTTGAAGAACATTAAATAGATAGGAATTATGTACCCTATTGTAGGATGGTATTCTAGGGCATTATCCTAATCAGGAGAACCAATTTCCAGCATTAAAGCATTTTTATCTGAGTATTTTAAGATAAGAGAAATTAAATTAAAAGCCAGAAAATTGTATATCAAAGAACAAACATGTTTTGTTTCTTTCCAACTTTTTTACCCTCGAAATAATGCTGGCAGTTATATTGATAGAATCTATAAAACATCTCTAAATACATTTATACATCAAACATTAACCCGCCTTCCATACCCACAGGCTATCCGAGCTTCAGCTATCTCGCTCCACCATCCTAAGTGAGAGTGAGAAGCTATCCTCTCGTCTGCAGTCGGTGCGAGATCGCCTACAACAGAATATATCGAACCAAACCAATCTAGCAAAGGTGTATCGCAGAGCTCAGAGGATGAGAGCCTATTTTACTGATCTGTGCGAGTGTCTTGATGAGAAGGTAATTAAAAAAGATAGAAATGTTATGTTATGTTATTTTTGCACTAAGTAAGAGTCACAAAATTATTTGTTATGGTGACATTTGCTTTTACTGAGGGTTTAGGGACTAGGGACTAAAGTGGGTAGGACTAATCCATCATGCTGGCGTGCAGTAGGAGCGCTTGTACTTGAACTACAAATTTCGTGATTTCGTAAGAATTTGGGATTCGTAAAACAGCTATCTTTTTCACACTTTAAAAGTATCATAAATCTATCTCCTTATAACCGATGAGCTTGATGATGACTTAGCGTGCTTCGGCTCCTGGTGGGGTTTGCAGACCTTATTTTGTGCTTATAATTCAGCACTAACTTTTCTCTTTACTTGAAACTTACATAGAAAACTATATGTTTTTGCTCTAGTAGCCCTAATTTAAATCTTTTTGTTCATGAAAACCTCATGTGGGGATTATTACTAATTAATAAAGAATAAATAAAGGAAAGAAAAACTTCGACACAGGCGGGAATCGAACCCGCGACCTCGGGTATACGCCCCCGTCGCTCTGCCATTGAGCTACCGTGTCAATGGCTGCCAGCGCGAAATTCTTCTATCCTTTATTTCTTTTACACGTTAAAGTATAGTATAATAATAATAATAATAAAAGATTTTATTTGTCTTTAACACATACAACAAAAAAAAAATGTTGACATGACAACAAACAATAAGAAAGAAGTATTAACAAAGTGAACAATAGTATATAACAGCAAAATAAAAGACAAAATGGTACAGAGCTCGGTCTATCCGCTGCAAGCAGATAGCTCCGATTTTCAGCTCTGACCAACCTTAAGACTACTTACACTTAAAACTAACTTAGAACTAATTTCAATACACATGCACTCGCATACACACACACACACACACACACACACACACACACACATCCACACACAGACACCACGCGCATAGTCTTAGCCTAGAGCTAATTTATATACATTATACATTATTTAGATCGATTCACATATTATAGAAGAATATAATATAAATAACAATCAATATAAATACTAATAATTAAAGCCACGTACATACTTTCATAACAATATAATGCATAAATAGATAAATAAATATATATATATATATGTATATATATATATATATATATATATATATACATAGATCCATGTTACTGTATATATAAATACCTTATTACTGGTTATTATTCGACATTAGAAGCACAGCCATAGGGAATAGCAAACTCGTTGCGCTGCAATACTATCAAATAATTAAGTAACTTGTTTCTAAATGAGGAAATAGACTGTGCATCTTTGATAGGCGGTGGTATAACGTTCCAGCATTTAGAAGCTGCTATTGTAAAGCAGCCCTTGGTCCTTGTAAGCTTGTGCTTCGGTAACAAAACTACATTGAGGCGTTCGCGTTTCGAAAAGTTGAGTTTGTCATAAAGGTATTTTGGTGTTTTATATTTAATTACTTTATAGACAAAACATGAAAGTTTTAGTCTCCTTTTATGTCTCATGTTAAGCAAGTTCTTCTCAATCAAATATGGAGTAATGTGTTGCCGTCGTGGAATATTAAAACAGTACCGCATACAGGCATTTTGTACACGTTGTATTTGGTGTTCGGTCTTTTTTAGAAGACAAGGGCCATAGGCGATGTCGCAATAGCCTAACTGGGACAAAACTAAACCCTCGCATAACCTGAGTCGAACATCCTCACTTATAAATGATCTTATCTTGTATAAAGTGCTAAGGCCAGCAAAGCACTTGGCAGTCTTTAGATCAACATGATTTTGAAATGTGAGCGACTGGTCCATGTGAAGACCAAGGTTCCGAATGCACACCTGAAAAGGCACCGCTACTCCATCAACCAAAACCGACGGTTGAAGTTCGGTTATCCTAGAGACCTGACTAGGTGTGCCGCAGATCAAAGCTATAGTCTTGTGTGGGTTGATCATAAGGTGATGTTTTTTAGACCATTCCACTATACACTCAAGATCTTTGTGGAAGCTCTGTAAACCCGCAGAGAGTATCTAGTAGCCCTACTGTGTATTTGGTTATTTGGCTGCCGAATTATAGCACATTAAAATAACTAGCATGCGTCTAAAAAGTAAAATATTTGCTTTTAAAATAAGGTATAATCTATACATTATAGATGCCGCAATTAATAGCGTTGGAAGAACGAGCCTTAGCACTTCATAAGAAAAGACGAGACTTTATAGTTGAAAGAAGACGGCTGGACCAACTTGACCAGATGCAAGACATTTTGGCGTTGGCAGGTTAGTTTTTTTTTTTCTGAAACAGACAGCTTCTTGGTGAATTTCGGAGAAAAATACCATAACTAAAAGCTTATGGCGATGGAACCATATTATTTAAAGATGGCCCGCCATAGTAGAATAATATACTGTCCTGAAATATTTTATTTAAAAAGATCTTCGCATATGTATGTTACACTTGGAGCACTCACATGACATATTGCTAAAGCTTTTGTTGTCAACATTTTGATGATAATGGCAAGTACAAGGAAACTATCCCCTGTAGCATGACGTGTGTAAGAACGGGAAGTGGGATAATAACAATTTTAAATGACATATTTATCATGTCACGCTACGGAGGCATGTCTTGTTGGATCATAGATCATCTCGTGGACAAAAACGCAAACTTCTAAACACCTTCTCTGTTGTTTAGATAGCTGTTGAAACAAACTTTCCTCGTTATTTATTCATATTATTTTTTACAATGTGCTGTCATATTTCATTCATCAAATTTAATTTCATAAAGAATTCATTCATTCAGGAATTAGAAATTCCTCAGCTACTTTTGGAAATATGAGTGGGGAAAACATGGTAAAAATAAAGGTTGTTGGTGATGGGTTTCCAACCGCATCGCCCAAAAACCCCTTAATGGCCCCAATAATGTTAGTCGCCTCTTACGTACACCCACCGGAAGAAATGGGGTAGTGCTATTCTAAGCCGACACTACACAGCATCATACATTATATTATTAAAACGCACCACATTTTCCCAGCTCGAGCCGGAGCTACCAGGGCCCCAGAGCCCGAAGAGAAGACTCGCCGCGCGGCTGAGCGAGAGGGACGGCGGCGCGCGAGAAGGAGACGGAGAGAACAACTCGGTCTGCCTCATAATGAGGGGGACTCCAGTGATGACGAGCTGCCTCCTGATATGGCCGCGCAGCAGACGAGAGAACGGGGTAAGATTTAATACTTTACATTTTGAAAAAAAAATATAAAGCTGGAGGTTGAATGACCTTTGCTAATTTTTAAGAATATAGCAACATAAGCAATTTGACTCTAGCGATGAAGAGGTGCCTCTCGTCATAATAGCGCAGTAGAACAGAGAACGGGGTAAGATTTTAACCTTGGGATTCTAAAAAAAAGCAAGAAGATTTAGGGTCAATGGCCTTTGCAAAGAAAGTAACCTGGTCTACCGAATGATGATGAGCTGCCTTCTTATATGGCCGTGCAGCAGCTTTAGAATAAAAAAAAGGTAAAATGATGGAGGTTCAATGATCTTTGCCAAGTTTGATGACGATAGCCACATTAACAACTCACACTCTAGTAGTAGATACTCTGTTATTATTTCGGCGAAGATGAACAGAGAACTTGGTGTGGTAAGATGTAAGTTTCAATGAGTTTTTAATGTTTGATGAGGAATCTTTGGTGTATAATGTATTTTGCATAGATTTAATGTATTTTATTTCATATTTCTCCGTCCGTGCAAAATTTCACAATAACACAAACTGGAATGAGAAGCATACCGTTGATCCTACTGAAGCGGACTGGCTTTGCTCACGAGATCTTATCACTAAAGACCAAATTGCGTGTGCGATAAAGTATTTCAACTCTTTAAAATCACTGGGACCAGAAGGTATCTTCCCAGCATTTCTTCAGTGGGCAAGGGACATCCTATCACTCTTGGTGGTTGGTCAAAATCTACTAATCATGCATCGCATACAGATATGTACCGATACCATGGCGCGAAGTCAAAGTAACTTTTATACCTAAATCGGTAAGTCGGAAAATAACGATCGGACGGGTCTGAAACCCATTAGCCTTACGTCCTTTCTCTAAAAAACTCTGGAAAGACTCTGAGACAGAAGTATAAGAGAAAATGACTTGGGAAAAAACCCCTCTACATAAACCAACGTGCATTCACCTAAGATAAATCAACTGAGACTGCGCTGCACAATGTAATATCTAAAATTGAATGTGCACTCAGTTCAAAGTTGTCCACAGTAGGCACCTTCATAGACATTAAAAGTGCCTGCGATAAAACCTAACATACTTTGTATCGAAAAAACCCTGAAAGACTTCCGTGTCAACTCCACACTCAGGGGTTGTATTGTTAACATGTTGAGACTTACAGCTTTACAAGTAACTGAAAGATACACCGCCTAGTAGGCTACCTTACTGTAGGCTACGCCGACGATCTCACAATTTTCCTAAATGGAAACCAAGTAAATATGGTTTGCAATCAAATGGGTCAAGCAATGAGAGTACTGGAGACGTGGTGCAAGAAATATGACCCTTAAAAAACTGAACTTATTCTTTTCACTCACAAAAATAAACTTTCGTCTTGGACTTCAAATCTTTCTTGAACTCTTTTTGAGACAGATAAGTATCTAGGAATAACCCTAGATGATAAACCACTGACCTCCATTATATTTTATAAGTACGCTGGACTAATGCTACGCATTAAAATGACAGCTATTTATTGTGTCGATTTGAAGCGCCCCCAATGTGGGGAAAGAAACTAAATCAGCTAGGAACTAAAATGGCCAGTGCTTTTTTTACCATAAAGCATAATATATCTATGGTTTTTATAAGCAATAAATATTTAATAGTGCTGTGAAATTCAGTTTCGATAAAACTTACCAATATAGGCCGTGTAGTGTCTATAGACGGATTGTTTAACAAAGATAACCTTGTAATTTACAGGTTTCCAATTGAAAATATTAGTCTGGAATTATGTCTAAAAAGTTTTATTAAGTCTAGTTCACGTCCGAAAGAATATGATTACATAGTACAAAACACTTCTCTGACGACTGTTGTATTTAGCATAAGCATGCACTTTGAAAAAGTGAAAAACAATATTTTTGCTTATACTTAATATAATAAAAAATAAAAATGTTTATTTTCTATAAATACCTCACATAAGCTATTGTTTGTATTGTCACGGGCAAGTGAAACGTATAGCAGCTCATTACGTACTAAAGTTGAAGTTTCATTTTTATTAAAAAGACGTTCCCTACGGGCCTGTCCACATCACCACGGCACGACGTCGTCACCGTAGAACGGTGCCCGTCGCGTTGCCGTGTCGTGCACTCGCACGGTGTGGCAACGCCGCCGCCGTGGAACGGTGCATCGGACGACTCGTAATCCGGTGACGCGGGTATGATATGATGCGCTCGATCAGTTGGTGTGTTATTGTCTTAGCTATTAGTTGCACGTGAATAAAATATGTCGGAAAACATAGATAATGATTTATTGATTTCACTTATTGAAGAACGTCCAGTACTTTGGGACAAAACAATAGATGATTTCAAGGACAAAAACTACAACGAGACTGCTATTTCGTCGGCAACGTATAACTTTACGACGTCGTGACGTACATTTTTACGTTACGGCAACGTAATTTCCCACGTCACGGCAACGCGCCGCATCACGGCACCGCAACGTTCTACGTTGACGACGTCGTGCCGTGGTGATGTGGACAGGCCCTACATATTGTTGGATCTAGCTAGCTAGTCATACACCACCCACATTCCCCGGCTTCGGCTTATCCGACGATTACTCAATCCTTGGTTAGTCATAGTATTAGCGATCAATTGAATTAGTTTGGACATTAGCCATGATTTATGCATTAAGAGTAATATGATCCATTGCTTTCAGTAGTTAAGCTTTTATCGATATATTCTATCTTACTGTCCCATCCTTTCATAAGTTCCTTTCCCACCCACTGCTGCCGTAAGCGCCAAAATGGCGAAAATCAAATTGCCTCAATATGTCACAGCCTATAATTTGTCCAGCGTACTTATATAGTATAATGGAGGTCAGTGTTATTTACAGAGCTGGAAACCTCATTTAGATAACACAATCAAAAATGCGCTAGCGCTATGCTACGGCAGTGCAACAGAGTACTAGGTAAAAATTGGGAACCTAGGATCGTAAACTGGCTTAATACCACCATTATCAGACCAGTGATAACCTACGGCTCGCTGGTCTGGTCGAGAACTAGATTAATTACAGCTTAAAATGACCTGGAATAAATGCAAGGGCTGGCTTGCTTGGCCCTCACGGGTTGTATGAGAACAGCACCGAACTGGCGTATACTCGCAAGACCTCGAAAAGCCTGGGCCACCACAACACGCTTTCCAAGCAGAGTTTCTTGGAATAACTCAAGCGGCACTGACAATCAAAGCCTGAGCATTGTCTGATATGGATATTAGAATCACTTAGGACAGCGCATCCGTGCTACAGGCTCTGGATCGCTGTGAATACACTTCAGGGCTAGTACTGGAGTGCCACAGAGCTCTTGAGGAGGTAGCTCAAAGCAACACTATAACCCTACACTCTCCTTGCGCTCCTCACGGGTCCTTGGCTAACGACGCCGCTGACGAATTAGCTAGGGCGGCTTTGGCGAGGGTCCTGCATGGTTCTGAACCGATCATACCCCTCTTTTTGTCAGCTGCGCGCGTGGTAAGAAAACGCACTCAATCTCTCCAAGTTACACTGGCAGGAAGAGCCCGGCTGCGGACAGTCAAAGGAAACCATGCCAACCCTTGACAAGAAGCTGCCGGGTGCCGGATGCGCACTGCGACTAAGCAGTGAAGACCTGCGGACAGTGACTTTAGTACTTACAGGACGTAACACACTCAAAAAACACTTATACACCCTAGGCATCTCCCACAGCCCCTTGTGCCGCGCGTACATGGTGGCTGGCGAAACGGTTACTCATATGCTCCAGGAATGCACGGCAGTAGCCAACATCTGCAATAACACAATAGGATCCATAAAGTCTTTCCCAGAGGCGGTAGCTGACCTGGATAAGCTACTCGCCTTCTGGACGGAATTGGGCTGGGAGATTTAGATGACCTCTAGGTCTAGGTCTACGCACAATGACCTGCCATTCCGGTCTCATTGCGGAAACCCGTGGAGTTTACCGCCCATCTAATTATAATAATAAAAAACACATACATTACGCTTAAATTCCAGAATCCATCCGCCTAGCTGCCTCCAACCTGTTCAGCGATGCAGTTAGCGCGTTCCGCAGCGCGCGCGGCGTGTGTCGGGTGGCGGCGCGCTGGCGGCGGCGGCTGCCCGCCCTGTACCGGGACGCGCAGCTGCCGTACTGTCTGCCCGCGCTGCTGTCCGTGTACGTGAGGACGGAGGTGAGTTGCAACCTATTATCTGTATACATAACATATAGTCACGGCTAGAAGCTAGAAGGGGTAGCCAGAGCTAAGGAACTAGAAATTCCTCAGCCTCTTTTGGAAAGTTGAGTGGGGAAAAGATGGCAAAATAATGGTTGTTGGTGATGGGTCTCCAACCGCATCGCCCAAAAATCCCTTAAAAGCCCCGATACCGTTAGTCGCCTCTAACGTACACCCACCGGCAGAAATGGGGTAGTGTTATTCTAAGCCGACACTACACAGCTATGTATACGTACATTGATATAATATAAAACAAGAGGCAGATGCGCCATAAGCTCACGCATAGTGAAGACTCATTACGTCATCATCACGTCCTAATTGGGACGTCTTGCCTTAGTCCGTGTCGAGCGTAATCAGAAGTGTGACGTGATCTAAGCTCTGAAGTCCTTGACAATATAAATAAAAAATGCCATTGCGTGTGTTTTGGAAGTGTAACAATTATAACCTTAAAGTTAACAAAATACAAGGAATCTTGTACCACATGTGAGAATGCAAATATATTTAAATTTGAATGCATGGGATACATTTAATATTTTAATTACTGAGAGTTCATTCCGAACTTAATTTCATATTCACTAACAGCAAGAGTTGGTATATCGGTGTGAAACACAAACGAACGGACCTTCCAATTCATTGCTCCAGATTTAAATAAACAACATAACCACTACGTTTTCCAAAATCACCAATCTTGTTTTAAATTGCTTGCAATTGTTATTGTTAAATAATATGTTTGTATTGTTACAGCTAATACTTTGGAATCCTTTTGGAGATGAAGATAATGAGAATTATGAGAAAATGGATTGGTACAAGTGAGTTTGATAGACCTATTCTATTATATACTTATTGTATTTAGAATTAACCTTTACATGTTTGTGTAATTTGTAGTAAATATTTCATTGTTTTGAATAAAATCACTGACAATTCTCAGCAAGCAGGGTTCAATAATATTTTTTTTATAGTTTGTACCTGAAATTTGGAATATCGCAATAAGGTCTGAATTCAACAGGATCTTTAATATCTTGGAACGATTTACTTGCTCGAGTCTATAATATGAAATAAAATAGCTGGCAATAGTTTTTTTATATCACTAAAATTACACTTAAGTCTTATTTTAATTAAATGAGAAATCATTTTTAACTGGTACAAACACCTAAAATCTGCATATTCTACGTAATATTAGAGTTCGAAGCTATATAAGTAATGTTCCTCTTTTTAGCTGTTTAATGATGTACGGTGTAGGCAAGCCGGCACCAGCTGAAGAATCGGATTCAGAAGACTCGTCCGACTCAGAGAGTGATTCCGACAAAGTAACTTTGACGAACGGCTTGTCTGAAGATGACGTGCGAAATGATCCTGACCTCATGCTGGTACCTACTATCCTCGCGAAGGTGATTTTGCCTAAGGTTGTAGGTATGTATGAGACGTGGTTGTGTATTATTTAGATCGAATGTTTGAATAATTGTTTTATCATCGTTAGTGTACCTCAGAAATGCTTTTGTTATAATCAAGTTAGACAGTGTTCTGTCCAGTATCAAATGTAAAATTCCTTGTATCCGTTTTTACATAAATTATTTTTGAGGCTAGTAATTTATTAAATTGTCAATGATTGATAGAGTGACGGGTCTTCTAATTTTGAATTTATTTGTTTTATTAAAGATCTTGGGTGAGCAAGCGCCTTCAGTTAACAACTATTCAGCCACTTGAAAGCTAGGAAAGAGATTTTTAAATAAAGTTCCCTTTGTACTTCGGTGTGCCCAACAACGATTTAAAAAGCCGCATACATAGATACAAGCCGCAACTACACATCCACATAACAAACTATCACTCCCCCCTCTTTCCCTCAGAGCTAGTAGAATCCGCGTGGGACCCGCTCTCGCTCCGCGCCACGATGTCGTGCCGCGCGCTATTGTCCTCACTGCTACACGTGCCGAGCGCGCCGCTGGGCAGGCTGGGCGCCGCCCTGCACCACGCGTTCGTGGGCGCCGTGAGAGATGACGTCATGCTGCCCGCGCTGCCCGACAGGTATGTCTTTTGTGGTTTGGTTTTGTGGGTTTAGCGCCGAGGGACGAAGTTTGGGTTGCCACACAGATAACTTGGGGTTAACATTTAATTCGTGGGCGCGGTGAGGGATGACGTCATGCTGCCCACGCTGCCCGACAGGTATACTACACTAGCGTAGATAGTACAGACATTCATGCCTATACGCATGGCTATAAATCCCAAAAAGTGATTGCCAGAGCTTCAGAACTAGAAACTCCTCAGCCATGTTTGGAAGATGATAGGGGACAAGATAGTGGAAATAAAGTATCGTTGGTGTTGGGTCTCTAACCGCATCGCCCTAAAACCACTTAAAAAATGGAGAAACAAGAAGTATGCCGCAGACGAACAGTCAGAGAGACGGTCATGGCAAAACCATTTCTTGTTGACTACAAGTAAGAATAAAAAAATAGATAAAGATATTGAAACATAAGAGGGTTGCCGGCATCGGAATGTGCGTGAGTACAAGTAAAAGAGTATGTAGATCTGCGTCCAAGAGCTTTATTCGCGCAAAATTATAGTCAAAACCTATTCGCCGTTATCCCATACCAAATACCCTAACATTCTAACCACGAAGCCACACATCCACAGCCTAGCAGACGGTCCAGGCGGTGCATTCTGGCGTCGCAGCATGACATCCGCCACCCGCTTGGTACGTGGCGCGTGCAGTCTGTGGGCGGGGGACGGGATACTTTGCGGCGTGGCAGCCACGTCCTCCCTCATCACACAGCTATGTACTGCCGCCGCCGCCGCCGCCCCGGCCGCCGCCGCCACCGCGCTGCCGCCACTCTGCCAAGCCCTTCCTGCTCAACACCCACAGAAGCCAAGATGGATGGCGCAGATTGCGGCCGCTGCTAAACTGGCGCTTAAGAAACTTGATGGGGATAATCCAGTTCATATGTGAGTAGTTTGTGGTTAAGATTGGGGGATAGCTAATAAATATAATATAGTAAAACGATAATAAAGCTATCTAATATATAAAGTTCACGTGTCACAGTTTTTGTTACCCTACTCCTCCGAAACAAATGAACCGATTTCAATGAAATTGCATACCCATTCATGACATTAGGTCTGAGAATAGGTTTATAACTATTCTTTTTATGCTCATAAGTTGTAAGGGTTGTCCACC
Source organism: Bedellia somnulentella (assembly GCA_963576735.1). Taxonomy (NCBI): domain Eukaryota; kingdom Metazoa; phylum Arthropoda; class Insecta; order Lepidoptera; family Bedelliidae; genus Bedellia; species Bedellia somnulentella. The sequence continues at coordinate 16,669,548 of OY755172.1, forward strand.
CCTAACATTTCTTTTTATTTTATAGACTGGAAATTGCCAGAAAAAATGTATATGGCAAAACAACGTTTGCCGGGACAGCTTGTAATATATATAATATAGAAATACTGTGGTAGCACAAATCACGTCCTAACTCAGCGTTTATTATTGTCGTTAAGTCCCACATAACACAATATCAATCAGTTCATCAACAAAATTTTATTGTTTCAGTTGCGTTAAGACTATATAATATTGCTGTTATTCGGCTCAGTTTTATAGAAGTATTTCAGTGTAAAATCTTCGGAATATTTCAAGTTGGTCCTTCGAGTCGGGTCTTATCATATTACATACTATTTATTCTTTTTAAGATGTTGATTGAATATATGGATGTGCCGTAAATCAAGTGTTGCTGTCTACTCTTACTCAGTTTATCAACTGATTTAAAAAAAAATGATCTCACATGTTGAGTAACAAAATGCATTGTTCATGTTATTATTTATACCACGCGTGATATGTATACAATTTTTATGTATTTTTCTTTGCAGGAAAGCAATAGAACAACTGAAAGCTGTGATTATGGATGCTAAAGCCTGCGAAGAATGAACATAGAAATATATTTCTCTTTTGTTTTTTATAATCATTTGTATAGAAACTCAACGCTTGTGACCCAACTGTATGAAATACATTAAGATTTAATACTTGATATTTTGTTTTATTGATTTTTATTTTAAATTTCCTTGTATAAGCGCTTATACTATAAGTGCTGCTCCCGTAGTAGACTTACGCCCGATTTCTGAATTGAGTATTCAAGCTGAGAACGACTTATGTATCGTTTTGTCTCATTCAGTTGTTAAGATTTCAATGCGACAGAACGATACTTAACGTTTCGTCTGTGGGTTATTATTCGAAATTTAAATTAATATTTTGCTGTGTAGTGTCGGCTTAGAATAGCACTACCCCATTTCTTCCGGTGGGTGTACGTAAGAGGCGACTAACGGTAATGGGGCTTTTAAGGGATTTTTGGGTGATGCGGTTAGAGACCCATCACCAACAACCTTTATTTCACCATCTTTTCCCCATGCAACTTCCAAATGTGGCTGAGGAATTTCTAATTCCCTAGCTATGGCTACCCCTTCAAGGGATGTATAGCCGTGAGTATATGTATGTATGTATGTTAAATAAAAGAGTCACCAACAAATTTTGTCACGGATCCGTGACAACACAGTTTAGGGGTTAAGTTACTCTTAGCTCGAATACTCAATTCAGGCATCTGGCGTTATTTCACCTAAGTTAATTCATATAGATTTACATATACTATTCATAAATGTTATTCACGTAGGTGCATTAAGTATACAATATATATTATCATAGACGAGACATATCGTGCAATCATATACCGTATTTGGACAAGATAGTCCAGTCGTTTTGGTTTTGAGTTTCTCATAATTCAGCCGTAGATGCCAATACTGAACACATGCAAAATGTATTGCAAGATGTATTTATAGATCAAAAATCTGTATAATATATTTCAATCTCTTAGGGGATGAGTTCCAAAAAACCTTTTTAATTGTTCATAAGAAACATGAAACAAACCATTTTGTAACCAAGTTTCTATGTTCAAAAATGAAAATATCTTGAGTAAGCATGGATAGCAGTTTGGCGAACCGGTGCTGCCCCCTACACTGACTGTTGGTGATGTGTGAGAGAATGCAATCATCGGCCAACAGATGGCGTTACTGAATTAACATTGAGATATTTACTATTATTTACAAACTATGCATTCTGAGGCTTAAACAGAATATTAATTTATGCGTAAGTGAAGAATAATATATCTATGAGAATATTAGTTAAAAAAACAAAAGCTATAAACATATTCTTTGAGAACCAAATGAATACGCAAAATTCATACAATATGCTTTCAATTATCTTTATTCATACATATTCGCATAGTTGAATGTGAAAAAGAAGGTTTAGTGCATCCTACTATTCTAACCTAACACAAAAGCAAAAAAGTCTCAAAAAGACTTAAATCACCCGGGATTCGAACCTGGGTCATCCGTTAGTTTAGTTTTAACAATCGGTATACAGCTAGGCCACAAAAACATTAGTAATGATGTCAAATTTGTGATATCGTATATATCTAGAAGCCATACTATTGACAAACAATTAAATACATACATACATATACTCACGGCTATAAATCCCTAGAAGGGGTAGCCAGAGCTAAGGAACTTGAAGTTAATCAGCCACTTTTGGAAGTTGCGTCGGGAAAAGATAGTGAAATAAAGGTTGTTGGTGATGGGTCTCCAACCACATCGCCCAAAAATCCCTTAAAAGCCCCAATACCGTTAGTCGCCTCTTACGTACACCCACCGGAAGAAATGGGGTAGTGTTATTCTAAGCCGACACTACACAGCAATTCATTAAATGGACATTTATTTTGATGAAAATGGATAAAACCCTCATTTTTTTCAAAAACACTATTAATGAAGAGTCTGATAAAGTCGGTCGATGAAAAAATTAATCGTGTAAATATGGAGAACCATATAAAAGTTATGTTTTTTTATGCTCCTGTAGGAACCCTTGCGAAATCCGGGATAAATTATATCCTATATGTTGGCCAGGTGTATAACCTACATTCATGCCAAATTTGATCAAGATCGGTCCGGTAGAATTAACGTGATGAACGGACATACAGACAGACAGACAGACATTTTTTTCAAAAGTATATATATATATATAGTAAAAGCAATAAGTTGGTGATGTGAGAGAGATTGCAATCATCGGCCAATAGATGGCGGTACTGAATTAAAATTGAGATATTTTCTATTATTTACAAACTATGCATTCTGAGGCTTAAACAGAATATTAATTTATGCGTAAGTAAAGTATAATATATCTATGAAAATATTAGTTAAAAATAGTTAAAAAAACAAAAGCTATAAACATATTCTCAAACCTACCAAATGAATACGCAAAATTCATACAATATGCTTTCAATTATCTTTATTCATACATATTCGCATAGTTGAATGTGAAAAAGAAGGATTAGTGCATCCTATTATTCTAACCTAACACAAAAGCAAAAAAAATACGCAAAAAGACTTTGACCACCCGGGATTCGAACCTGGGTCTTTCGTACTTAGTGTTAAACAAACGATATACCGCTACGCCACGCAGACATTTGTGTAAGTCTCAAATTTGTGATATCCTATATATCTAGTAGTCATACTATTGACAAACAATTAAATGGACCATTAGTTTGATGAAAATGGATGAAACCCTTATTTTTTCCAAAAAGACTATTAATGAAGAGTCCGATAAAGTCGGTCGATGAAAAAATTAATCGTGTAAATATGGAGAACCATATAAAAGTTATGTTTTTTTATGCTCCTGTAGGAACCCTTGCGAAATCCGGGATAAATTATATCCTATATGTTAGCCAGGTGTATAACCTACATTCATGCCAAATTTGATCAAGATCGGTCCGGTAGAATTAACGTGATGAACGGACATACAGACAGACAGACAGACATTTTTTTCAAAAGTAGCAAATTTGGCTTCAGTATCGAAAATAAAACATATTCCACCGGTTTTTATTTTTGTTTCTTCAATGTACAGTTTTGACCTCGTTACAGTCTTATTATAGTATAGATAGATAGATAGATTAAGTTCCTGGCAGCGACTCTGTCTGAAAGCGGTAATATCGATTTGTAGGTATACATCTCAAAATTTTCTGACTTAATCAATGTGTTAGGATTCAGGACAAGACGTTTTACAGACCACGCTAAAAATCGCTCAAGTTCCATATTCAGCATTTCTGCCGCCTCCATTGATTTAAAACAACCATATTCAACCTGCGGCTTTTTGGTTGGCCCACCTGGTAGTTGCAACTCATTTCTAAACCAGTTCAAGTGCGCCCTTCAAAGAGTTGGTAATTAAACGGGAAGTATTTTTTTTACTGTGTAGTGTCGGCTTAGAATAGCACTACCCCATTTCTTCCGGTGGGTGTACGTAAGAGGCGACTAACGGTATTGGGGCTATTAAGGGATTTTTGGGCGATGCGTCATCAACCATCGCCATCACCAACAACCTTTATTTTACCATCTTTTCCCCACTCAACTTTCCAAAAGTGGCTGAGGAATTTCTAATTCCTTAGCTCTGGCTACCCCTTCTAGGGATTTATAGCCGTGAGTATATGTATGTATGTATTTATTTATTTATTAAAAAATAAAAACATTTTACTTGATGGGTGGATTCATCATTAAATGCCTCTTGTTTGCTTATGATCAAGTGCTACTTGCATAATCGGCAGAAGAGTTGCAAGAGATTATAAATATTGCAGTAAGTCTTTTGTAAGAAAGGGAATGAGGGTGAATGTCGATAAAACCAAAACGATGGTTTTTGAGAGCCAGGAAGATTTAACAGATTGCATGATTGCGATTAATGGGAGAATGTGGAACAGGTAAAAGAGTTTGTATATCTAGGAAGTTTATTTACAAGGAATACAAAATGTGATGAAAACATTAAAAGAAGAGTGAAAAAGGGTAATGCGGTGAATGGAGCAATGAATAGCCTAATTAACAGTGAATCGGTGCTACTAGTAGAAAATCCATGGCAATTAGAGACACTATTTCTGAGTAGTAGTAAAGGGAAAAAAAGTAAATATTTGGAATTTTGGAGCATTGTTCCCGAAAAATATAATGCTTGGGTCAATGTATGTGTGTGAATCATCTTTTTCTAAGATGAAATACACAAAGTGTATATAGAAATAAACGGAATGATTCCCATTTGGATGATATAAAAAAAGTAGCATTCAACGACAAGCCAGATATAAAGTTTTAAAAAATGCTCTCAGATCCAAAAGTCTCATTACTCATCATTAGATATACCTACATAAAGTATGCATCTTTAGCAAGTTAGGTTGATATTAATTACTTTTTGAATTATACAACTAATTATTTTTTACTTGCGGCCCGGGAAACCGTGACTGAAACATGTTTGTGGCCCCTTAAAAAAAATCGCTGATTTAAAAGGTACAGTATAACAAGGTTGAAAGCTGTCGGGCGTAGTTAAATTTGTTGTAATTTCTATTATCAGGGTGTCCGTTTCTTAATGGTCTTATCTCTAAAGTTCTTGTTGAAAGACCCTGTTGAAAGCCAGGGAAGTTCAAGGTAGTCAGGGAAAGTCAGTCAGTACTGGAAGTATTATTTCTCATGGCAAAAGGCCAAAACACATCTATATACAGTATAACCCGCTTAAGACGATTTCCCAGGGACAAGACCAGCGAGAAATCGTATTATGCGGGATAGGGAAAATAAAACGAACGTACTAACTTTTTTTCATCCAATACATTATAAAATAATCACTCATTTTCAATGCATTACCAAATGAATTTCAACATAAAAAAACTTTTGCAGTGCGTCTTTACTTCAAAGAAGCAACATGGCGTTGCCTTAGAGACACTTTCTCGTATATTATGGGGCCACTTATGGGCAGTTTTGAAGCTCGTGCTTGATGAAGCCATTCCACCAAAACTTTTTTTATTTTATCAAACTTTCCTAATATTTGGAGCTTTTCACTCTGCACACCTCCCAATCTGAATCTTTGTTTAATTCCTTCTCTATTCTTTAAAATGGTACGTAACTTAAAAACAGGTAAGTGAAGCTCAGCAGCTAACTGAGTTTGATTCGCTGTTTGTGATTTTTTATCTAAAACTTTCAATTTTTTTTTTTTTTTGAAGTGATAATGGCTTTTGCTTAATTAGTCATATATATATAAACAAATGATGCACTATTACAAAACAATCAAAGCGTACGCGCGACTAGTCAAGAAATGATGATCGGGCAGGGGAGTATTAAACGGGAAGGCGATCGTAATATATGAAAATATGTTTCAAGTTGCAGGGACTGGCGTTAAGCAGCGTATTATGCGAGAAATCGTATTAAGCATGTGTACAGGGTCTTGTGTCCTGTACAAGATACTTGATATTACATCTTGTTAATAAAACGACAAGTGTATGGTATAATTTCTTGTATTGAACTAAACTTAAATGACTAACAAAGCGGTTTATATTCATTAACAAATTGCTGAATCTTAGTTTCTACATAATAATGATGTGTGCTTGTACATATTCCCGAGGGACAAATAAGAAAAAACTAACAATATATGATTTTTGACTTATTTCACTTGATAACATAAACTACTCGGAGGCACGACAAAACGTTTTTCTATACAACGGTGACGTTCCTAATCCCCGACGTTCACTTGTATGGTCCGTAGCTCGAAGTCCTGATTCTGCCGATGCTCAGGCCCGGGGCGGCTGGCGGCGGCAGGTCCTGCACGGTGGGGGCTGGCGCGGCGAACGTGATCATGTTATCAATCTCTATATATTTCTTTCTATTACCACTTGTTTGGTTTTCCAGTCATAAGAGATGAGGTATCGAGATGTTTATGATGTCGTTAATTGGTGCCTTTTTGGGTAAATACATTTCCGGTGTTATCTTGAAGTCGCTGGAATGTATTCTATGTGGGTAAATTGCTAGCCGATCAGTCTTGATAATGCATCCATGCCCTATGATAACAAGTCCTGCTTCACTTAGCTGTAGTGATGTTATTTGACCTTCAGAAGACTGTAAATATCCTTGATGTCCGAGTAAAAATTGTCTATTGGAAGGGACTCGTCCTTTGGTATCTGACTTGATATTTTATTCATCTCGCCAATAAGTTGTTCGGGTGTGAGTAGACGCAAGTCGATACTTCCTTGATAAGACGCAGTCAATGTTGTTGGCCGTCAATGGCGCGTGCGAGAGTTCTCGGGTGACGAGCGCGCGTTATCTTGTTTACTTGTAAGTAGTTCATTATAGTATCCGATTTCTAAACACCCATGTTTTAATTAATCGAGGATCCCCTTGTAGTGTGACTTGTCGTGTTCCTTATAATCGTGCAACGGCGGCGTTTCTTGATTATTCTATATCGCTAAGGTTTGCTGTAAGGGGTAGCCGCACTTGATAACTACTTTTCTCCAGTTGAATTGTTGTTTTCTTGTAAAACTCGATGTATCTTGGAAGGAAGATAACTAGGAAGATTTTCCAATATCTTCTATTTCCGAAAACTTTGAATATTGCGGCCAATAGTACTTCTGTAGACGGCCTTCTAGTAATATGGTGTGAAGTGTTTGGTTTAATTTATTGCCGCATGTTCTAATAAGCTTCATGCAGTATCGTATTGTGACATCTTGTCTTGTCATAGTGCTGATACAAGCAAATGCAGCACATTTTAATGTTCGTTATTGCTTGGCTTCTTTGGGCTGGCGTCAGGTCATTAAACTCTTTGCAAAAATATATGCTATTTTCATTGCTTTGACAAAAACTGCAATTGAGTTTCTTAATCATGACATTTTGCTATCTTGCGATGTTGCTACCTAGCTGTTTGTATAAACTTGCTTCTTTGGACTATATTTTTGGCACGTGTAGAAATATTCATAGATGTGCTTGGTTTGGAATGATATGATTCTTGTTTTCGGCGTGAGGATTCCATAGTCGTGAACTTGTTTTGGCAACTCCATTGATTATTGATTTCTAGTTTCTGGATAGATCTTGATAAAAAAATATTACGTAGAAATAGGGTTCAGCTGTTGTCTACTCTTGCTCTTGATATCTTGCTGAGCACAATAAACCTTTATATTGTAGTGGACTTGATTCCTTGGTTGCTTGTTAACCATGTAGCAGTGCATTAGCTCACTATGTACAGGTCTTGTTCCCTGTACGTGATGCTTGATAAAAGTCAGGTACCTTTTTAGCGCTTATTGCGTAGAAATAGGGTTCAGCTATTTTCTACTCTTGATAACTTGATATCTTGATGAGTTCAATTAACCTTGATATTTTAGTGGACTTGATTCCTTGGTCGCTTGTTAACCATCAGCGTCAGTGCATTAGCTCAAGTGATGTGGACGTGCGCCTTCTCAATACACCGGTGGAACCCGCTGGTGGGAAGCCGGTGACCGATTCGCTATCACTCAAGAAACGCAAAGACTCTGATTTTTTTTTGTCGAAGGACCACTATGTACAGGGTCTTGTGTCCTGTACAAGATACTTGATATTACATCTTGTTAATAAAACGACAAGTGTATGGTATAATTTCTTGTATTGAACTAAACTTAAATGACTAACAAAGCGGTTTATATTCATTAACAAATTGCTGAATCTTAGTTTCTACATAATAATGATGTGTGCTTGTACAGCATGATCGTATTAAACGGGTTCTACTGTATTTTTCTTTGCAATTTAAAATGCAATGATCGATCATACTAATAGGCTTACTTACATATATACTTTCATATACTCACGCCCATTATTCGTATTGGGGTAGGCAGAGATTATCGATCGCCACTTATAACGATCTTGACAAACCTCTCTTGCTTCCCTTACATTCATTATTCTTCTCATACATGCTCTTTTATTCTTCTCACTTCGGACCCTCGCCTTTATAAGAACGTTTTCTATCGAGAAACGATTAACGCGGCCGTCCTCTACTAACAATCCCATCCACACTGGCTCTATATATCTCTTTCGCTACTTTATTTTCATTCATCCTCTCTATGTGCCCAAACCACCTTAACATTCCTTTTTCTATCTTGCATACTACGTCATCTTTCAAACCTACTCGATCACGAATCACACTATTTCTAACTCTATCACACAACCTTACATTACATAATTCTGAGGGATCTCATTTCTACTGCATTAACTCTACTTTCATGCTTATTCTGCCACGCCCAACATCTCTTGCCATACAGCAGCGTGGGAACCAGAACAGCATTATGCACAACGACTGGCTCGACAACAGACCGTTCATGGCTCCATTCGTCGCATTTCCCTTTTTAACTCTCCTTTCAATATCTTCCTCACATTTTCCATCCGTTGTGTATAAACTCCCCAGATATATAAGTTCTTTCACTTGTTCCACTTTCATAAATGGTAATTATGCCAATCTCACATTCTGTCATACTTTCCTCTCTGTTTTGTCCACATTCACTCTCATTCCCTTTCCTTCGAAAGACTTACTAATAAGACGCACTAATATGATTCTTATTAGTTAATGTCAGTTTTTTTAATGAAATATGAGTGAAAACTCTTGACAATTCATCATCTCGGCTGTGCACAGTACATATAAAATAGCTGTGCCAGAATTGAACCTTGTGGTACTCCCAATATTTCTAGCTAATTAATAGATGATGTGTGAATGCTCTCATATCCTTTGAAATTCTATGGTTTGGAACCGACACCAAGCCAATCTTCAGCATATTCGAAAATGTTATTTGTACTTAACCCATCTTTGCTATTTAACTCTGAGGTTATTGACCTAAGAGTAAAACTTAGGTTTAGGTTGGGAATTAATAGGGTTTTGTAAATAATGGGATATAAATGAAAATCTATTTCCGCCTCCAAGCCATTTATTCCATCTCTTTGGTTTATCCTAATCCATACACGGCGGAGCGTTCTACCACGACGACCAGTCATACATTATCTTTACCACGCAACTGTCCAATTCGGACTTATTGCATTAGGAACCCAATTAATAGCATACTTCAATTGGACGAAGAATTGTTAAGCAATTTGTATCACATAGTCTTGAAAAAGTAGATAGTTTTTACTTGATCAGGAACTTATAAAAAATTGGTCTTAGTTCTGTAATTTTCTTCATGGTTGCCATATATTATAATTTTTAAGGATTACAAAATAGTATGCAGTATGTATGCAGTTGTATTGGTATCAATTTAATGTAACGCTATGGCAACTTTAGCTCAACCGTACTTCAATATTGAAGTGGGTTCATAATGCAACAAGTCATCAAGTCTTAACATATAACGACTATAAACAAGGGTTTAATACAAAATATATACAATTGCAAAACGTATCCTAAATTATTTATACGGTGAGAACTTGGAATTTTATTGATTGCGATTATTTTTTTACACCTTTATATAAAAGATATCATTTAAATATTACCCTCTAGCCTTACAATTATTTTCTAATTATAATAATAAAATACCGCAAGCAAGAAATTCGAAGTATTATTAACAATTATTTGAAATATAGTCGGCAATAGTTGACCAATTTAAAATGTTATAATAAAGAATCGTCTTTATATCTTAAACAATTATTTCTAAAGTAACATATATTTGTTGACACAAGACTAAAATGGGAAAAGGATTTTTACACTACTCTAATTAAATTCAGGCAGTCAAAGATGATGTTGAAATTTTCTAAGATCTAGATAGCGACTGTGAATTAAGAGTGGTGTTAGAATCCTTTTATTAATATCAATTATAAAATAGACATAATTTTCACATCACAAAATTATCAAATAAGGTCTCATCATAAAAATATCATAATATCATATATATATATATATATATATAAATATTGTGGTGTTGGAAATGATACATCATAAATTTTAAGTGGTTAAAGTTAGATGCAATAAATGATTCCACGTATTAAGAGAAAACAGGCATATCAGTTTAGGTATCTAGCGCTCTGTAATTAGTCATATCATATAAAACACTTAAAAGGAATTATAGATTTAGCGGGTTGATAACTGGCTGCTATTCATTCTACGCATATCACTCAGATGGATGATGAGAATACAGGATTTTTTTCTTCTATTGCTCGAATCAACTAATAAGTGTAGACATCAAAAAAGGCATCACAGTCACTAAGATAATAACTTGATGGACCAAATTCATTTGAAAAACGCAATATAGCACATTTTGTTGATCTCGATTAAAGGTGCGTTGCAATTAACTAAAGTACCTATGTCAAAGTGACTGTGATGCCGTATATGGGGTCCCCCTCCATAACACAATATCTCTATGGGCTTGAAAATGGTATTATCAATTTATGCGACTTTGATCCGATTTACCAACAAGTCACCCGAGAAACAAAATACAAACTGTGCCACTAGAGGGGATATGATATATGATAGGGTACATATATCTACATTTGCTTTACTACTAAATCAAATTAAGTCATAGAATATGACGTCATATGTATAATAAAATCATTTGATTATTACCCATAAAGCATTTAGGTTTTGCCAACTTTACTCGCATTAATTTTGTTATTTCTATTTTTAATATCATCATTTATTTAACCATTTGAATATTAAAATATAAGTACACGAATAAGACAAGTCCAACATATGTGTGACAATCATGTTAGTTTAACTAATAAAATATCTCAAGGACACCATGAAGTGCAACACACACTAAGCCCGCCGACATATGTCGGCAACGTTTTGTTGGCGGTCTAGTTTTCATACAAAAGTTAGACATGACACTTTAAACACAGGCCGCCGGGAAATGTAATTTAGAGAAATAATTTATTTATCGATCTCACGTTCCAAAGGTTGTCTGGAAGAGATCGCTTTTAGCGATAAGACCGCCAATAGGCGAGATGCATGGGTCAAAAATACGAAATTCTAATTAGTCCGTTAATAAGATAAAGCAAAAATATTAGACACGTATTTTTTATTTTACGAAATTAATGAATAATCACTTAGTTATAAGGCGTTAAAGTTTAATAGTGGGGGCTAAATACGTCACAGCTAGGTAGAAATCGTACCACGGTGTGACGTCATGCGTAATTTCAACTCTAAATATCTCGGTAATTGTTTGAGTATAATAAAAAAGAAAAAATACGTGTTCAATAGTTTTTAATAAACTATCTAATGGTGAAAGAAACAAAAATCAGTCATCTCCCCTATTGTACCTCACTGTAAACTGTTTGATCATATTATTATTTTTGAAAATTTGTGTTTGATGTGCAATAAAGAGTTATTCTATTCTATTCTAAATGTCGGTGTCCCGGCGGGCTCGGACTGTATTGCGCTTTAGGATTCTAAGCAAGTCATTAGCATATATCTTAATACTAACCGGCCATCTGCATTAATTAGTCAATCTCAGCCTATATAAGAAAGTATAGATTGACGTTTTCGGAATACAAATTGGAAACTGTATAAAACTATGCCTTCTGCAAAAGTGCATTTTAAATTCTTCCGTAAAGTTATTAGATAATGGAGGTACCATAAAAATCATAATAGCTTTTTTTTACATATAAACTGGACACCTACTCTAAGTGTTCACTTAGTAAAAAATTAAGTGATACTTATGACAGCGGAGATTTTATAACTATTAATGAGAGAATACACTCCAACTATATCATCTCAATAGCTCTTACACACTTCCAAATTAATATTCCTTACAGCAAATCTACAAATTCATTCATTCAACAAAATCCGTTGACCTTCAAAAGATTTAGTCCATATAGAATACACAGTAATGATTGGCCAGCTCATTTCGGGAGGGTGGAGCTATTCACAAATTGAGATATTCTCACAGGTTGCGATAGGGCGGCATATCGGCCGGAGGGGCTGGCAGTGCCGCCACGAACTCACCCGGGCTGTCTCGGTAATTAATTAAGTGATACATAGTAATTGCTACGGTATTATGCCCATAAATAATTAGTCAGAGATATTCCAGCATATCTCCACCAGAGAGAATATCTCCAACATAATTATCTCAATGGCTCCTACACACTTTTAAATTAGTTTTCTCTACTGCCAATCTTCAAAATTCATTTTACAAAAACCGTTGCCTTTCAAATGACCTTGTCGACATAGTTCATAGTAATAATTGGCTAGCTCATATAAGAGGGAGGGTGGTGCTATTCACAAGTTGAGATATGGCGGCATATCGGCCGGGGGGGCTGGCAGGGCCGCTACGCCGATCTCGCCCGGACTGTCGCGGTTTATGGAATGCTCGGCTGAATGTAATATTGGATTTGATGGGCGCCCTGTGAATGGAAGGAAACTATAAGTGTTATTTGATGACATATTATTATGTAATAAATAGGTAAGAAATGATACCAAATTATGTGGGAGAGCCACAAATAAAAAATACAAAACCAGAACTGGCTGAAAAATCTTGTATCCAGTGTGGGAAAACATTTTTATAATCATCTGTCGTTTAATGCTCAGTTGAATTGGTAAATTGATTCACTCACTCATTTAAACAGCCCAATCACTTTACATTCAATTCACAGATAATAGTTCTGAATTTATTCATTCAATTAGCAAAATTCATTCAAAATGATAAGTGGAAAATATTTTGTACTCCAATAAAGTTAAAGAAACATAAAAATAATCGAATTAATTTATATCAATAGGAAAGGTTTCTCTTAAAAATATGGGACCAGATCCCTTATATTTCTACCGTCACCCTTTTAAGAATAATAATTCTACTGACCGGTTCGGAGTGAATTATCGTCAGCTGAACGGGTCCTCCTTGATCTTCTCGTTCGTTCACTCACGACCGGCGTCGAGATGAGCGGGGCTGTGTCACTTGAATCTCTGTAATACATTTAAGTAGTCATCAACTTCAGACAACATTAATCCAAACCGGTTTAGTCCACAAAAATAAATTTTACACAGTGGCTAAAAAACGAATATCAACATATAATATAACGTTTGAAAATACACTTTTTAAAGCCTCATACGGCTTACTTAGAGCAGGTTTTGATTGAAAATATTAACAGGGATCGACGCAACCGGTCTTAGATATCACGATTTTAAAGAAAAACTGTTTTTTATTATAGTGGACTTCTCCGGTTTTGTTCACCAGCTCCTCATATGTACTCACGGAAGGGTTCAAGCCTAAACTGATTAGGAAGATTAAGCCTTTGTCCATGTGTCCATTCACAAACGAACGACTAATACCGTGAAAGTAAACTGGTATGCATAAAATCGCAGGCAGGTATTATTAAATAGTCCAGGACGTTATTGGCGAAGTCGTATTTTAGAAAATATATCGTACTTACATAAAAATAAATAATAATAATAAAACTCTTTATTGTACATCCCAAAAAAAAACAACAATTACAAAAAAAAATATCGGTACAAAAGCCAAAGTACAACTGGCGGTTTTATCACTAAGAGCGACATAGACAATAAACAGACAATAGATACGACTTTAAAAGTATACAACAATAAAGAGACATGTAACAGTCGGTCGCGATTTAAGTTTTTTTCAAATATTTAAATGTTTTATATAATTTTATATAGAGTATAAATTTAGGTATTTTTTTCCAATGGCAATTTATAGCGAAGTTTTAATGACTTACTGTTGCTCATTGTTCTCTTCTGTCTCGTTACTGTCAGTAGGCGCTGGTGCAGGCGCCTCTTGCTGGATTAAGAAATAAAAATAATTATACAATCATTGATTACAATAGTAATCATGTTGATTCTCTTTTTCGTTGGGTATAACCGGATTGGAGTGGAATCAAGATTAGGGGATGTAAAATGTAAAGATAAAATCGCTTTTACAAAGATATATTATAAAAGGTAGTATTCGGAGCAGTGAGTTACCATAAAAATCACAATATTTAGTTACACGCGGTACGAGGTAAAAATATTTCACCAAAAGTTTGAATAGTCTGGTGCTAACGGAGTCCAAAGTACGGTGATTGAACCATACATAATCCTATTTATATTATAAATGTGAAAGTTTAAATTTTTGTGTGTTTGAGGCAAAAAGGCTCCTCAAAGACATCATGTATATGATTTAATGTTTTTTGACATGAATTCCTCATGTGGGGATTATTACTCATAAATAAAAGATGTTATTAAAGGAAAGAAAAATTTCGACACTGGCGGGGTTCGAACCCGCGACCTTCGGGTATACGCCCCCGTCGCTCTGCCAACTGAGCTACAGTGTCAGTTGGCATCCAGCGCGAAATTTCTCTATCCTTTGTTTCTTTTTTTTACACGTTCAAGTAGTGTTTGCGTTTCCTACCTCCGAATTTTTTAACTAATTCGGACGTGGCCAAGTGGCCATACCATAACATTTGTCATAAGCAAATTTGACAGTACGAAGTCTTTCGGGTCAGCAAGTCACTAATATTTTTAAAAAATAAGACAGTATGTGACACTCGCACGTAGCAGCGACTCACTCATATTTTGCTGCATCGCGGTATGTAAATGTTTCTCGAGCTAAGTACAAATTTTAAGATGGTTTTTCGTACCAGGATATACTGGCCAATATGTCTTTGCTGTTCCTACAAGTATTTTCAATATGAATATTTACCTCTCTCCGTCTTAATCTGTTCATGAACCGCGCGGCTCGTACGAACGGATTCTCACTCTGCGTCTCAAAGGTGCCGCCTGATGGCTGAAAACGTACAAAATACATTACTTTATTGTCCATACACGGAAAATATTATATGTGGAAAATTATGTTCACTAATACACTGAATATATAATTCACATATTCAATGTTTTAGTGAACATAAATTTTGCATATAGCAGATAAATTATATTTTTTCCGTATCTCTTCATTTATTTTTTATTTTATTATTATTTTTTTTACGTAATATTTGTATTCATGTTTATGTACAAATATGTGTATATGTTTGATTATATATATTTATAAGTCAATATGTTTAGTATTGTACCTATACTCTGAAAAAATAAGTGACATTTGGTGCTTGGTTGGTTGTTGACAAATTATTGGTTACTTATTGCATTATTTTTCTTTACTTTTGTTTTATTTTAAATTTTTGTTGTTAAGTTTCTGTTTTAGCAGTTGTTTGTATATTAGATTAAGTCTTTTTAATTAGTTAGTTAGTATTATTTATGTTAGGTTATAGTCTTTTTAATTAGTTAGTTAGTATTATTTATATAATAATCTGGGCGCCAGCTGAAAACCAGCGTATGGGAGAATCATCAGCCTGGCTGCTTGTTTCTTCCATGCACATGCTGAGTTGGAGCCTATTTGGTACAAAACTTGTCATTTTCCGCTTGTTAATTTGTAAATTGTGTGTTGTCAAAAAATTTTGTTCCAAATAAACATTTTTTCTTTCTTTCTTTCTTTTCTTCATAAACAAATTGCTCATAAAACATCATAAAGCTAGCTTGAGATGCGTGTAAGCTGGTACTTAAAGTATGTAATTTCAAATATTTTTCTAACACAAAAAATAACATGACAGAGATGCACTATTATGTGTTCAGATAGAGCGACAGAGAGCATAACAGTTTCAGTCGCCCCGTATCAACATTGTATTACGCTTGGTTTTTTTTTTATTATTTATTCATTATAAAAAAAATACATTTTACAATAATTATACAGTTGTCACTTAATCCTCTTCTAAGGTTTAATTGTGACCACAGTGTTAACAATATCCGTTTAGGTTACTTTAGAGCAGGGAATTGAATGATTTTAGAAAATGTGCTGGAGGAACCGCAAAGATACCAACAGTTAAAATACATACATTTTTTATTGCGTTGAATTCTGACAGTTCATGAGTGTTACCTTATATACAAATAAATACAAATATTATTTATTTTCAAAATGGTTCTTAGATTGCTATACAGTGGTCTCCACTAGAGTTGCCACGAATAATGATTTTGCCGAATACCGATGTCGGCCGAAGCTCCGAATATTCGGCGTAAAGTAGATACATTTTTGATGAACGCGCGCCTCACCATGCATAGGTAAACAATAATGAGACAAGTCGCAAACTGACGGGCGCGGCGCGGCCGGTTGTTTGTTTTACATAACATAAACATAATAACTTAAACGTTCACGCCGAATATCCCCAAAGGGGTTGGCAGAGGTACTAATACTTCTGAACATCACGTGACTTTGTCACCTGGTGTTCAGAGTACCCACGTTTTGCATGGACAGTGTACTCACGTGATAGGGGGCAGGCCTATCGCCGTTTTGAACGAATACACTGTCACATGACTAAGTACAACTCAGCCATGTGGGTTTCCTCACGATGTTTTCCCTCACCGTTAACAACCATGATAATTGTTTGTTTTAATAGTGAGTAAATCGCGTCGCGGGACTCTTTATGGAATAATTAAAAATAATAAATCGTTAATATTATCAAAAAGTTTGTTAGCTCATACATCATAATTTACTACTCATAAATGTTACTTATTAAAGTACTGTAATTTGGTAATAAATTTATATAATCACGAGTAATATGACGTCTTTTTACTTCGTGTTAATCGGCCGAATACCAAATATCAAAATAATTGGCCGAATACCAAATAGTTGCCGAATATTCGTGGCATCCCTAGTCTCCACTTTCGGCGAGTAGCAGAAGTAGCATAATAGTGTAGCATAGTGGTGGCCAAATGGGAAAATAATACCCATTTAAATCGCAATAGAAAATTAAATGCTACATTTTTAACCTTTTAAAAGACTAATCAAAATATACACTAACTGAAGTAAAATTATACAATGGTAAACATTTTAATATCACGAATATGATATAAAATCGATTTTAATTACCATATTTTATTTTTTAGGTTAAAGGTTTGAAATGATAAGGCAAAGCGCTCGCTCAGAATTATTTATTCTATGTCGCTATTAGCTGTCCTTTTGCGTTTTCTTGTCTTGTCATGTCATTCGACTTCTTTCAATACTCAAATGCTCTGATGTTTTTTCCGTGTTTGCTGTTATTTGTTATTATTACCTTGTTATATTTGTTTAGTTACTGTTCGCCGTAAATGCATTTTGCATTTGCAGCACAGAACTTAATAAAATTTATATATTCTCTAACAAATAAAATGAGTCGACTTAGATGTTAATACACGCATTGAAATAAAAAAAACGGTGCTTAGCCAAAAAGGTTTATAACCTCTGACATGTCAAAAATGGCAGCTGTCAGAATTCTACGTAATCAAAAATTTATGTCTAGTTAACTATATAAAATCGGGGCACATCTTCCGTTATTGATCGGGGATATATATGGCGTAAACTTATGGGTTCAGTTGAGGTATGTATTCATATGACAGCCGTTAGTGCTTTGGAGAGGGTAACAGTTGTCCACCGTTTCTATACTTTATTACCCCTGTGCAGCTGAAACCAGTTATAAAAAGAGTTTGGGGCGATATGCACTACTTTATAGTTAATTTGATTATTTATATGTTTAGGTAGGTCATAGGCAGGTAGATAGATAATCTTAGAGTTATGTTACTGAAGAGTGAATGTGCTGTTACACTGTTAAAACCTTTCATCTTAGTTTATTTCGAATATTAAATGAGTAACCATTATCATTTATCAGTCACGCGTGCGCTTTCGTTAGTGTCGTGCGTGTTTATATGTTTGCGAGGCTGCCGTTGTTTTCGCAAAAATGACGTGTAATACACTTAGATAAAAATAAAAGAAAGATGCGGCAACCTCTGCCCGCGCGTGGTCCTACTAAACTGAGTACAATGTACTTGGTTTGCTTCAGTCGAGTTTAGTCCGCTACGATACTTCAAGTCGACGAGCTGACATAATCTTTGACATCGAAATTAAAATTTTCATACAATTCGCGCTTAAAATGCCTGGCTGTGCCTTTATTCAGTGCACAAATCATTCAAGGCGTAAAAACAAATCACAGGGAATCACGTTTCATGCGTAAATACACCAAAAAAATATTTACAAGCAAAATATTATTAATTTCGGCCATTTTATCCTTGAAATCTGACATGTTTAAGTGACAGAGACAGACTATACGAGCCCATCGCTCTATCTTTATCTTTGCGTCATGTCGTGTGTGTTCGTATCAGTTCGTATGGATGTAGTGCGGTGTTGTGATAAACCGATAAGGCCCATATTTAGTTGACAATTTGTACGCTCACGCCGCATCTTCTTCTTTTATTCTTATCTAAGGTAATACAGTGAAGTGCAATCTTTGTAATATTGTTGTGGATGAACTGTTGTGTTACATACAGAATAAAGTATCAGTGACTAATGAAGAAAGTCTTGTTAAAATATGTGCGTCGACTTTTTCAACGGACCAAATTGAAACATCAAATACGTTACTTTTTGAATCGGTATCGTCCGATATTCGAAAAACTGCCCGTAAGGGTAAAGGAAAAGAGAATCGTACTTTGCAGGATATCATTAGCTTTTTTAAAGTGACTGATCCTGAAAAGATGCCAATATTTGTGTCGAGAGATTTAAATAAATTACCTCCGATTACTTTCGACCACTTAGATGTCTCCAAGCTCTTAAAAGACTTAGTAATATTACAGGAGGATGTACGTACAATTAAATCAAATTATGTTACTGTTGATCAACTGGAAAATCACAAAAAAGAGTGGTACAACCTAAAGCCCGCTTCGCCACCATTTTCCGCCAATAAGATAAATTTGCGAAGAGGCGCGTACGCCTGCGATAGTGGGCCTATTGGATTGTCGCATATGTATGAACCAGAGTTGAACAATGTCTGCAATCCCAGTAGTGAATTATCAGATAAAGATTTACAAATGATAAATATGAATATAAAACATAATGAGGGTACTAGCGTTGACACAATCATCGAAGAACCGACCTACCCACTGAGAAATGCAGTGCAGAAGACGTTGTCGGTTAGCGCTGGCGGCAGCGGCGGCGGCGGCGGTCATGTGACGATGACGGGTATCGCGAAGCGCCGGGACAATGAGTCATCGCGCGCGCCGACCTACAGACCGATAGGCGCTCAGCTGATCGGAGATGGTAATCAATCGACTGAGAAGATAACGTATGCTTCTAAGGTTCAGCCTGTAGATGAATGGACTGTGGTTCAAAAGAAAAAACCACGTAAACGACTTGAAAGCAAAACGGGAACTGTAATCGTAGAAACAAATGAAAAAATTCGCGCGGCAGAGAGAAATATACCAATTTTTATTACCAACGTTAATAAAAATACATCTGAATTAGATATTGAAGATTACATTTTTAACAAAACGAAGCAAAAAGTGGCTTTAGAAAAAATTTCCATGAGGCGTGTTTGTGATTACAATGCCTATAAGTTTATTGTTGCACAAAGTAAAATTTCTCTTTTTTTGGATGAAGCATTGTGGCCTGAAGGAATAATTTTCCGACGATTTGTCCATTTTAAATTAAGAAATGACGGTGTAATGCCTGTTTTAGGTAACGGCCTTAAGAAAACCACTTGATGGATAAAGTTAATTACAAATTTGTCACTTTTAATTGTAAAAATGTGGTAAGGTCTGTAGATGCTGTACGCGACTTGTGCAAGTCTTGTGATATTATAGCCTTACAAGAAACTTGGCTTCTACCTGATGACATACCGTTCTTAAACACAATAAGCGATGAGTTCAGCAGCACGGGGGTGTCGGCGGTGGACGTGGCGGCCGGGGTGTTGCGCGGGCGGCCGCACGGGGGCGTGGCACTCGCGTGGAGGCGTAGTGCAATAACCCACGTGTTTGTGCAATAAAAATTTGTTTACGGGATAAAACTATTTTAGTGTTTAGTGTTTATATGCCCACGGATTCACTGAAAAATTTAACGGAATATACGGATGTCTTAAGTTCGGTGAGTGCTATTATAGATAGTTGCAGTATAGATAGTGTGTATATATTGGGGGATTACAATGCGCACCCCTTCCAAAACTTTTATAATGAACTTATTAACTTTTGCACGGAACAACAGTGGTCGTGTATTGACATTGAGTACTTAGGCATTTCATCTGGGACGTACACATTTATAAGTGAAGCACACGGATCTAAACGCTGGCTCGACCACTGTGTTGTTACAGGAGCCGCGGCGAAGTCAGTGCGGAATGTGTATGTTATGTATGACGTGCTGTGGTCAGACCACTTTCCGTTAGTGATAGAATGTGATCTCATTGTAATATTGCCAAAATTATTTAAAAACTATGTACTTAATAACGAGGTCGTGTGGGGAGTTAGGAGTGAAGAACAGATAGTTTCCTATCGTAAAGAGTGTCACGAAAAGCTTAGACTCATTGACTTTCCATATGAGCTAAGAAATTGTACAGATAAAACGTGTAATAATCCTGAACATAAAACAATAATAGACAGTTTGTACTCAAATATTGTTACAGGTCTAAGTAGGTCATCAACTGTAAGTCGTGGGTGTCAGATACAAATAAAAAAGAAAAGGGTTGTAGGATGGAACCGCCATGTTTCTGATTCTCATCGGGAGGCCAGGTGTGCCTTTTTCTTGTGGGTATGGAACGGAAAGCCCAATTCTGGTGAATTATATAAGAGTATGAGCGATACGAGAAGAATTTTTAAGTCTTGTTTGAAATGGTGTCAGGATAATGAAAACCAAATAAAAATGGATATATTAGCCTCACATCATGTAAAAAATGATTTTCGTTCGTTTTGGAAACACACAAACAAATTGCAGTGTAGGCCGGTCTCCCCGTGAGTGGCGATGGGGTGAGTGATCCAGAGGATATTGCCAACTTGTTTATGGACCACTTTTCTGTTAAGTCCACCTTGGGAAGTTCGCAGGCGATGTTGAATGTTGAGCCCGGAGTGCGGAGGGAAGTAACTTGTACCGTCAAAGAGATTTCGCGCACAATTAAATCCATGAGTGGGGGGAAATCCCCTGGCCACGACGGGCTCAGTATTGAACATCTTAAATATGCTGGTGCTCACCTTCCTCGAGTATTATTCTTGTTATTTAATTTTTTAGCTAGCTATTTACCTAGTGATATGTTGCAAACGGTTGTTATCCCAATAGTGAAAAACAAAACGGGTGACATATCGGACAAAAACAACTACAGACCGATTTCTTTGGCAACAGTTGTTTCTAAGGTGTTTGATAGCATGCTTAATACACAGCTTAATAAATATTACGCGCCGCATTATAACCAGTTTGGTTTCAGACCTGGACTGTCAACGGAGACTGCGGTTCTGAGTCTTAAGCATGCTGTCAACTACTACACTAGGAGGAGTACTCCGGTATACGCCTGCTTTCTAGATCTTTCCAAGGCTTTTGACCTGGTTTTTTATGACCTATTGTGGAAAAAGCTCGAACAAGCAAAGCTTCCTAATGACATTATAAATATGCTTAAATTTTGGTACCAAAACCAAGTAAATAATGTAAAATGGGAAGATGCATTGTCCCGCGCATATAGGTTGGAGTGCGGAGTGAGACAAGGGGGGTTGAGTTCACCGTCTCTTTTTAACCTGTACGTCAATGACCTGATAGGGGAGCTCAGTAGCACCAGGGTTGGATGTCATATCGATGGCGTCAGTTTTAATAACATTAGTTACGCGGATGACATGGTGCTGCTGAGTGCATCTGTCTGTGGGTTAAGACAGCTTACCACTATCTGCGAGAAGTACGCTGACACTCACGGCTTGATTTACAATGTAAAAAAGAGCAATGTCATGGTCTTTGAGGCCGGGAATCAGCGCCTAAATAAAGTACCACCTGTTAAGTTATACGGAAAATTTTTAAGTCGCGTATTTTCCTTTAAATACCTAGGCCACATACTGACGCCCGACCTCAAAGATGATGAGGACATTGAAAGGGAAAGGAGAGCGTTGTCGGTGAGAGCGAATATGCTGGCGCGCAGGTTTGCGCGTGGTTCGGTACAGGTTAAGCTTACGCTCTTTAGAGCATACTGCACATCATTTTACACGTGCAGCCTGTGGGCGAGATATACTCAAAGCTCGTATAGCGCTCTCCGAGTACAATATAATAATGCGTTTAGACAGCTGTTGGGGCTGCCACGGTTCTGTAGCGCATCAGGGATGTTCGCGGACGCGAGAGTAGATTGTTTTTACGCGACAATGCGGAAACGATGCGCGTCCCTGGTGCGGCGGGTGTGGGGCAGCACCAACACCATTCTAAACGTTATAGCTGATAGGTTAGATTGTCGATACTTGGGTCATTGTTACGCTGTATCGACTGGTATACCGTGACATTGATCCGAGTGTCAGTTAATTAGGTAATTTAATTTTTAATTTAATGTTTTTTGACATGAATTCCTCATGTGGGGATTATTACTCATAAATAAAAGATGTTATTAAAGGAAAGAAAAATTTCGACACTGGCGGGGTTCGAACCCGCGACCTTCGGGTATACGCCCCCGTCGCTCTGCCAACTGAGCTACAGTGTCAGTTGGCATCCAGCGCGAAATTTCTCTATCCTTTGTTTCTTTTTTACACGTTCAAGTAGTGTTTGCGTTTCCTACCTCCGAATTTTAACTAATTCGGACGGCCACTTGTCTACCTTTTCAGATAGAATGCAAATGTTGGAAACGCCTAACTATCACATAATTTAATGTTTTTTGACATGAATTCCTCATGTGGGGATTATTACTCATAAATAAAATTTTCTTTCCTTTAATAACATCTTTTATTTATGAATTTAATTTTTATTTTTTTATTTTTAAACTTTGTTTTTATTTAATTTGTGAATATATTATAATTATTATTTTTTGTAGACCTACTAACATCTTAAAAATAAGTACTACTAACATAATGAGTCTATGTTACTTTATTAAATAAATAGATTATTATTATTATTGTGACATTTGAATTTGACAGATAAGGACAAAACATTGTATACCGCCACTATACAACTATTATTAGCATAGATCGGATAATCGGATGCATATTTACCTAAACTTATTTTTGGCTAAGAAAATATGGAGACGGCTTCTTTTTTCGGAATTGTCTTTTTCACATTCACATTTATAACGCTTTATTGAACATAACGAGAATTGTAAATTCAAAACTGAAATTGATCTCCATTTATTTTTCGATATATTCCATAATAGTTAAAATCTTAACGTTAGTAAATGTGCAGCTAAGTGCACAAAAAGCTTTACAATGTTATTCAAATATTGTTCTCAACGCAAATAATTACGGCTCCTCATTTAAAAACCTTTATTTGAGTGTGCATTCAATTATATTTATAACCAAAACGCTAACGGTATTCATCCCGAAACATTGGGTTTTTTCCATACAAGTAATGCACATACAAATAATATATTGTAATAGAAAACACTACAAACGTAATGAAAATACATTTAATTCTATATTCCGAACTTAAATGCATCAATTCCGAAATCCCGAAATCTTTACGATAAAGAAGTGCTTTCCATACTAAGCCGCCGGTCAACTTTAGGTAAATATGCATCCGATTATCCGATCTATGATTATTAGTAAGGGGGTATGTAATCAACAAACATAAAATTATCACAATGTTATTTTTTTAATAAACACAAAATGGCTCCTCTATGGCTCCTCCTTCACTGTGCAGGCTGTTCAATTGTGGAACGCACTTCCGGTAGAGATTCGCCAGGCTAAATCCCAATCTATTTTCAAGGATATGGTAAAAAAGCACTATCTTACTGAAACGCTATAATACTGTTGCAAATTAAATTATATATATTAAGTATATAAATAAAAATATGTATCATAATATTTCTGCTTCCGCTCTCCCTCAAACGTAAGCTCATGGACATGTGCATTCTTCCCATCCTTACCTACGGAGCCCAAACCTGGTCTTTGACTGACGCGCAAATGTTTAAACTTGGGGTTTGCCAACGAAACATGGAGCGCAGCATTCTCGGAATCCGGCTCTTAGACAGAGTCCGGAATACAGAGTTGCGCTCAAAGACAAAAATTATAGATGTAGCTCAGAAGGCGGCCCAATTGAAGTGGGATTGGGCCGGCCACGTTGCTCGGATGCACCCGGACCGATGGGCCAAAAGAGCCACGCAATGGACTCCTGCTGTAAAGAGAAAGCGTGGCCGACCAAGGAAAAGATGGAGTGACGAGTTGGGTCTCTGGGATAAGAAGTGGTGGGAGACCGCTCAAAACCGTCTGGAGTGGAAGAAGGGGAGAGAGGCCTTTGCCCAGCAGTGGGACATAAATGGCTAATAATAATAAAATAATAATAATAATAATCATAATATTTATATGTATTATAAGTTTTAATTTATTGTATCATAGTATTTATATATTTATTAATAGTTTATTATTTTATAACTAGATTTAAGTATGACTGGATTGTTGTATTGTTTGTGCAGATTAACGCATAGTTATCAGTTTCACCATGTTGTTGTACATCTATCTCACATGACTCTAATTTATTGACCTCTCCATTCAAAGGTTGTCTGGAAGAGATCGCTTTTAGTGATAAGACCGCCAATTGTACTTTTGTTAATTCATTCTGTGTATTTGTAATTGTTTTTCCATATTTGATGTACAATAAAGAGTTTTCTATTCTATTCTATAATCAACAACAAAATAAATAATATATAATATAACATTATTTCTTCAATCGAATCACATACCGTATCGTCATCATCTCTCAGCAGTGGCTCATCATCCTCGTCTCTCTCGGCATCCCGCGGCTCCCCGGCCGCCACCACCCGTCGCTTGCAAACCGGACACACGCGGCGGTTCTGCGTCAGCCACGGGTCGATGCACTTGGCGTGGTAGGCTGCGAACGTATGTATGCATGTTAGATACATGGAATTTATTTTAGATATATGTGTGTTATTTATTTATTCAAGAACACCAACAGCATTATAACATAAATTGCATTAACATTCATTTTACAGTCTTGGTCAGTTATAATGCCAACACCAGTGCATACAGCATTGGCAATATTATAAATTAATGATACAAGTAAGAATTTGACTAAAACTATAATAAAATAAAATTAGAATACACAATTAAAATTCCCAATATTAATAGTAAATTAGAAACAAAAAAATATCAAAGCATTTGTATTAAAAAAGAAGTTAAATAATAAAATAGTCATAAAATAATGTAAAAAGTTATGTTAGATATATGTAGGTATGATATGTTATGTTAGCTAAATTTCGCACGCTTAATACACTACAGTGTCCTATGTCAAAATTTTGATGTGTTGAGTTACATTACTGCACAGACCTTAAAAAGCATGCTTTACGACATATAAATACGAGACGATGAAGACCAAGTGAAATTGAACCCTTTTGTGTTAAGAATACGGGTGTTTTCTCGTGCCTATGTTGTACATACATACATACATACATATTCTCACGCCGTTAGTTCCCATTGGGGTAGGCAGAGACTATCGATCGCCACTTTGTACGATCCTGGCAAACCTCTATGTTGTAGAACATGCTTTTTAAGTTCTGTGTAGTATTGTAACTCAAATCATCAAAATTTTGACATAGGTCACTGTAGTATTAAATTATTATTTTTTTGAATTTAAATTTAAATAAAAATACAAAAATAAGTATGATATGTTATGTTAGCTATATGTATGAGAGCTACGTACCGTGCGCGCAAGGCAGCACCCGCAGGCGCTCCCCGTCCAGATAGTCGTCGAGGCAGACCGCGCAGGTGTCGTAGGGGTCCCCCTTGCGGTACTGGTGCGTGTTATGTTAGATATATGTATGATATGTTATGTTAGCTATATGTATGAGAGCTACGTACCGTGCGCGCAAGGCAGCACCCGCAGGCGCTCCCCGTCCAGATAGTCGTCGAGGCAGACCGCGCAGGTGTCGTAGGGGTCCCCCTTGCGGTACTGGTGCGTGTTATGTTAGATATATGTATGATATGTTATGTTAGCTATATGTATGAGAGCTACGTACCGTGCGCGCAAGGCAGCACCCGCAGGCGCTCCCCGTCCAGATAGTCGTCGAGGCAGACCGCGCAGGTGTCGTAGGGGTCCCCCTTGCGGTACTGGTGCGTGTTATGTTAGATATATGTATGATATGTTATGTTAGCTATATGTATGAGAGCTACGTACCGTGCGCGCAAGGCAGCACCCGCAGGCGCTCCCCGTCCAGATAGTCGTCGAGGCAGACCGCGCAGGTGTCGTAGGGGTCCCCCTTGCGGTACTGGTGCGTGTTATGTTAGATATATGTATGATATGTTATGTTAGCTATATGTATGAGAGCTACGTACCGTGCGCGCAAGGCAGCACCCGCAGGCGCTCCCCGTCCAGATAGTCGTCGAGGCAGACCGCGCAGGTGTCGTAGGGGTCCCCCTTGCGGTACTGGTGCGTGTTATGTTAGATATATGTATGATATGTTATGTTAGCTATATGTATGAGAGCTACGTACCGTGCGCGCAAGGCAGCACCCGCAGGCGCTCCCCGTCCAGATAGTCGTCGAGGCAGACCGCGCAGGTGTCGTAGGGGTCCCCCTTGCGGTACTGGTGCGTGTTATGTTAGATATATGTATGATATGTTATGTTAGCTATATGTATGAGAGCTACGTACCGTGCGCGCAAGGCAGCACCCGCAGGCGCTCCCCGTCCAGATAGTCGTCGAGGCAGACCGCGCAGGTGTCGTAGGGGTCCCCCTTGCGGTACTGGTGCGTGTTATGTTAGATATATGTATGATATGTTATGTTAGCTATATGTATGAGAGCTACGTACCGTGCGCGCAAGGCAGCACCCGCAGGCGCTCCCCGTCCAGATAGTCGTCGAGGCAGACCGCGCAGGTGTCGTAGGGGTCCCCCTTGCGGTACTGGTGCGTGTTATGTTAGATATATGTATGATATGTTATGTTAGCTATATGTATGAGAGCTACGTACCGTGCGCGCAAGGCAGCACCCGCAGGCGCTCCCCGTCCAGATAGTCGTCGAGGCAGACCGCGCAGGTGTCGTAGGGGTCCCCCTTGCGGTACTGGTGCGTGTTATGTTAGATATATGTATGATATGTTATGTTAGCTATATGTATGAGAGCTACGTACCGTGCGCGCAAGGCAGCACCCGCAGGCGCTCCCCGTCCAGATAGTCGTCGAGGCAGACCGCGCAGGTGTCGTAGGGGTCCCCCTTGCGGTACTGGTGCGTGTTATGTTAGATATATGTATGATATGTTATGTTAGCTATATGTATGAGAGCTACGTACCGTGCGCGCAAGGCAGCACCCGCAGGCGCTCCCCGTCCAGATAGTCGTCGAGGCAGACCGCGCAGGTGTCGTAGGGGTCCCCCTTGCGGTACTGGTGCGTGTTATGTTAGATATATGTATGATATGTTATGTTAGCTATATGTATGAGAGCTACGTACCGTGCGCGCAAGGCAGCACCCGCAGGCGCTCCCCGTCCAGATAGTCGTCGAGGCAGACCGCGCAGGTGTCGTAGGGGTCCCCCTTGCGGTACTGGTGCGTGGGGATCTTGCGCAGCGCGCGCCGCGGCAGCCGGTGGCGGCGGGCGCGCCGACGGTCTTTTACGCATTTTACTACCTGGAGAGGGGGAATCATATGGTTAGTTATGTTTCAATTAAATTATATTATTAGTTTTCGATTTTTACCTCAAACTGATATTTTGCCATTCGTTTGGACTGCAATCACAGGTTGGCGAAATTGAAAGAATCAAAAAGTACAAGATTTTGGTATTTGCCTTTTGTTTCGGGTTCTGAAGATGGTGAAATAAAATAATAAACGTTGTTGGTGATGGGTCTCCAACCGCATCGCCAAAAAATCCCTTAAAAGCCCCAATACCGTTAGTCACCTTTTACGATCACCCACCGGAAGAAATGGGGTAGTGCTATTCTAAGACACTACACAGATAATATAAACTAAAAGCATAATTGTTTTTTGCGAATATTAGGTATTCAAAGATTTTCTGACAAGTAACATTTTGCAACTTCAACACAATCAACGATCGCAAAAAATCCGTAACCAGGGGACGGTACTCAACACTCAATCATTAAGATCGTAAAAGCTGACGATCTTCCGTAAAAGAATGACTCACCAAGAAGACGATCATGACGAGCAGACAGAGCGCCACAACGATCGCGAACGGCAGCAAGAGATGTGTGTTGATGTTGAACGGCATGTCGCTGTTCACCATCACATAGTAGCTGTGACACAAATGTTTGATGTTAGGGTGGCGATAAGTGTGAGCCAAGTCTTGCTCTTTGCGCGGCTTTGTATGGCAAAAGCTTCCCGCTTGGTCACCGGTTATGACTTCTTTCTCCTCTCGATCTAGCTTAGAAACATACACCTTTCCCTTACCAGCGGCCCACTGCAGCCTGTGAAGCAGTACAGGCAAAAGGGTACCTCTCGTAAGGAGGACTTACGATTGGGTGAGAAGTGGAAGATAAAGGATAAGGGCGGTGTTGGACTGGTTGTTGTTGAGGCCTATGCGCATGAGTGGAGGTTTATGGGTTAATGACGACTGTTGGCTACTGCTGCCACTCTAAATTTCTTTCTATACATCCAGTTTTGCCCAAAATTTCAAGTATTATAAGCTAAAACTTTAGACGACATCCCTTCCTCACAAACAAACATTAACAGCAACGCAGCAAAACAGAGACACGCAGACGGTGGCCTCCGGAATATTCTCTTTAGGAAAGAATAATACAAAATAGTGACTTTAACGGAACCAACCGATGCTGAATATAGGCCAACTGCAAGTCCCGATCTTTAGATTTTTGCATTAGAGAAGCCAGTGAAAGCCTGTTCCAAAACTCATCGTATTGGGCACCTCGATTCTATTCGATGTGTGTAAGAGGGTAAAGTTGGTAATTTTGATAAATTTCCTTTTCTGATCTTAGTCAAACGAATAAAATACACTTCTTTTTACAATTTCTCGATACTTTTCTTTACCCACGTTCATATGCGATACAGAATCCACGGCCCAACTATCTAGCATACTCACCCGCTATCATAGAGGTACTGTGAGAGCAGTACTTGTCCCGCGAACTCGCTGACGAACACGGACGGGATCAGAATTCCGTCCGGGTTCTTAGCGGACATCGTCTCTAGAACAACAAGCCACTTACTTTATTAACAGTATGGAGAAACCGTAGAACTGAAAGAAAGAGAAAGAGGTTAAAGATTTTTGTGGATATCGTGGTTTGGTTGTATAAAAATCAATATACCAAAAAATATATTTAAAAATAATGTTGTTTCTGTTTATTTGTGTAAACGACGAATATAGATATCGGAAATAGCTGCAACATAATGCTAATGTTATATCTATTGTAAATAGTGCCCTTAATTTTATAGTCTGCATACACACACGTAACACATAAACCAAAAACTGTTTAGTGTGTATCCGAAATTACTATATACGAAAACTGCGCGGACAAATAAAAGTACAAACACTTATTTAAATTGACAAGGAGTGCAGGATGCTAGTATTTTTAAAGAAATTTAGCAATTGAGAGAACAATAATGGTGTTTGTCTTTAATATTATAAGACAATAATATTTTACGGATTACAGTAAAGAAATAGTATTGCTAACTCATTGTGTACCAAAACTACAGTGTTCAAAATAGTGAAATTATTTATTAAAATAATAATAAAACGCACGGATGACATATTTTCAATTAACTTTGTAATAAACTTACGTGCACACTAGGGTATAGAACCGGGAAATCCCGGTACCGGAAATCCCGGGAATAGCCGGGATTTTTAGTGCAGTAAAAGAACCGGGACTAAAAATGGAGAACCGGGATTTTCGGTACTTTCGGGAAATATACAAAAACCAATGAATGAATTAAATTACGCTAGTTTATGTTCTGAAAGTTAATTGTTTGTTATTACTCTTTAATTCTATTTTAAATAATTTGTGACAATATACCTACGTATACATATTTTTAAAGTTTATTTATGTCTTAACTTTGATTTAAAATTATTGAGACCAGACATGGTTCATTATTTTGAAAGTTGATTGTTAACATTTTTTTGTCTTTAAGTTTACTGAAAACTCTTTAAGCCCATATAAAGGCTCATAATTTTAAAGTTGATTGCTCCCATTTATCTTTAGCTTTATTTAAATAATTTATGACTAATAGTTCTTATTTTTAGAGTTGATTGTTTACCACATTACTTAAACATACATACATAGACTCACGGCTATAAATCCCTAGAAGGAGTAGCCAGAGCTAAGAAATTAGGAATTCCTCAGCCACTTTTGGAATTAAACTTTAATTAAAAAAGGCATCTTCGACATTTATTACTTTTACTTTAAAATGCCTATTATAGTTAAGATTTATGTATTTTTTTTCATAAAAATTATTCAAAACATAATTTAAAAAAAAAAGTATGATTCTTACTTCTAGCATTTTTCTTTTAACACCATTTTCTCAATATAAATAAATATTTTTATCAAATACCGAAAATCCCGGGAAATCCCGATACCACCAATGACCGGTACCGAAAATCCCGGTTCTCAGAACAGGAACCGGAACTCTATTCCCTAGTGCACACCGTATAAGGGGAACAACTACTTTTAATTCTTCATTACTCTAGTTCCTTTTTTATTAAGACCATTTCTTAAGAGACCTTGATTTTTTGAAATATTAATTTATAATCCACATTAAGATCTCTCTCGTTTTGGAGCTGACATAAATCAGTGTTGTGAGGTAAAAACGCACAGAATTCTTGCTGAGAATGCTCCTACCCCAATGGGAACAATGGGCGTGAGTATAAGTAAGTAATCTTTTTATTTCTTGTTAGCTTACTTGTGCTTTACGTGATATGTTTAAGCTTTCTATATGTATGCATAGTTTTCAGAACTTTCAACTACGCAATTCTCTAAAAAAAACTAAGGTTTCGGTTCATGTATGAATTTATAGATAAAAACTAAAGAAATATTAATCTACCAAAAATACTTACAAGCACCCACGCAATCATTGTGATCCATAAAATTTGAACTTGGTAAGCAAAATAAAACTTTAAAGTTCACTAAAAACCATTATAATATCGCACATACGTAGATTTTCTTCATGATTTTAAACAAGTGAGCAAATGTCTATACTAGTGAACACTCGTGCATTTCTCAATCAATAATAATTAACAATGCGAGATAGTTAAAGATGCGTAAACACAATTAATAAACGAGTGTGCTGTCAACGAACGTGTAAAGATAATACGTTTGTCTTGTCCACAGGATAAATGGACCTGTTCAATAATAGATATATAGATAGCGTCGGCTTTAAATATATATATATATTATATCATAAGAAAGTGCGAGGCATCCAAAAAGATATGACTTTTTTTGGAATCTAGAGGTGGGATTGAAAAGCTGTCTGATTGATACCTTATTCTGCACTGTCTGAAACTAGTTTCAGTTTAATTCTTCACCCCTTTCAATCTTCAAAAGTGTTTCATTCTAAATCTTATCTTATTCTTCTTTTTCAACTTACATACATATATACTCACGGCTATAAATCCCTTAACGGGGTAGCCAGAGCTTTGGAATGAGAAATTCCTCAGCCACTTTTCAACTTACTGTTATTAGAATTGAAAGTAGTTACCAACAAGTAGCTAAATTTCTGTTAAAAAAGTGTAAAATATTAAGACTAATTACAACTCAGCCATATGGGCTTCCTCGCAATAATTTCCCTCACGAATAGTTTTATTACATCGCTAATAGTTAGTATTGTTTTAGATTCATTTAACGACGACGTGATAGCTCAATGGGTAGAACACCGGTTAACGTGTAAGCGACTAGTGTTCAAATCCCGGGTCGGGCCTACACCAATTTGTCTTTTCTAAAGACATATGTGTGGTTAATTTATCATGGTTGTTAACGGTGAGGGAAAACATCGTGAGGAAACCCACATGGCTGAGTTGTACTTAGTCATGTGACAGTGTATTCGTACAAAACGGCGATAGGCCTGCCCCCTATCACGTGAGTACACTGTCCATGCAAAACGTGGGTAATCTGAACACCGGGCGACTAAGTCACGTGATGTTCAGAAGTATTAGTACCTCTGCCAACCGCTTCGGGGATATTCGGCGTGAACGTTTATGTTTATTATTCATTTAAAATACCGCTGCTATGTCGATAAACGATAAATTAAAAGCTGCAATCCCTACAAAAAGTAACAACAAGATAGCTGTATTGCCACTTCAGTTGTGCAACTCTTCGGGCTATGTCAGTGATCCAGTCCAGTTTTTCTACGGATCTCCTCGTTGATAATTCGATCGCGCAGTGAAACTCCTAACATAGTCCGCTCCATTACCCTTTGGGTAACTCGGAGCCTTCTGATGATGGCTATTGTTAGAGGCCACGTCTCTGTGCCGTAAGTCAGGACTGGTAACACACATTGGTCAAAGGCTTTTTGACTTTAGACTCAGCGGAATTTTGGCCATATTTGTGTTATTTACATACATAAATATACTCACGGCTATAATTCCCAAAACGGGCTAGCCAGAACTTAAGAGCTAGAAACTCCTCAGCCACATTTGGAAGTTGATAGGGGACAAGATGGTAGAAATAAAGTATCGTTGTTGATGGGCGCCTCTTACGACATCTGTAGGTAGAAAGGGGTAGTGACATTCTATGCCGGCACTACACTATTCATAATTAGTTTTAAAGCTAGTAAGAATAGCTATCACTCACCGATGTCGCTAGAGTTAACATTATGCACGATGGCGCAGTCGTAGCCGGCCGCCTGCGCGTTTCGGACCTTCACCTCGAAACTGCAGTTGTATCTAAAACAGGCGATCAAATATCTTTTACTGGTTTGGAAGGGAAATCTATATCTTATTTAAATGTAAAATAACCTGTTTGGCATGTTTCGTATGTTGTGGCTAATCTGCTGGAAATACGAGGGGCATGCCAATAGAAGATAGATACTCTTTTCTCATTTAATTGACACTGGCAAGCTATACACCATCTTATAGGCTGGTTTTTATTTGAATATAGAACACACTTCTTTTATTTATTTTTTATTTGAACGAGCATCATTTTTCCGAGAATCTGGCGGGAATTCACTTGCAACAATGGAGCTCAGTCGACGTGATTTTCGCGCTATGATTTATTATGACTTTAAAAAAGGTTTAAAGCCTCAAGAATGTTTTGAACTTTTGGCTTCTACTTTTGGTGAGTCTGCTTGTTCCCGAGCAACAGTATTCAATTAATTTGCTGAATTCAAAAGAGGACGGGGATGTCTCGAAGATGAAGCGAAGACAGGACGGCCGCCAACCGCGGTCACGCAAGAAAACCTTCGCGCAGTCGAAAAACTTATTCACGAAAACCGACGAATTACATATGTATAGCTAGAGCGAGAACTAGGAATTGGATCAGCAGCAATGCAAACCATAATTCATGACCACCTTTCTCACCGTAAACGTTGTTCGAGATAGGTGCCGCACAAACATACCGATGAGCAGAAAGACCGTCGGGTGGACTGGTGCCTATTCATGATAGATAAATTCAACGGAGGCGAGAAAAAAAAACATATATGATATACTGACTGGTGACGAAACATTGCTATGATCCCGAATCAAAGCGACAGTCGACTGTAAAAATAAATAAAATAAAATAAAAATCGTTTATTTACGAGAACAAGAGTATATAACAGGATCTTCATTCATTAATATGCACTTTGCCTGCTCTGCCGTTAGGCGTGTAAATATTTAACATTATAATTGAATTTAAAAAGCAATTGAAAAATAATTATAACATACATTAGAGAAAAAAAGTTGAAAAAAAAAAAAAAATGTATGGTGCTTTGAAGACGAGCCAACTCCAACGAAATGTCGCCGTGCACGTAGCACACAGAAACAAATTGTCGCCTCGTTTTTCTGCAAAACGGGTCATATTGCTACTGTTGTGCTAGAGAATGAAAGAACGGTGAACTCCGAATGGTATGTGACAGTTTGTGCTCCAACAATAATATCATCTTAGTGTGACAAGCGACCGAAGTCAGGAATCCGGCACCTTCTCTGGCACCACGACAATGCGGCGCCGCACACGTCTGCCAGAACACTAGACTTTTTCAACTCGAAAGATGTGTCAATTCTCCCTCACCCGCCACATTCCCCTGACCTAGCGCCTTGTCATTTTTACTTGTTTCCAAAAATCAAAGAAAAACTACGAGAGGTTTGAAAGCGAAGAAGATGCGCTGGTTGCCTATAATTTCGAGATTTCTGAGGTATCTAAAGAAGAGTGGTCACAGGTATTTTCCAATTCGTTTTGTATACGTGCTCAGGGTGAATACTTTGAAAAAATCGATATTTGTAATAAAGAATAAATTTTATAATTTTTGAGTATCTAGTTTCATGTTAGTTGGCATGCCCCTCGTATATTGAGAGATCCTTAGCTACAGAGTGGAGTGAAAAAAATGTTGTATTAATTTCGGAAGAAGAATTTAATTTCAAATAAGTACTGTGTTGCAAACATATACCAGATATTTAAAATATACATACATACGTACATATACTCACGGCGATAAATACCTAGGAGTAGATGGAGCTTCAGAATAAGAATTTCCTCAGCCACAATAATGGTTGTTGGTTATTGGACTCTAACAGCAACGCCCAAATAACACTTAAAAAGCCCCAATACCCTTGGTCGCATCTTACAAACCCACGGGAAAAATAGGGTAGTGCTATTCTGTATTGCTGTGTAGTGTCGGCTTAGAATAGCACTATCCCATTTCTTTCGGTGGGTGTACGTAAGAGGCGACTAACGGTATTGGGGCTTTTAAGGGATTTTTGGGCGATGCGGTTGGAGACCCATCACCAACATCCTTTATTTTTACCATCTTTTCCTCACTTACATTTCCAAAAGTGGCTGAGGAATTTCTAATTCCTTAGCTCTGCCTACCCCTTCTAGGGATTTACAGCCGTGAGTATATGTATGTATGTATGTATGCTATTCTAAGTCGACACTCAACGAACGTCCAAATTAATCTTAGTTAAACGAACTTTTTACTTTATAGCATCTTAATAATAGAATACGTGGCTCGTAAATTATACGTATAATTACATTGTTAATGGCTTGGAGTCATCAAAATGTTTTTGCTCCCCGTAGATATTCGTAAAAGACGACTTAGGATATAAGAGACAATTAAGTGTTTTTTGGGCGCTACAGTTGGGACCAACACTAACAAACTTCATTTTACAATCTTTTTTACTCAAATTCTAAAAATGGTGTAGGAATTTCAAATTCAGATGTATGAAATTGTTTTCGTATTACCATCACTAGACGACCGCTAGTAGGTATAGACAGGTACTAACTTATCAATAAAAATCCTTACCTAGCCAACAGCACAATCCACTTATACGTAAAATTGTCATAGACGGGTGGTTTCTCAAGCGCGCTGCACCCGTCAGCGGGTTGGCCGGCCACCAGCAACCCCCGCAGACCCTCGAGCGGCAG
Organism: Bedellia somnulentella; assembly: GCA_963576735.1. NCBI lineage: Eukaryota > Metazoa > Arthropoda > Insecta > Lepidoptera > Bedelliidae > Bedellia > Bedellia somnulentella. The sequence continues at coordinate 16,705,424 of OY755172.1, forward strand.
GTCGTCACCGAAACTGGCCTGGGCGTCGCGGAACTCGTTGGCTATCTGCGGAGGAAGGGCTGGTCAAATACACCATAGGATGCATGGGTCATGTAATCGAGTCAGAAATTACGAGATTTATAAAGATAATGTAAAAAAGATAGAAAAAGGAATGCTCAGATGGAATATAAAATGTTGAAAAAGATATAGATAGTCAGTCAGTAAAAAACGACCAAGGAGGAGACATTTAGATCTAATAGGAGTGTGCTCAAACGTAAGCATCCTAAGTTTGAAGAATAAATGAGCATGCAAGAAAAGATGATGAATTTAGACGGGGTACAAAGTGGCGATCGATAGTCAGTGTCTATCCTAATGGGAACTTATGTATTTCGTATTTGTAATCATTACGTCACATAACATGGGTTCGTAATACATCGGCGTCCTGATGGAGTATCTTTTAGGACCATTGATTATGTTGCAAGTTGCAAGATTGTCGCTCTCGAAACTTATAAAAAATATGAATTGAAAAGCAAAAATCCTGCCAGTTGTGACAAAATCGAAGGTCTGCTAAAATACAATACCTCAAATATTATTAATTAACAATCCTAAACCAGGTAGAATAAAAAACATAATTGTAACAGAGCTCATGTGACAAATTGCACATATTTTGAACTTAAATATAATATACTATAATATAACATACTTTTGCATAATGTGTTTTTTACATTATGACTTCAAAGCAAATAGCTCGGCAACGGAGGCAGGGCTCTTCCTATCATATATCTACTTATAGTTACAATCATCAATTCCTCAGCTACTTTTGGATAGTGAGAGGAGAAAAGTAGACAGAATGAAGGATCGTTAATTATGTGTTTCCATCCGTCCGGTTAACATTTACACCACCATCAGCATCAAATTTATAACCCTTTGTGCCATCATCATAGCCCATACCTCATCATGTATTCACTGAAGGCTTCGAGCCTTTCCTGAAATGGATGACTTAGCCTAGTCCACTGTTCTTGCCTAGGGCAGCAGCAGTTCCATTAGCTAAGCTGAATTTTAAAATTCTATTAAAACTGGGTGGAGTTTTGTAGGACATTGCGAAGTTTTTATTAAACATCCGTAATTTAATATGATTCTTTGCTTGGGAGGGCGTTACGTTAGGCCTTCAGTCTTGACTATTATCACGGTATTGGTGGTCTATAGGCTAGACTCGAGCCTTTCGGTGGATATAGGTTGTGATGATAAAATGCAAACTACCTTTGTTTTAGACTAAATTATTAGTAAGACGTTACTACTCCTTTTCCTTCCCTTTGTGGCTTTGCTGTCGACCTCAGTATGCATCTACCTTAAGGTATGTTATCTGTGCCCTAATAGAAGTTTTATATATCTGCTTTGATTAACCTAATCTACTGCTAGATAGATAAAATTACTTCCGATATCGTTACGTAGTGTGGAAAACAAAAATTTAATTCTTATTACAAAAAATATTTTACCGTATATTTTTAGTTACGAAATAAATTATAACTTTTATGTCGTTTATGTATGACACAACTAGACACATCACGTAGGTATGCGTTGTAGTGCTGATATTTAGTAATATACAGATATTATTAAATTTCACCTTGACTATACATTTTTCTAACATGATGTTATAAAAGTTCTACATTACTACTATGTTTTTTGTATGAACAATTTTGGTTGCTTAAAGGTAAAAGACTAAACACACCGGTTTTCGGCAGTCATGTAAACAAATCTACTCATGTTTCGTTAAAAAATATATCTTTGTATTTTCTCAAGTTTCACGTTCAGGCAAAATCACTCGTTATGTTCAGAGGGCTCAGAATAGCTCTGCCACACCTAAGAGGATATCCGGCTTATCAATGTCTATGCCAAAATTATAATGTCCCCCATCAACTTCCAAATATGGCTAAGGAGTTTCTCTCTACCTATGAAGCTCTGGCTACCCCTTTTTGGATTTATTGCCGTGAGTATATTTATGTATGTGTGTAATTACCACAACATGTGAAATTAAAAATGATGTGATAGAAACATGACCGTGTGATTTTAATTTAATCACTCTGTCTGAACATAAATACATAATGAATGTAACTAACTAGATGTTGAATTCCGACGATTTGGAAGACCTTGATTGCGAATCTCTGAAAATGCATTTTCGTGCTGTGTCTCTAACAAAAGCCTCAGCAATTTACATTCTTCTTATAAAATTTTGTGAAGTAATGTTTTTATATTGAGTCTAATAACCCAAAATTCACATTATAACCTCCTTGAAAAGATAACGTCTTTTCAGCCGATTCCGCTCTTATTATTCGCACTCGCGTTTGACATAAATAATGGGGCCAGTTTTTGTGTTACAGCCAGCACTAGTTTATAAAAAAAAACACACTTCAAACGCGTCCCAGAAAAATCGGCGTTCGATATTTAAAACTTAAAATGCGATAACAAAATTCGCGCCAATTTATGCAAACACGAACTTAACTTCCACTTTGATTTGTTTTTTAATTTAATTTTTTAACTTGAAATACACGTCAGTTTAGTTACCAATTAACCGTAAAACTATTGGAAATATCCATTAGAATATGATAAGATAATTATTTATCGAAACGTGTTAGTCAAATATTGTTGAACAGAGTACCAATGTTAAGTGGCCCTTGATGAGGTTGAGTTACAAATACTTCGAGAATAATTATTTATCTAAGACCTTCACAAAGTAAGGGACAATGCCTAGAAGCTCTAAAGAGTAACTTAAATCAATTCAAATATCCAAGAATAGTGTGAAAGTGTGTTATATTAAAATATCCACTTTTCAATACATAATACGTACATATGAATGTTTCATACGGTACATACAAAAAATAATATTTTTCTACAATATTGGCCAGTCGCTTTATTCAGGTAAATCTCTGAAACGGCTGGTAGATAATATCACATTCATTGACAGATAGCTGTTGTACTAAGGAGCCACTTAGGCTTGGGTCACTTTTTTAATCTTCCTAATTCCGGATGGTCCGCTAGTAACATGTAAACTAGCAAAACTTTACACTAGGCTGTTTTTATCCAATGGGGTGATAAAAGGTAGCTATCGGTTCGGAAATTGAAAGTCCCCTGCCTGTGAGAGGAAAAGATATTAAAATGAAGGGTATTTGATGGTGGGTCTTTAGCCACATTGCCTTACAATAACCTCTATATCCCCAAAACCCTTCGACGGTTTCTACGACACCCACGACGGAAAGGAATGAGGTGCGAAATATGAAAGATAGTCGTGGCTACATAAATTACAAATTAATCAGCTCCAAAAAAAAGATTGATAAATAGTATTTACAGAGGAAGACCTTTTCAAGTAATCGTACAAAAGTGGCCCTAGCATGGTCGCGATAATCTTGAGTCTCTCGGTTAAAATTAAATATAGTAATACAAGACTTCGACAGTGTGAAAGAGAAGGCTATTTTAAACTTCGAGATTTATAGTTAAAGAATCAGGCGTGCTAATATCGCAGCTTTGTTGACACACTTATCTGTTAATATCATATGACATATCATTGGTCGAGGTAATAGTAGTAGAGATAATTAAATTATTTTAGACGTTATTCGAACAGCGATAAAAGTTATTTTTGATTGAAAATGTTCCAGCTAAAAGCAATATCTAAACAAGTGTGTTTGGCCCTATTTTGTTAATCTTGTTCTTTGTTATCGACTTTGTGAGAAATAATACTGTTCTATTTGTATATTTGTACTGAAATGGCAAGCAACAGTTTTCCGTTTGTGGTTTGAAGGAAACATACTTTCTATTTTAAACACAATAAACACAGCGAAGTTGGGGATCTTTCATATATTCAATGAACATGAACACCAATGAAAATAAATATCATGGCTATAAGTATGTATTACAAAAGTAAATTACATACAAAATGTTGACCCAGGCAAAGGACGCGAATGATATCGAATTCAATTGTATAAATAGGAGTTAAGGAAATATGAATAAATATAGAATAAAGAACAATATACACTTATAGGCAAGACAAACTATTTAATCTTAGACTAAGTTCGAAGCTTTTGGTGAATATTAAAATTTCAATTCGGTTTTTTTTTACCCTTCAAACACAATTAATCATTGACCAAGTTTTATGCATGTCGTTGAAAGTGACAAGAGTCCAACAACAAATTGAAAGAAAGAAAGAGAGACATTTATTCGCTGTACAGAACATGGAAAAATAACATTAATAGAGAAAACACAACACATTATTCAATTCTCAAACCTAGAGAACAAAAGTAAACAAGAAAAAAACATACAAATATAATATTTAGAAGGCAAGGCCTCTGCACAGCGAAACGTTGCTGCCTCAGCATAACGTTGTGAGCTTTGGAAGCTCACAACACTGATTTTCAGTCAGCACCGATTCAAGTGACATTGCGAGCATTACACCATACGGAACAGATTGAATTGGTGGCTGACAATTGAGTTATAATAAGTGGGTCAATAAACTTCGTGTGTCTGACTAACGCTGGAGCGATCAAATTATATTCACGACTCAATTTCCGCCCCGGTTGAAACTTTTTAAAATACAAAAATATGTTATATGTGTATGAAAAACCCCACATTGCATCTGTTCTTTGCACGTAAAATTTTGTCGATCATTTCAGAGATTAGCCGGTCAAACTGATCAACAAAATATTAACAAGAATTAAGCACGTAATGTAAGTATGTATCTGATGAAAAGTTTTCTAGAAATATAGCTATCAGCATAGCGAAAAAAATCTGGATGGATATGAACCACACATAAGTCTTTACTAAAAGGTACGAAGATAATAAATAAATTATCTCATTTTTAATGAGTAAGAAAGAAAGAAAGATACATACATATACTCACGGCTATAAATCCCTAGATGGGGTAGCCAGAGCTAAGGAATGAGAAATTCCTCAGCCACCTTTGGAAAGTTGAGTGGGGAAAATGGGGATGGGTCTCCAACCGCATCGCCCAATAATCCCTTTAAAGCCCCAATACCGTTAGTCGCCTCTTACGTACACCCACCGGAAGAAATGGGGTAGTGCTATTCTAAGCCGACACTACACAGTTAACTTAACTATATATCGGATGGTATAAAACTGCCATCTCTTCCACTTACTTACTATCTTATACTGTCATCCCATTCTAACTGATATCGTGACGATAAAATAACGCTCGTGCTAGGCCTCTTGACACTCCTATTTTATCTATTTATAAAGCACTTAAGTCTTCCCTTGAACTATTATTTTGACTGTCATTTCTACTGATGACACCTTCTAATATAGGAGCCAACTTAGAATATAATTACCTATCATTTTGTATGTTGGAGTTGATACGATTGGTGGGTCACTCATAACTAACAACCATTTTCCTAAAACGAATTCATTCTCTACTGACTAGTGAAAGAGAAATTGATACTACAAACTAATCAACGTAGGTAAAAAGTCAATGAACTTGTGATCAAGCAAGTGAAATGTTATCTTATTGAAGTAGCTCTCTGACTATCAAACTTAACTTCTATCTCATATGGCAAATGTGGGTTTACTATTAACAAATACATATCCTCACGGCTATAAATCCCTAAAAGGGGTAGCCAGAGCTTCAGAATTAGAAAATTCTTCAGCCACTTTTGGAAGTGAAGTGGGGAAAAGATTGTGGGTCTCCAACCTCATCACCCAAAAATCGCTTAAAAAGCCCCGATACCCTTAGTCACCTCTTACGATCACCCATGGGGAGAAATGGGGTAGTGATATTCTAAGCCGACACTACACAGCAATTACTATTAACACAGGGTGACATAATCAAACGTGATATTCAGAAGAATTAGTAACTAAGCAACACTTTTAAGGACTCAAGTCCATAATCATATGCTAAGGGTTCAAGATTACCCTCTCCAGGGTTATACATACATACATATACTCACGGCTTTGAATCCCTAGAAGTAGTAGCCAGAGCTTTAGAACAAGAAATTCCTCAGCCACTTTTGTAAGAGGAGAGGGGAAAAGATTGTAGGATAAAAGTTGATCGTGCGATAGGTCTCCAACCGAATCATCATAAACTCACTCAAAAAAGTTCAATTAAGGGTTGTCATAATAAAAAGGAATACCTCTCTCGTGTCATTGGAGTACACTATGATGTTCCCCTGCACCAGGCCGAGCAGCACGCTGGCACCGACAAGCACGAGGCTCAGCATCTCGAACATGACAGTGAACCATCAACCTTGTCCCAACAGCATTACAGTCCACTATTGTATGCTCATGCTATACTGTGATGGGTCTTTTATGGTTCTGCTTGAAGCACTTCTATCACTGCTCATTGGAGACCTGGAATTTTATTTAATTGTATCATACAACAGACAATTTACATGTTACATTGATTATTAGTAAGATGGGTCTTTACTTTGGGCAGAAAATAAAGAGAGGAATTGGAATACTTGGGTTGTTTAACACATATTACAAGGATGAGAACCAAAAAAGATATATACGGATTTTTGAAAGTATAATACAGTGGTTATCATGTAAGGGGAACGCATGTTGAAGTTAGACTTAGGGCATGCTTCATTACTGATAGTGAATAAAAAGATGGTAAAAGACTGCTTAATGAAGCATAATAGTTAATTTGACAGTAGACAGAACTTCTGCTGTCACCTCCAAGGTGGTTTTTAGGGGATACAATTCAAATACTTAAAAATTCGAAAATGACTCCAAAATTCAAATCTAAGACTGTAAATATAAATCAAAATATCCAATTCTCTCAATCCAATTAGCATCAAAATATGTTTTTTTTAAATATATGAGCAAATTTGGCTAACAGCTTCTCGGCTCTCGAAATGTTAAATTGCAATAAAATAATCTAGCTTGAAAATGAGAATGTTTATCAAAACATTAAGTAGCCTACAAAGCATCATCTAACAAATCTGCCATACTTTTCTCATTTACATTAAAATTTATCTAGAAAATCTGCTGACATGTTTTAATTAAGGCCCAATCACAGCCAATTCATATTAACTATAAGTAGCAGTGATGGATGGTGGCTCAGATGAGAATTTACATGATTGACTCTACTTTCCTAAGTATATCTAACTGTCTTAAATTATACTAAAGCTTTAAAAATACTGGCTTAACTTAATAATAACCATCAGTTTTCTGGTGCCTGAATAAGTAAAAATAAAAGAAGTTATGTTAATAAGAAATAAATGAGGTTTTCATGAACAAAACATTCTAAGAAATGATGTTGTTTAAATGCTATTTAAGTTCATGAAAAATAATGTTTATTTGGGTTTATAAACATATAGCTTTTAATTACAGTACTGTTATTTTGAGGAAAAATGGTTGTCTTTGTTTTTCATTTGTTTAATTTCAATTGATTCAATTACTTTATGAATTAGAAATAAGGATTTGGTTTTCAAATAATATATCTACTATCACTTGACATTATTATCACCTGTTGTAAATACCCACATCTTGCTTGGACAATGCACTCACATGTTAGGGGGCAAGCCTGTGGCCAATTTATAAGAATGCATTGCCAATCCTCACAATGTTTTCCCTCGCCATTAACAAACATGATAAATAAACCTGCATGCTATCAAATACAAAAACCTTTAGGATATAGTGAAACTTCATTTTGTCAATATGCACATGCCATAGCTGGGTGATATAATTTATTTATTTATTTTCTTTTATTTAGGAAACAAATAGTCAAACAACTTTAACCAAACTGCACCTAATTTACTTATACATCATGGATAGTGCATACCACTAAGTAACTTTGAGCTTTACTAAACTATGTATCATCAACTGTTTACTGATTCTTTAACTTAAATTCAAACAAACTGTACATTTTTATGTAAGTTAGGTATTGGCTATTCATTCATTTCAACTATGAGGATGTGGAGGAGTGTTACTGCAATGTTAGATAGTTTGTACTAAATCAATTCTTTAAAAAGAATATGGAAGAAATTATTGGTATTGTTCATTCTCAAGTTCATGGCGCTTCCCATATGATACAATTGCAAATCCTAGATGATAGATGTCATCAATGGAATGAGCTGTTAATTTCAACTAATGTTTATTAATTGAAAATGTAGTTTGTGAGTCAGCCAATTTATTTACATTACATCTAGTCTACATTACGAATGTTGTGAGATAACAATGTGGCCATTGGCCTTGACAAACAAAGTGCACAAGACAAAAAAAATAAAGAATATATATACTTATGTTAAAAGTAGAAACATTTTAATATGCATTAGTAATAAATGTCAGAACAAGGAACTCAAGGCAACAAACAAACACATACTTACCACCAATTATATAACTTGTGGGTGCTCAGTTTACATCAGAATTGGCTAAGTGGATAATTTACTATTCGCCCGTAATATTTTTAATGCAAATATACCGAATTCACGAAATCTATTGCGACTTATTCATCTTCACAAGAGAAGAAAAAAATCTGTTTTCTTTCACAAATAAACCGAAACGTCAAATCAAAATTGACAAAACAAAACAAAGTTGTTTGACATTTGGTCCCATATCAGCTTTGTTCAAAAACATGCGTTGTACCTATTATAAATAACATATAGATCTTTTTAGTTGATGTGTTACATAAAAAAAAGATAAAAATAAAATTAAAACACTCAAATAATTTTATAAATCGTATAAAATGTTAATAATGCAAAAATATAGTAGTAATAATAAAAAAAACGTTTCAGAACACTTCTATAATTTCATAACGCCTGCGATTCATTCAATAGTAAAACTACATAAGCAAACTTCGGACGAAATATTGCCTTATTGTAATACAAGGCGTTATTATTTGACACTCGCTGTTTGGTCGATACAATAGTGTCTATTCTATAACTAATCATTACACCCTTCACTTTTATCGGATAATCGGAGGCAATTCGATAAAAAATAAACCCAAGAAATCCTCATTCGCTTCTATCACCGAAGCTTTATGCTGGTAGGTATAGGTTAGTATCAAATACGAAATGTGTATTACTTGTGTGTATGGCTTGATACCACTTGATGCACGAGTCGTACGGTATTTTATTATGGGGTAAAGCGACTGATGTTCATAAAGTTTTCGTCTTACAAAAGCGAGCTATCCGATCTATTTACATGTTGAGGTCGAGGTATTCGTTGCGCGAAAAATTTAAAGATATTGACATTTTAACTGTCCCTTGCCAATACATATTTGAGAATTTAATATATGCTAAAAAGAATATATGCCAATTTAGTAAAGTTAGTGATAGGCATACTGTTAACACTCGAAATAAAGACAAACTTAACGTACCGAAGTGGAGACTTAATAAAGTAACTCCTTTATGGGACTATCCCTCCAAATGTTCAACAAACTTCATTCTGACATGTTGGAATTGCCTGTGGCATCTTTTAAAAAGGCAATTAATAATGCTTTTAAAGAAATCTTACTACAGTGTTCAAGATTTTTTAAACGACAAGGACCCAACGCGCACATGACCGTGTCCGTAAAGCTATAAATCTTCCCTCGTTATTCCCAGGAATAATTGTCTGGTGAGGATTTTTCTTCTCACGTTATGTGATTGGTTTTTTGTGATGGACAATTTATTTTTATTATGTCAAACTAGCGTTTGGTTTTGTCGCATAGAAAATCTTTTATAAAGTAAAAACATGTTAATAAACTGAAATTATACAAACCATGTTTTGAAAAAATGTGAATGTAAAGAGTTTCTTTGTTGCTTCCTCTCTTTACGAACACCTTCCGAAGCAACGGACTAATGATAAATTTAAAAAATTTGACGTTCAAAAAATGATAGTTTTTAACTTAATTTTGAAGAATAAACTTTTTGTCATTTTTTTTACTTTTGACTTCTGGTGATTCTGGTTCTTCTGTTATATTTATATTTAATGCGCCATCTATGATACTCAGAATTACGGAAATTTAATAATCATGATAGGATCCCTGACCACCTTTTTCGCCTGGCCCGTTGAGTGAGACCCGACTGAGAGCAGGCTCACAAACACCATGGCCAGCAGCAGGGCCAGCAGCAACTTAATTTGTTTTTTTTTTCAAACACCTGCATATCACGCATTTCATCGATTTAATTAACTATCGTTATAGCACACCGCTGGCATTAGAGTACATAGAATGATTACAAATGAAAGAGTAGGAAAGTAAGTCAATTATACTGGTGGATTGAAATCTAAGTACTTACCTAACTTCCAAATGTGGCTAAGGAGTTTCTAGCTCTGAAGCTCTGGCTACCCCTCTGAGGCATTTATGGCCGTGAGTATATGTATGTATGTATGATTTCTAACCGCTCGCACTGCCTGACAAAAATATTCTTATATTCTTCCTATTCCATATAAAATGTAAGGATTGATATTGTGCTTTCAAAAGAAAATGCCATTATTATTTTTATTATGTCCCAAAACTTTGAAGCGATTCAAGTAATTTTAACTTTATAAATATTATTTTAGGAAAGGGCAGTTCCAGATACATAAATAGCAGCCCTCGTATACAATTTATACTTTAAAAGATAGAATCTGCATTCGCTGGGTGCGCGACGGCAGCGCCAACTAGCGTTCACAATTATGGCGGACATTGAAATGTCAAATGGGCGGCTGTAAACAAACAAATAATTTCAAGAAAGTATCGTAATTTATATATAATCTATTTGATCATGTAAATCTATAGCGTCGATAATAACGCTGATGTTTTGTATTACCCGTTTAGAGTGACAAGAAATAAATTACAGCTAGTATACACGGACTTTCTCATCGCTGACTTCACGAGAAGTAAGTACAGAAATAAATAAATGTAATCGAATAATACATTTTATAAATATTGCAGATGATAATTTATGACTGTATTGTTGTAAGTAATGAACTCTTTTTATGTATTTTCAGTTAAATATGGCCAAATTAATTATAAAAACTGGATTCCAAGCAATAACACACGACATGACTTTCCAACTACAAACGACAATAAAAGGAAGAAAATTAGTTTTAGCTCAACATGTGCAAGATGTGAAAGAAATCAAATCTGAAAATAATAATAAACAGATTCTACCAAAGCGTTCTTTTACTGGTAAAAACATAATAAATCAATAAAAAATATGAAGTTAGGTGAACACTGTTGTTGATTATCTGTTAAAGTATATTGTTCTGTTCTATTATTGTGTTCTTAAATAAAAGTAAATTGTGTTATATATTTTGTTTTTTTGAGTTCTGCAAATTTACTTATACACAACAAATATGCAAAATATGCTCTATGGCAAACAAGTTTTAATAAAGTCTCAGCCGTTGCATTATCGTCATGAATCCTAACCCAAGCGATACCGATGTAAGTAGCATCTGTCTCATCTCTTGAAAATTCCCTTTTATCACTTCGAAAAGGTGGCATAACAATTCCTATTTCTTTTCCACTTTCATTTAAATTTTTTTTATTTGTGGAAGTCCTTTGTCAGCCAAAACAATGTCTCCATTTTCTAAATACCTAATCAACTAATCCTGATTCAACTGTTATTTGAGCATAGCTTTTCCTTCCACCGGCCACTTTTGATATAAAGGAAATGAAGCCTCCGGGTGTAATACCTATGAGCACCTTTGCAGTAAATCCTTTCTTGTAGCACCACACACGATAATCAACTGTAGATGGTATTTCTACTTAAAACTCTGTACCATCAATAATGGCTCTAGTGTTACTGTAATTTGGATGAAAGCAAGCCGGCATTTGCAAGCAAGGTTTCTCGATGAGCGAAAGTCTTTACAATAGTATTACATCCTTGGTGCTTGGTTTTTTTTTGCCAAACTTGATAATCTTCAAATTACTTGATATTTCAATTTACACTTCAGAATCACATATATCTTTGCCACTATGTGCATAAATATTGCAGATGAATGTTTTTCCTTCATTTTTGATACGCGAAAATATATTAACTTGGCATTTTTTGTTAATTTTAGTACTATGAATATTTTCCATCATTTCAATTACACTTGATTAGCCGCCGAATGTTCCTTTTTTTGCCACAGTGCGCGCTGTGATCGATTCGAGTTCCCCCACCCCCTACTTTGCACCCAGCGAATATTGTATTGGCTAATGTTTATTGTTTATTAGTGTCATCATTGTGACGAAAAAGAGACGCAAAATGATCCAGAATGAAACACAAACAAATTCTCTATTCTATAAAGGCTACTTACTCAGTTCTTGGAATTTTGTAAAATATATAAGTAATATTACTTAACCCATAGATGTACTAAAAAAAACCGTAGATAAGTTATGCGCGCTCATAAGTGGCACTTAAAAGACAGGCTAAATGGCTCATCTGACTTCAGTCGCGCACTAGCTGCCGTCGCAATCGTTCACCTGTTTTGGCGTGTTCTTTTAACAAAATAATCGAGAATGCCGTCGTGTGTGATGAGATTTTGCACAAACTATAGTAGAGAAACTACTAAAATTATGAGATTACTTATCATTCGTAGTATTATAAATTTACAAAGTTTTAATTATAATTTATAATAAATCGTGCGTATAGTCTAAAGGTCTTAAATATTTTTTGTCAAACAGTCGTCTTAGTGTCATATTTCACGACGGTACAGAGAAAATATATTGATCTCTTTTTAGCGCTTGCTTTAAGATGTGATTAAGGTGTGATGTCTTGGTGTGATATTTGGATATATTTCGAGTGGTGTGCGTTCATCTGCCACAATCGGTGCCACTCGTAAGCGCCGATTTCCTCGTAAATGACATATCTAACGTTTTTTAATCTATGACTTAACCTCTCAAACTCAACGCTCTGCTGCCACATGACTAAAGTACAACTCAGTTATGTGGTTTTCCTCACAATGTTTTCCCTCTTTGTGAATATAAAAATATAAAACTTTAGGAACGTTCCTGGAATCGAACATCTTCTACAAAAAATTCCTTGACGTAAAAAAGAACAAAAGAAAATTTTAGTATATCCGCCACTTGAATATACTTTGATCACACGAGTCAAACTGTATGCTTCCGTTTAAATTTTTTCATATTATGGAGTTTATGAACCTAATAAAATAAGGTCAATGCATGGTTGTTGTTTATATTATTACGTTTAAATCTTAGGTAAATAGTTTGTTGGAAATGTATTTCCGGCGATATAATGGATAATTAAATAAAACGAAGACAAAGAAATCTGAAACTTATTTTATTGTGCTCTAACAAAGGATAATGATCATTATTTACTTAGAATGAATATATTGTTTGAATAACCATCAAACAATTCATTCAGGATTAAATTCAGGAAAAAGAAAGACGACATGATAGTCCAATCGGTTTGGGTAGAACACCGGCCTGAAAACAGAAAGGCGTCGTGAGTTCAAATCCCGGGTCGGGCCTACACCAATTTGTCTTTTCTAAAAGTCATATGTGTGGTTAATTTATCATGGTTGTTAACGGTAAGGGAAAACATTGTGAGGAAACCCACGTGGCTAAGTTGTACTTAGCCATGTGACAGTGTATTCGTACAAAACGGTTATAGGCCTGCCCCCTATCACGTGAGTGCAAACAAAACGTGGATACCGTCTCTGGACACTAGATGGCGCTGTCATGTGATTTCGGAAGTATTGGTACCTCTGCCAACCCCTTCGGGAATAAACGGCGTGAACGTTTATGTTATGAAAAAGAAATATTTTCAAAGTTTTTATAATTAAGTATGATTTCCTGTCCATTACATGTTTTGCAGAAATAAAAGTGAAGAAGAGAGAATATTTGGTTTGTGAATTTATTAGTCAGTGTTTCCTTTTTTAAATATTACCTATGTGTATTGATATTCGTTAGAAACATAGTTAAGTTGCAATCAAATCGGCAAGAGTTCTTATAAAGGCGGGGGTCCAACGTGAGACGAATAAAATAATTGTAAAGCGGGATTTATACAGGGTAAGTGCGCAAGTTAGAAGCGGCGTCAGACTGACTGACTTCTAAATATTCGTGTGCGAATATTTAAGTCAGCGCTGACTTCAACCGAACTGTACTGACTTGAAACAGTTCACATTGGGTTTTTTTCGGGTCAGCGCTGACTTCTTGACTCGAATTCGGAGTCAGTTACTTACCCTGTATAAATCCCGCTTAAGGGAAGCAAGAGAGATTTGTCAAGATCGTCCAAAGCGTCGATCGATAGTCTCTGACTACTCCAATAGGAATAATGGGCGTGAGTATAAATAAAAAGTAAATCGGCAGAAAATTAAATTGATGGATTGTCGATGTCAAAACCCACACAAAATGACATTATCTTGCAACTTTCGTTGTGACCCTCGCAATCAATATCTTGTCCTGCTTGTCCTGGCAAATTTGATATGTATGCGCCTATTCTCTAAATAGTGTCCCAGGAGTCATCTTATAATGAAAAAACTATAGAAGCTCAGTGAGTATATGCATATTTTGTTGTATACTCGTAGTAGCATATTGAACTTTGCTCGCTCATTCCCCGCTGAGAGACCCAATCCCTTCATAAAGTAAAATGGCCGCCAAATAAGCTTGAAGTGGTATGATAGACTTTATAAAGACAACTATCCTAGTATCTTTGATTGATAGTATCTGGTAACGGTACGCTTATAAAAGTACGTAATCATGTTCTTTCCAATCAATGAACTAAATCGTCTAAATATCATATGTTATTTGGTAAGAGTACAGGATTGGAATCTGTCTTTTTAACATTGCACCATCGTAGCAGCAACACGGCTACCATACTAAATAGTTAGGCCTATGTAACAATTCGAAAATATTTTACCTTTGTGACAAACTTCATGTCCAGTACAGTAACGGGAAGGTTTCAGGCTGATGGTCCCGTTCTTAGCGGGTTCGATCCCTGTCTAATCTCCGCAACCTTTGTTGATGTTCTCAGCTTGGTATTTAAAATTTTAGCAAGGAATGTCGTTTCTATATAAGTAGGTATTAGTATAGTAATATTATTTTTATTAATTTGGTATTATGAAAAAGAAATATGTATGACTTAACCATTTATTAATTGCTGTGTTGTAGTGTCATCTCAGAATAGTATATCTTCCCATGTTTGCGAATTGGCACGGAGCTGTGTTAGTGGCTGGATACCAATTTTCCTCATTATAATCATTTTTTTCTAAGGACTTCCAAAAGTGACCGAAGAGTTTTGATTCCAGTACTTTTGCTGATAAATAAGATACAATTTACAAAGAGAGATATATATACATAAATATTACATGGAGAGTGTGCTCATAAAGGCAAGCGTCCGAAGTATGAAGAATAAAAGAGCATGTATGAAAAAAATATGGATGTAAACGAAGCTAGAGAGCTTTGCCACTTTGCCATGATCGTACAAAGTGGCGATCAATAGTATCTGCCCACCCCAATGGGGAATAATGGCTTGAGTATATATATAACATTTTACATACATGAGTTATTTAAAACTTATCAGATACCTGTGTGTGACTATTTTCGAATTATATTTGTATTCTATTACCAAAAAATTAAGTCATTTTCTTTTATTTATAGTCAGTCCGTCGTCCATAAAAAAAACTTAATGGTACAGTCACCATCAGATATATCGGAGCGGCCGAGGTACTCAAATATATCTGAGCAGCAATAAATTTCAATAAATTCTTTACGGTAAATAAGGTCAAAAAGCTCTGAACATCCAATTCGCCACAAATATATGAGCAGTGGTTTTTCAATTAAATCTAAACACCCAAAGAGACAATAATATCTGAAAGCACAACTCGTCAAAGTTATCTGCTCAGACAGGGTGATCATAAATATCTGAACATTTAAGGAAAATATACCTTAAAGCACTAAACATACAGTTTAAAATTCTTAATCGTACTACGCTAGAATACATTTTCTACACAACCACCATTTGGTTTTATCAATGTCAAAACTAAAAAGAGTCTTCTGCTGGGAGGTATGCCCCACTGGTTGTACGGTCTCAACTAGTTGTACGGTTAGTATATTATTAGAAAAAAAATACTTAGTCATTCCCCACTGACCAATTCCATTTTTTGACAGAAACAGATAGTACATGGTGTTAATAGAGGAATGGGTTTGTAGTTGTATAATTTTCACCGGTACAAAAACATCAAGAGGTAAAATAACTTAGAATTTTTGAAACATGTATGCCATTTTTTACATTGTATGTACCAGGACCAGGGTAGCATAAATATAAATGCAGCTTTAATAAAATGAAAGGATAAACTAGTTTTTGCAAAATTGTACTTTTTCCTGCTGTTTTCTGTAACGTATTATACGTATTCATATATATAATTATAACGTAATATATAGCATTATATTAAATGAGGACAATAAATCTAAAGACTTAATAAATAAAATAGAAAAAAAAGAACATGAATTCTTGATAAAAATAAACACAAGTTAGGATTTGAACCCTAACGCAACGGATTGCAATTATGATTTCTATTCACTAAACCGCTAGGCCATGGTGACTGACACGAAAGTGGATGAAATATTGCAAAGCATTCGTACTTATTTTAATTTGGCAGCTTTTATATTACCATAGATATAGAAGCACATGGATTAGCAGTAAGTGGCAAACGTCATAGCATAAACGTCAACAAAGGCAGGACCTCTCAGAGACGATAAATTCCTACAACGATTTTGACATAAAACATGAAAGAAAATAATTGACTTATTTTAACCTTAATGATTTTTTATAATATTTAATAACTTAATCAAAGTGAAAAAAATAAATCTAAATCGAATACATATTCTTTGGCAAACACAAAATTATTAGCCATTTATGTCCAAACTAAGACTGTAATAAATAATTACAGGTCTATATGATCTTAAACCAAAGTTTTCAATGCAAATATATGATAAAAAATATCTTGTGTCATCATAGTATTAAAATTACTGTAAAGTTTACAATCGGGCAAAAATAACAAATACGTGAATTTTTATTAATTTTAATAGGGCTAGTATGGGATCCGCCATACTAATGTCACGCACACACATTCATTTACGCACACCGTTGTACTTTTTTTTGGTCTCGCTTGTCGTATTTGTATTGCCAATTTATATACGTAATTATAGCATAATAAATCTGCGAATCTATATATATAAAAGAAAGTGGTGTTAGTAACACTATTTATAACTCAAGAACGGATGAACCGATTTGGCTAAAAATTGTTAGAGAGGTAGCTTAGAACCAGGAAAAGGATATAGGATATACTAGTGGTATGGCCTAGCTTCGCACGGGTAGCGTAGTTTTATACTCACGGCTATCTTTTGCCCGCGCAACCATTACTAAAAAATAATCCAGCATGATTCAGTATTCACGTGCGACGACAGGACGCGATGGCTTATTTCATGTATAAGTTTGGTGTTTCTATACCGATTTCTATGATTCTTTTTTTATTGAATAGGTAATAATGTAAACTTTTTTAAATAAGAGATGAATGAGAGAACTATAAATGTTAGAGTAAACAAATATAATCAGGATGCACCGAACTGCTAAGCTATCAGGAGTTACACGTGTTATTGTGAGTCAACCATAAAAGATAGACACATGCTATTGAAGGATATTTTTTAGACAATTTTATGGCAAATATTTCCGTGATACATGATTTCTATGTCACTGTAACCATTAAAGCTGCACACGCGACGGAAACTTAAAAAATGGAGTAACTTCTCCCGTTTTCCCAAAATTTCCCTTCACTGCTCTGCTGAAAAGCACACTATGACCTGCCTAGGAGTATGACGAATAATTCTACCAAGTATCGTTAAAATCCGTCGAGTAGTTTTTGTTTCCATAAGGAACATACAAACCGACAGACAGACGGACAGACAGACAAAAATTTCACTGATTGCATTTTTAGCATCAGTATCGATCACTAATCACCCCCTGATAGTTATTTTGAAAATATATTTAATGTGCAGAATTGACCTCTCTACAGATTTATTATAAGTATAGATATCATCATGCTAAATATCGTAGGGAGTAAGCAGTATAAAAACTTTACACCATCCGTGCGAAGCCTGGGCGGACCACTAGTATTTGATAAAATACATGCAATTGGCAAATATTTTATTCAAATGTCTTTCTTGTTACAAGACTGTAAAGTTGCTTTACGCAGATTTCTATTTTGTATACCTACTCATTTTGATACGATTACATTGAAACTGTATGCCTAGTGCTTTAAGGTATATTTTCCCTAAATGTTCAGATATTTATGATCACCCTGTCTGAGCAGATAACTTTGATGAGTTGTGCTTTCAGATATTATTGTCTCTTTGGGTGTTCAGATTTAATTGAAAACCGACTGCTCATATATTTGTGGCGAATTGGATGTTCAGATCTTATTGACCTTATTTACCGTAAAGAATTTATTGAAATTTATTGCTGCTCAGATATATTTGAGTACCTCGGCCGCTCCGATATATCTGATGGCGACTGTACAAAGGTAAAAAAACATAAAAACATTTCAAATTTCTTTAAATCAAAGAGTAATAAAATAAAAGTAATATTAATTCCTTGGATGCAATTTAGAGTATAGTGTGTTTATATTAAGTCGATTTAGCTCCGGGCAGTATTAAAAATTCCATCCATGACAAATTGATATTTTTTATCTTTTATTTGTTCAAATGTTGAACGGTTATTTTGGAACTTAAATAATTCAGTTAATAAAAAATTAAAACACGTGTTGTCACATTATTTATTCAAATGTGCGAAACCTCTTCACCGAATACCTACTCTTGTTAAGGTCGTCACGTAGTTCTGACGTGGAATAGGTATCTTGTACACACGTGGGTGTGTTACTAACTAGAAATAACCTTTTATATCTTTAAACCCCTTACTTATTGCTAGTGATGACACCCTGTAAGTTAATTTTAATTTTTTACATTAAATTAACGGCTGAACTTTTACCTTCAAACTTTCCTTCGTAACATCTCAAAAGCTACATGACTGCTAACGGAACCGCTCACTGCTATTGGCTAGATTTCAAGTTCACTGAAAGCTCATTGGTTAGAAAGTGCATGCTTTTACCGCAGTGCGACTACTTACTGAACTTTTTCTTTGCAAAGATGACTTGATTACGCGATTGTATTCTAAATAAACGTTTTCGGGACGCGTAACAATAAACTCTGAGGCGCTTTATTTATGGTTTAAATTACATTGTGATTGAAAACATGTGTTATTCAAAAGTGTGTTTTGCAAACATTCACAGAGATTCAGTACCAAAGAGTTATTAACATCAGTGTAGTTCACACTGGCACACGGATAACGTGCCTTGTATATTTTAATTTTTATTAACTTTTTTCTGTGATAAAGTTTTTAAAGTGATATGTGTTCTAATTATATCTGATGGTTTGTGTCGTGTGAATTGTGTGTGACCTATTTCAATGCGGTGAATAGTTTATATTTAGAATTTAACAGAAATCAAGAAGCATGGTAAGTCTGCAGGTTATATTCACGACCACTTATAGTATAAGGTCGGCAAGCTTATCTAACTCTTTATTTATTATTTATTTTAAGACTACTTTATATCATTATTAATTTTTATAGTATTAAACATTAACGTATGATTTTATATCCACGTAGATTGGTTATGTGCGAAATGCTAATGAATGGTTTCGATAGCATTTGATAAGCGTTTAATCAATTCTGCTTTGCCGACCGTGACCTTGTATGAACCACGTTAGTTTGGGTTATATAACCAACTGCAGATTAAGCTTAGCCATTCATAGGAAATAGTAGGAATAGCTAGTTTTTGAATATTATGTGAACGGTTTAAATGAGAAAGCGTGTGTATATGATATCTGCATCTTGACAACGATATAATCTTCAGATTTGTATAAAAGTTTCAGATAAGAATCGTTTTCGTAAAATATTGAAGTAGTTCCAAAGTACTGGATTTATCTAAAATGTGGAGATAATTCATATAATATATGCAGCTAAAAGTTCAAACCATAAAAAAATATAAAAGTCGATGTCGTTGCCCAGGAGGGCAATTCTCTCAAGATCGATATCATTTCCATCATAGAAATAATATCAAGTGTTAAATTACAGGGGAAAATATCGAAAGTAGAAATATTATTTCTATGGAAACTAAAACTGTATTCTCACACTCCGCAGTAATTTTTCCTTAGACATTGAAGAATAAAGAAACGAAATCAATGATTCAAGCAAATGAATTGAATTAATGGTCAGTTTAAGTCTTAGCTATAAAAAGGTCTTCATATCTGTCAATATTTACATATGTTTTGGTTCATATTTATATTCATTTATTCATTATAACAATATTACATCGTGTTTGAATTATAAAACTAACATAAAAACTAAAAAATATTTACATTAAGTATCACAAAATACTCATAAATAAATTTGATATTTTTTTTTTAAAAAAGAATATAAATAAAAATTTTGTTTGGAATAACATAAATGTCAACACACACACTAATCTTAAAGTTAATAAATTTTAAAAATTCAATTCTAAATAAAAAAAATGTCAAAATAGTGCGATAATATCCGTCAAAATAAATCTAATTTAAATAAAACATACTACTATCATTACTCAAAAACTACTGATCTGACTCCTTCAAATCGTATAGACATTTGTTAATTAAATATTGTTTTAATTTTATTTTGAAAAATTTTGGAAATTGAATCAATCTTAATTCATTAGGAATTCTATTATAGGTATTTACTGGCTCGTATCTAGGAGCATGTTCAACTACTTTGAGATGGGGAATACCAACAGTGTCCAAACGAAATTCTTTTCTCCTGCATGACTCTCTATACAATGTTTGCTGTCTCTCTCTGTTTCAATGCCACCTACCTTTTCCCTAAAGTTCGTAAGGAGGAGAAATACGTAGAGCGCAGGTACTGTTAGAATAATTTTTTTTTATAATACTCCTTGCAGGATTCCATTTGTGGTTGGATTTGGTTATTTTATTTTTTTCTTTAACTGGCACTTCGCCGGTAACTAGCAAAGTCTGATTTCCCAACTGGCGCAGGCGGCAACTAGCCTTAATTTATCATATTTTTATAATGCCGCTCTTACATTGATCCCAGTAGACATTATTTACATCTTCTACGACTTTGTGATCTATGATCCATTTAACATAATTACCTACATTTTAATTTCAATCTAAATACAGACAAAATTTGAAAACAAAATGGCTTCCGTTCGCACGACATCTTCAAATATCATCTTATCGACTGAACGTTACTACCCGATATCATCATATCATCATCATCCTTTGATATATTCATACCTTCATATCGACTGGTTTTCAATAGAAAATTATCGATCGGATGAAGTGAGAATAGCTCAAGTCAAATGTCGATAGCAAAATATCACAAAAGTGATAAATATCTAGAGTGATATAATATCTATCTTGCGAGAATTGCCCCCCTGATTTGGAAGCTATCTTAGCTGCTAGGTTCTTTCTAAGTCCACCCCCGTTCAAAGTCGGCAGGGAGTAGATTTGTATGACGAATATGGATGTTTGTTTCTTAGTCTTGGATGTTATTTGTATTGCTATTATTAAATATGGTGTACTATATCTTCGCACAGATATAAAACGATATAAATAAACTATTTATATATAAAGCAACCGTGACAGCCCAGTGGGTAGAACACTCGGTTATCGTGCAAACGACTAGTGTTCAAATCCCGGATCGAGTCTACACCAATTTGTCTTTTCTAAAGACATATGTGTGTTTAATTTATCACGGTTGTTAACGGTGAGGCAAAACATTCGTGAGGAAACCCACAAGGCTGAGTTGTACTTAGTCGTGTGACAGTGTATTCGTACAAAACGGCGATAGGCCTGCCCCCTATCACGTGAGTACACTGTCCATGCAAAACGTGGGTACTCTGAACAGCAGGTGACAAAGTCACGTGATGTTCAGAAGTATTAGTACCTCTGCCAACCCCTTCGGGGATATTCGGCGTGAATGTTTATGTTATGTTATTTATATATACTAGTTATCTCCCGGGAATCAAACGCGATCTTTTTCTACTCTAACTGTCTGCTCCGACACATATACATAGTAGTGCAAGTTTATAAACACTAAAATAACTAACAAGTACCTATAATATTTTACTGCATTGCCCGTTATTGGAAATAGCCTTATACATTGTATTTTATAGTTTACTGATGGAGACTCTACATCAATGTTATACAAATAGAAAATAATGATGTTTTGTTTTCTTTCTGTAAAAATTAGATTGATGATTCCGCACAAAAGAGGTATACGGGTATTTTATTTATCATAAATAGATCACTCTCGTACGTAATTTATGGAACTTTTCCAATCTTTTAACTTCACGATTTAATTTAGAATGTATAGTTTCCAAAAATATATAAATAAATTAATAAAATATCTTCAGCCATTTTGAAAAATTGACTGCGGTAAAGATGTAAATAAAGTATGGTCGGTGATAGGTCGCCAGCCACGGCATCCCAATAATCATTCAAACATTCCGAAAACCCTAATTCGCTTCGTACGAAGAATCGGTTCGTTTAGTGGGAAGTTTAAATGGGTAAGTGCTATATTCCAAATCGACGCTGCACCGCAATTCTAAAATTAGAGATCTTTCAGATATTTCTGAACTCTTTAAAGCCAGAAGAAAAACAGACGGAAAAACAGATAAAATTAAAATAATTTGATTTATGAACCGTGTGCAGTTGGTCAAAAGCGGATATTTTAATACTAAAGACTATACTATACTATTTATCTGTATAGATTAGATGATCCTGTGATATATTAAAAAAACTCTACATGATACCATCCAATAAAATAAGATAGCAATGATATAGTTTAAGATAAACTAAATAACGATGTTGTGTGTAATCTGACTCCGTGGTCTTCCAGTAAAACGCTCGGCTTATAATCTAGAGATTTTAGGTTTGATGCAAACTCTAGCCTAGGTAGCACACCCACAATAATATTCGGTGGTGGTACAGTTTACTTAAGACGTTGCAGACTACATTTCTTACATCGGTCAAAAATAATATGATTCTTTTTTATATTATTATCATATTAATTTCTTTGTATGAGATAGAGAAAGTAAACTAACCCGGCTAGCAACTAAAGTATTAGCTTGTTTGGTGTACCAGTGCCTAACGTATTAAACCAGCGTGATGAATTAAGGGTAGGGTTATTTATTCACCTACCGGGAAAAGGCTTATTGAGTCCATATCGGTATTTACATAATAATATACTTTATGATTTCGGATTAATCGAACAGTTTAAGGAAAATGTTAGATATGTTTGAATAAGCAATTTTTTTGTGAGTTAAGTATAAGGTACACAAAGTAATATGAATTTAAATATAGGTCTGAAATGAGTTTTTTGTTAACGTAATTGGCAGATTTACAAATTGGTTGGTACTTTGCGAGTTGATTTTTGTTTAAAGATGGAAAATCGAATTTAAGGTACGTCAAATTAGCATACTCGTTCGGTTACACCATAATATCTCACAAGTTAACTAACTAACTAACTAACAAGCAAACTATGTATTTATTAGCTGTGCAGGCTTAGAATACCACTACCCCGTTTCTTCCCGCGGGAGTACGTAAGAGGCATTAGTACCCTTAGTGGGTTTTGGGATTTTAATGGATTTTTGGGCGATGCGGTTACCCATCTTACCTTTATTTAACCATATTTTTTCTACTTAACTTCCAAATGTAGCTGAGGAGTTTCTAATTTCTTAGCTCTGGCTACCTCTTCTAGGGATTTATAGCCGTGAGTATATGCATATATAAGTATGTTGATTTATTTAAATATCAATAGTGGCTAAGTAATTTCTTATTCCGAAGCTCTGGCTAATGTTACGAACAATCCCGAACCTCACCATATTTCCTACCCTGAACTACAAATATTCGCGTTATCAGAACTGTGATCATGAATACCTTAACTAATTAAAAGAACGTATCGTAACAACTGCATTTAGTACAAAAAATGTCTTCGCAATTATGTAAGTAATTGTGGCCATTACATTGAAATCCGCGAGGTAAGAACCATATATGAGTTTGACCCGCTTTTCTCGCGACCAAGGTGACCATTATACGGATTGGCCAAGCATATCCCAAATATTAAGAATAGGATAGCAAACTCTTTGTTAAACATCGAAAACAACAATATCTAAACGAATATTATAAAGAGGAAAACTTTGTTTGATTGTAATGAATGGGCTCAAAAACAACTTAACAACAACAACAGAACCGTTTTTTAAAAATTATTTCAGTAATAGAAAGTTACAGACTTTCAGAAGTATCATAGGCTATCTCATCACACTAAATATCGTGGGGGTAAGCAGTGAAAAATACTTAACAGAATAGTGGGCGGACCACTACCCAACTAACAATTTAAAGTCGTTCAATAGTTAAGTTAACGTTATTTGTTACCACTGTTCGTAAAAGCTATGTCACACTAACGTTATAATAACGTTTACTAAACGCGAAAAGGCCCCAAACAAAAGTACCTACTGATTAAGAAAACAAAAGTATAAATGGCGGTCTTATAACTAATAGAAGATAGATCTTCAAATTGAAATTCATTCGTTTATTGCATTCGTGTGGTTATGTTCAAGATGATACAGAAGTATGTGCCTTAACATGAACCCTGATAGGGCACCGTTGCAAACAATAGTAGTGAAAATTATAAACAAATCACAAGTATTAGGTAGATTAAAGGTGTGTAGTGTCGGCTTAGAATAACACTACCCCATTTCTTCCGGTGGGTGTACGTAAAATAGGCGACTAACGGTATTTTATGAGATTTTTAGGCGATGCGGTTGGAGACCCATCACCAACAAAACAACCTTTATTTTACCATCTCTATCCCACTAAACTTTCCAAAAGTGGCTGAGGAATATCTAATTCCTTAGCTCTGGCTACCCTTTTCTAGGGATTTATAGCCGTGAGTATGTGTATATATGTATGTATGTAGATTAAAGGTTACAACTAAACAACTACTAGCTGAAGATTTTGTTTACAACCAGACAATAAAATACGTCCTTCGCTATAGTCACATCTTTGGTTCCCATCCCTTCCTATCGATCTTATTTTTTTATAATCGTAGCAAGTCATCTTTAGTCATCCTCTACTTAAATCATATTTCACATACATATTTAATACTAGGTGACCCCACAGACTTTGTACTGTCAAAAGTGTAGACTTTCACGTCGTCAAACTGAAATATTTAACTGACCTGTTGAGGGTCTCTGTCATGCGATGAGAAAAAAGGTGTTTTTAATAGTGTCCTCACAATTTTTTCACTTTATAAATTTTAAGTTTATAAGTATAGTTTCGGCTGAGCATTGATTCTTAGTCTGTTTAACCATTTTTAAGAAAATTTATTGATCTCTTAATTTTTCTGGGATAAAAAGTGTCCTATTGTGTTAATTGGGATCATTATCTGGCTTCCTGTAAATTTTATTTTAAATACGTTCTGTGAAATAGTCTTCATTTAGCTACAAGTAAACACACAAACATCTAAACTTTCACATTTATAATATTAATAGGATAAGGCTTAAACATAAGCTTCTCGCGCAGGTGACCTGCGGTGCTGCAGGTGGCCGGCCAGCGCAGCGTCTTCGTCTTGTCTTGCGCTCCAGGCACGCGTGTAAATTTTGTTACGGAGTAATTTAAAAATTGTATTATCTTCTAAGATGTTTATTTAAATTAAGTGATGTCAAGGACAATTTTTTTCTCAATTAAATACTCTCAATCAACAACATATTTATTTGGATAAAGAATTATATTATGTTGATAAAACATTATGACAATTATGCATTAAATTCGACCAAATTTATTTACCATAAAAATGGTTATAGTAAGTGAAACTTAAAAGTTAGATATATACTGTCGCGGGCATTTTTTTAGATCATTTAAAGAGAAATAATTCTTTAGTACATTTTTTTTTGGGTAACTTAAACCGTTAATGCAGCGCACACAACGGAAGCCTTAGTATGAATAATTATCCCCGTTTTTGCAACATTATTCGCTGATAGTTTGCTCCTGTTGGTCGCAGAGTGATAATATATAGCCTTAAACCTTCCTCAATAAATGGACTATCCAACACAAAAATAATTTTTCAATTTGATTGGGTAGTTCCTGGGATCATAGCGTTCAAACAATCAAACTCTTCAGCTTTATAATATTAGTATAGATGTCGTAGGATGATTTGATGTTCAGGTTTTTTGCAAAAAACCTAGGGATTTTGCAAAAATCCGGATAATTAGACAACGGTTATAATATTTTCTAATTTACTAGGTTTTTTGCAAAAAAAACTAGTTGGTTTAGTATGACTCCGAAACAAAATGTCAGTTTTTATGAATACTGTACACTGATTGGTCGATTGCAGTGCCTCATAAACACGTCATCTCTGATTGGTTGTTAATTAAGACGTACTTACTTCATTGTTCCTATCTACATTTAATTTGATTGTTGTTTTAATTTTAGTTACAAAAAGTTCCTAAGTATAAAAATAGTATTGTCATTTCCCTTTATAACTCTAGCTATAATACCTCAATACTACAATTTAAAACGTACTTACTTTATTATTCCTATCCTACCTATATTGAAGACGTCCGTGGCCGAGTGGATAGGTGACTAGCTTTTCGGTCTGGAGGTAGCGGGTTTGATCCCCGCTGAGAACAACATTTATATGACGACTAGCTTTTCGGTCTGGAGGTAGCGGGTTTGATCCCCGCTGAGAACAACATTTATTGGAGGTAGCGGGTTTGATCCCCGCTGAGAACAACATTTATATGACGAGAATATGTGTATTATATTATATTAAATATATCGCTGAGTTAGTATCCCATAATACAAGTGTTACTTAGTTTGAGGTAACTTGATCTGTGTTTAATATGTCCGAACGTGATTGTAATTTTACTCCAACAAAAGAGTAAAAAGAAAATATTATAAGAGTTGTCTAATTATCCGGATTATTGCAAAATCCCTAGGTTTTTTGCAAAAAACCTAAACATCAAATCATCCTACGACATAGATATATAGTCAACTCACATCACAGCTATAGATAGAGCCAAAGCTTGAGAATTAAAAAACCCACAGTTCTTTTGAAAGTTGAGTGGGGAAAATATTGTAAAAAAACGGATGGTTGGTGACTCCAGCCTCATCGCGCAGCAACCGCTGAAAAGCCTCATACCCTTACTCGCCTCGTTCACTCCGCCACCAGCAGGAAAAAATAAGGTAATGCTATTCTAAACTGGCACTACACATCTTCTATATAATATATATATGTCTCCTTCATTTGTATATATTTCTGTCTCCATGGTTATGTTGCTGAATGGTGCTGACGCCACATCCGCCGGCTAGGCTGACCTTCACTACTTCAAACGTGTGTTTTTATATTGATTTAAGCTGAGCTGTGAGATTAACTGAGTATATATCAACCTTTTTTACGAGTTATCACGAATTCTATTGCTTGTGATTAGAGTAATTATGACTATTACTCAAATTATGTTACGTTTGCGTTCTAGTAAAGGATTACCCAGAATTGTTAAGCAAACATCGATACGAATATATACCTTAAGGAAATATACGTATACTCACGGCTATGATTCGCGGCAAGGTAGCGAGGAGCTTCGGAATTAGAAATTGCTTTTTTGGTAGTTTTATGG
The DNA here is from genome assembly GCA_963576735.1 of Bedellia somnulentella. NCBI lineage: Eukaryota > Metazoa > Arthropoda > Insecta > Lepidoptera > Bedelliidae > Bedellia > Bedellia somnulentella. The sequence goes on from OY755172.1 coordinate 16,733,033, forward strand.
GTAAAAGATAAAAAGCAAAGGATTATTATTAGTATGGTCTCTAACCATTTCCCCGGAAAACTAACTTAAAAAGCCCCCAATACCCTTAGTCGCGCGGCCCTTACGACACCCGCGGGGTTCATCTCTGGGTAAGTGCTATTTCAAGCCGCCACTTCTCAGCAAATATTTGTAAATGGAAATCTTTATACATACGTGTTTCAATATAGTGTTTTAATAAATTTTCCCTGTCTCAATTATTTTTCCCTAGATACACAAATAGGATGTAATTAAACAACACAGCACAATGTCACATGACTATATTATAATGTACTAGGCCATGTGGGTTTCCCTACAATGATGTTTTTCCTCACCGATCTTAACCTCGCTCGGTAAAGGAACCACACATTTATGAATATTAATGAGAATCCAATAATATAAATAAACTGGCTCTTAGCCCATACCTGTCCCTACCAAGGGGCCCGAGCCTACCCTATATAGGGTTATTTGGCCTTAGTCCACCACGCTGGCCAGTTGCGGGTTGGCAGACTAACGACTACTACCGTGATAGTAGCCGGGACCGACGACTTAACGAGCTCGGAGGGCTCGTTATCCGTCCGGAATCATCTTAATTTTCGGATAATCAGGTGATTCAAGCCTGCAATATATTTCCAAACTGGGTTAAATCTTACAAATTCAATTTATAAGTGTACCCCCCAGGGATCGAATCCGAGAACTCCGTACTTGAAACCAAGCGCTCGACCGCGGGACCACGGAAGCAGGCAATTAATAATATAAATACAAATCAGTGGATATTTGAAACTCATGTATCTAATCAGTATTTTTATTCCCCTTTTTGGGATTTTTAGCCCTAAGAATATGAATAAAAAGTCGACGTCAGTAATTAAAAGCGCATTTTTTTTGGATATGTAACGTAGTTTTTGCTAACTAGGTATGTTTTTAATTAACTTTTTATCCATCTGTATTATTACTATAGTATTAGTAAAAGTAATCACGAACAAGCCTCATTACCTACCCACTATAAGTCATGGTCCCGTAGAACACTCCGTAGAAAAGCTACTATAAGCCAACCCTTTAACCATTGCATTGCTTATAAGATTTGCTTCCAAGGAGAAATTAAATGAGGATGTAATGTAAAACAGTACTCCAAACAAGTTTCCGTAAACCAAATAGAGTTACCTCGAAGCACGATATTGGAAACCTGCTTTATTGCCCATTTGGCATCCAATGCCTACACATAAATTTAATGCTTGCTCTTTTCCGGGTGAAATGGAACCTATTTTTTTTTCTGTGAGAAGTTACGTAGTTGGTATACCTATTTGCGATAAAAAACTGGTTTGGTTGTTTTAAGAAATGCTGTGTAGTGTCGGCTTAGAATAGCACTACCCCATTTCTTCCCATGGGTGATCGTAAGAGCGCGACTAAGGGTATCGGGGCTTTTTAAGTGATTTTCGGGCGATGCGGTTGGAGACCCATCACCAAAAACATTTATTTTAAAATCTTTTCCCCACTCCACTTCCAAAAGTAGCTGAAGTATTTTCTAATTCTGAAGCTCTGGCTACTTCTTTTAGGGATTTATAGCCGTGAGTATATGTATGTATGTAAACTGGTTCTCTGTCTACCGCTTGCACTTAATTTATGTTTTTGTCGTGTATGACGATATTTGTCTACTTTTTCAGTTGATGTTTATCTTTTGTTTAATTGACTAAAGTCAGCGTACTTACAGAACAGCATCACGCACTGAAATTTGGCCCTTTTCGGGCACTATAAATAACTTGTTCTTTAATTCATTTATCACCAGAGCGTCTTGATTTTCACATTCCGCTCACAACTTAACGCATTTTCTTTCTTTATTCATAAATGTGTGGTTATTCTATTGTTTTAGATAAATTTGTCATACATTACATGACTAGTAAATAAACCTACCAAACCTTTTTTCTTGCTACACAATTTTACCATCAATTTCCATTACGCATTTTATTATAGTTCTCTCTCCCTCAAAAGCAATGGTTTTGGTTGTATCACTTTTCACCTTGATTTTATATGTCTGGAATATATCTAAAGTTGCACTGGAATGGATGTCATTTCGACGCAACTTGGTCTATCACAAAATTTCTTTTCATATTGTTACGTACCGGGTTCTTAATTTGATAAATACCAGTCACACTTTCGTGAAATAAGGTGTAATTATATTTATTGACCAATAACGCACTTTACACAACACAATAAACACTATCGATAATTAACTATCGATACTCGCACTAATTAACAACACTAATTTACTCCGTTATAGTAACACTGTCCACACCGTTAAGCTTATTTCCGTAATCCGTATATCACTGCACTGTCGTATTTAATTTCTTCGCTCTAGTATTTCGCTTGTTCTCGCTTTAGTTCTTCGCACTCGAATCACTCCGTAGCACGCGTCGCTCTTTATATATGCCAAATCTCAAATACGCGAATATTACAGAAAGTTCTAGTACCACATTCTCGAAAAGTCGATATTCGAGAAACATCTAGTAATTCCTTTACTTATTAGAATACTAGTAACGCCATCTGTTATCTAGTAGTGGCAAATCCTATCTCCTACTTGCGAACAGATGTCGTAACATTACCCCCTCCTTACATTAATACTCGTCCCGAGTATTATTGCTTCCATGGTACTTCGCAAGTCGATCGATGTGAACTATTTTCCAAGCCCCTCTAGGTTGGCGTTGAATTCTGTACGTTACATCGTTTATTCTAGTGACCACCTTGTACGGTCCTTCCCACCTATTTTGTAACTTAGGGGACTTCCCTTTCTGGCGAGTTGGATTGTGTAACCAGACGAGCATACCCTCTTCGAAACGCGGCGTGTTAGCTTTACGGTCATATCTGGTTTTCATCTTTTCACTAGCATGTAAACCATTTTCACGCACTAGGGAATGTACATCTTGCATTCTTTCCCTCAAATCGCTTACATATTCAGTTACACTCTGCGGCTCATCTGGTGACCCTCCTGTCAACAAATCTACAGGCAATCGTAGCTCTCTTCCGAAATTGACGAAAGCAGGTGTTTCCTTCGTGCTTTCGTGAACAGCTGACCGGTAAGACAGTAAAAATAATGGAATGTGTTTGTCCCAGTCCTTCTGATGTTTTTCAACCATCTTCGCCAACTGTCTCTCCAGTGTTTGGTTGAACCTCTCCACCATTCCATCTGACTGAGGACGATATGGCGTCGTCCTGGTTTTATGCATTCCAAGCAGTTTGCACACCTCTTGAAATACTTGTGACTCAAAATTTCTTCCCTGGTCAGAGTGTATCTCCAGGGGCACGCCAAATCGACAGATCACTTCCTCAACCAGTTTTGTAGCCACAGTTATTGCTTCTTGATTGGGTATGGCAAACACTTCAGGCCACTTAGTGAAGTAATCCATCACCACCATGAAATATTTATTTCCGGACTCTGATTGTGGAAACGGTCCAGCCACATCAACGGCAATCCTCTCCCAGGGAGCTCCCACATTGTACAACCGTAATCCCCCTCTACTCCGGGTCTGCGGACCTTTCACCGCGGCACACGTTGTACATTTCCGGCACCAGTCCTGTACGTCGTCCCTACAATGAAGCCAGTAAAACTTCGCACGAACCTTCTGCAACGTACGATTTACCCCAAGATGCCCGCCCGAAACACCGTCATGTGTTTCCCGCAGTACATCTTTAACCTTGGCTCTGGGCACGACCAATTGTAGGTGCTCTTCTTTACCGTTGGGTTTCTCCCACCTCCGGTACAGTAGACCATTGATCAGAACCAGGCTGTTCCATTGCGCCCAGTAAGCTTTCGTACTCACTCCTGTGGACGCTACTTCACTCCAAGCCGGTTGATCGTGTTTTTCCTTCTTCCATTTCATGATGGGTCTGAGGTTCTCATCTTCTTCTTGGGCCTTCTGCATAGCTTCTGTTTCCCATCCATCTAATGGACAAATTCGAGTCACTTTCACGACCTCCTCCTTCGACTCTTGCTTCCGGCAATGTTTACAGTCTTGTGAGATGGTCATTGTCGGGGCTTTCTCCTCTCTAGCCAGCACCTGCCCCCCGGTCCTGGCTAATGCTCGTTTCCCTGGACGTTTGCGGCAGGAGCCTCTGCCTGCCTCTTTTCTTCCTTCCTCAGCGGGCAACTTAATCTCAAATGGCCCCTTTTCCCGCAGCCATAACAAATCGGTCCAGTACTCCTTCCGACGGGTGCTTTAAAGACCTTGACGTCCTCATTTGCTTCCGCAATCTCACGAAGTCGATGAGTTTGGCGCGTATCCTGGCGGCAAGCTTCAACTTCTAGAGCGTTCGCCAAGGCATCCTTGAGAGACGTGTGGTGTTGAAGTCTCACCGCTGTTCTCACTTCGATATCTCTGATGCCGTCGACGAATGCTTGCACCAGGTTCATTTCCACCGTCTTCGGGTCTACACTGGGATAGGCCTTGCGGACGAGCTTCTCGATTTCAAGGGCCCACTGCTGAAGTCCCTCTCCAGAACGCTGGACCCTATCACGCAGCTGAGCGCGGAACACGTGCTCCAGGTGTCGCTCTCCATAGCGAGACTCCAACGCATCCAGCAGGTCCTTGAAACCACCACTCGGAGTCGGCAGCGCCTCTATTACTGACAGTGCTTGACCTCGGAGCGCCACCGTCAGTGCAGTCAAACACTGTTCATCAGTCCAACCATTGGCAGCCGCAACAGTCTGGAACTGATGTCTATACGCCGACCAGGATGTTGTTCCGTCGTAGGGAGGAACCTTCACACGAGGACCATGGACAGCTACTACATTCTCACCGGAGACAACCTTGACCGGTCGTGATTCAAGCTGCAGAACCCTTTTCTCCATTCCGCGGAAGTCGGTCTTCATGTCATCGATATCTTTCTCAATAGTGGTTACCTGCTCCTTCATCTGCTCTACGTCTTTTTCCACAGTAACCACCCGACCACTGACTTCATTGACCGCAGTGAGAACTTGTGAGAACTTAGTTTGCTGTTCCTCGCGCAACTCACGAACTTCTTGTTTCACAACACCCTGTACCTCCGAATGTATGTTTTTTTTAACATCCTGTACCCCCGAATGTATGTTTTTCACAACATCCTGTATGCTTTGTTGTGCTTCACGCATGCTTTGAAACATTTCAACTATCATCGTCAAGTCAGTATTAGTTGCGGCCGCCGGCGCCGTTGATGTAGACGGCGCGTTAGTCACCGCGGACGTCTCCTCTGGAATGTCACTCCGAGGGTTCGTGACCGATGAACTCATTTCCGACAGCTGTTCACCCTCTGCGGCTTTCTGAGCGCGTGTCTTCACACCCTCTCTTCCGTCTTCCTTCGGCATAACTGGCATCTTCAAATCCCACTTCTGACACCAATTGTTACGTACCGGGTTCTTAATTTGATAAATACCAGTCACACTTTCGTGAAATAAGGTGTAATTATATTTATTGACCAATAACGCACTTTACACAACACAATAAACACTATCGATAATTAACTATCGATACTCGCACTAATTAACAACACTAATTTACTCCGTTATAGTAACACTGTCCACACCGTTAAGCTTATTTCCGTAATCCGTATATCACTGCACTGTCGTATTTAATTTCTTCGCTCTAGTATTTCGCTTGTTCTCGCTTTAGTTCTTCGCACTCGAATCACTCCGTAGCACGCGTCGCTCTTTATATATGCCAAATCTCAAATACGCGAATATTACAGAAAGTTCTAGTACCACATTCTCGAAAAGTCGATATTCGAGAAACATCTAGTAATTCCTTTACTTATTAGAATACTAGTAACGCCATCTGTTATCTAGTAGTGGCAAATCCTATCTCCTACTTGCGAACAGATGTCGTAACAATATTTAGACATACATGCATTAGTTCCCATTGGGTAGGCAGAGAACAATGAGAAGGATTCTAGCAAACCTCTCAGATTCATTTACATTCATACATATTTTTAAATGTACTGTTATATATTAAACACAATATAAATAACGCAATGAAATATAAAGAATAAAAGAGCACGGATGGAAAGATTGATGAATGTAGACGACGCTCGAGAGATTTACCAGGATCGGATCGTACAAAGTGGCGATCGATTGTATCTGCCTACCCCAATGGGAACTGGCGGAAGATGTAGCGAAGGAAGTTTTTTGCTCTTAAGCTCTGGCTACCCCTTATTGGGATATATTGCCATGAGTATGCCCAAAAACCAGTTAAAAAAGCCCCTCAGTCGCCTCTTACAGCACCCGTCGTCGGTAGAAAGGCGTAGTGACATTCTAAGCCGGCACTACACGGCATCGTTCTCGTTGTGGGTAAAGTGGGTGTATCCACGAGACGAGTGATTTTCAAAACGGTCACCTGATAGTTCGAGTAACAATACGCTCCAACAGATTTTATCAGGCATAGTGAAACGCATAAAATTAATGTTTTAATGAATGAGCTCGTGCAACCACTGAAACATGTACCGACTGTAATGACACAGTTGAACTCAATTGCCGAGCGAACTGTGATATATTTGCGCTTACACATGTTATCATATGTTGATACTATGTCACGTGATGTACATGTACATATAATATAGAACTACTGCTGACCTTTGGAGATATAGGTAGTGCTGCAGAAACACTTAAAGAAACATTATTAACTATAAATATTCTTCAATACAATACATACAAACATGTCCTCACGGTCATAAATCGCAAAATGGGTAGCAAGATCTTTAGAGCTAGAGACTGTTCAGCCACATTTGGAAGTTGATAGGGGCCAAGATGGTAGAAATAAAGTATCGTTGGTGATGATTCTCCAACTGCACTGCCCAAAAACCACTTAAAAAAGCCCCATACCCTTAGTCGCCTACTTACGACACCCTTGAGATTCTTGAATATTAATACTATTATCAGTTTAAAACTATACATTTCCATAAAGTAATAAACAAAAACTACCGCGATACTTTTCTGCAAACTAGTCTTACGTGATTACATAACGAGACAAAATTTGATGATATTTTTATCCAGTTGGCTAACTCTACAAGGCCAAGTTAAAAATGCAACTGGTTATGGATGTAATTTATGATATATATATTAGAAAAAATAAAAAAAACTTAAAATACGGATATGCGGCAAGTGAGATTGAATATTGAGTATACTGCATATAAAATAATTCTGATAACCGTGATAGCTAGAACATCCGCCTTTTATGTCAACAGGCGTGGGAACAAATCCCTTGTCGGACCTTCACCAATTTGCCTTCTAAATTCAAATGTGTGGTTAATTTATCATGGTTATTAAGGGTGAGGGAAAAAGTCTTGAGGAAACCCACATGGCTAAGTGCTTTCCCCCCTATCACGTGAGTACACTGTCCAAGCAAAACGTGGGTACTCTGAACACCAGGTAACAATGTCACGTGTTGTTCAGAAGTATTGAAATCTCTGCCATCCCCTTTAGGTATATACGGCGTGAACATTTGAGTTGAGTTGAGTAATTTTTTGAACTATTTTTTTACATTCACCGCTTATCCGCTTAGAGCTATAATAATAAACAACTCTTATCTAAGAGTTTAGGAAATGAGACACGAGTCTGGACTATGACTTCGTGAATTTCGTGGCGGGCCTCCAATTTCACCACATTACACATTATAATTAATCGAATTTCAATTTATTTTACTTAAATTGCTGTGAATTCGAATCACCCGTTTCCGCTCATTGTTTTTTACTTTTTTCTGAATCTCTTCTATGCGTTAATGAGTTTTGTTTCCCTTTTTTATCCTCTATCAAATTACGAATCATTGTACCAAACTTTATTTTAAGGGTTCTTTAGTACTTGTACGTACATTAATATCACATTCCAGACTACACCTCTGCAAGGTTTTTTAGAGATGATAGGGATAGGGAAAACGTTCATGAAGAAAATTAATTAGCATAGTTTGTGATTCTTCATTCTACAATGAATACCTAAGACACAGCGATTCAGACTGTACCGTACCACTTGAGTAGGTACACTCTCGCGTTAGAGTCTTGAGACAATAAGACTGCACATCACGTGACACTGTTGTCAGCTGGTGTTCAGAGTACCTACTCACGTTTTGCATGGAAAATGTACTCCAGTTGTTGTTAAAATTTTGGATCAAATTATCGAGTCGCTTTTATTTCAAGGAATACGACACACAGGATTTTTTACTATTTTCATTATGATTTGAACGCAAACTGTGTTATGTATGTCTAAACAAGCTATAATCTAACTAAATATAATCATGAACCACAAATCAAACTCAATTAATCTTAGCTCAATGTTTGACTATTCTAATTCTAAATCCCAATAAAAAATATACACGTGCTAGTCATGCTGTGAAGTAACAATTCTTTCGTGTAATCTTCGTTTTTTTTAATCAAAGATACCGACTTGTAATGGTTTTCCCGCCCACCAAACTTTTAACGAACATTGTTCGCGCATGCGCGGTCTCCGCTGGCTGGACTAGTGGCGCGAAATAAATTGTTGTTTTGATTTTCTTTCGTTCTAATCAGTTTAAGGTTTTGTTCACAAGTGAAGTCATGATAGAAAAGCAGAATGGTTTCAAAAGTATTGAACAGGTGTGTAATATACGAATTCATTTCAATTCATATAGTTTTGTAGGGGGTCCGTATTGGCTCACATAAAATTCTAAATCATATTCGTGGTCTTTATAACGATTTGTGTTCATTATTAATACTACCATCGAAAGTCATAAAAGTTAGTTTTTTTAAAACTATATTCTGTTGACCCCCGACCCGCCCAAACAGGGGGGTTCCGCCCCCCTGCGCCCTTCTTGCATGCAACCAAGCGAGCAAGCAACCAAACAAGCAAGTAAATATCGATAAAAACACACATTATTGTTTTTTTTATATATTAGAATAAAATACATATTTGAATGTTATGTTTATTTATTGGCATGATTATGAGTGTCGCTCATTAGGATAAACAAATAATAATAAAACAAATATTAGTAAATACAAAATGTATAATTAGTGATAATATGAAATTCAATTATTTTATTTTGTAATATTTATGACTTATATTTTTTATGAAGACTAATCCTTATGATTTTAAATGGTGTGTGAAATATTTTCGGACCTCCGATGATAGGAGGTAAAAAGTTATGTAAGAAAAAGCGTACCTATAGGAGGACGAGGAGACATTTTTGGCAATGCGCCTATTACTACCCAGTTAACGGTTATTAGTACCCAGACACAAAAAATAGATTAAAATAGGTTACAGTTTGTTTAGGGCCCCACAAGGATGACCGACGACTTGTTCAAAATCGCGGGAAGCCGATAGATGGCGGCAGCAAAGAACCGGTCGTTGTTGAGATCTTTGGGGGGAGCCAATGTCCACCTGTGGACGTCTATTGGCTGATTATAGAATTATTTGTTGGTTGAAACTCCTACAGATATTTTTGTACAGAACCAGTAAAGCTTTTTATTAATGCAACCCTGGTACCTTAAATTCGAAAAACGGCCAAAGTTCACCAAAAATACAAAGTTATTTTACCTTTTGAGGAATGCATTCTGGCGGAAAATATACGTCAACACCAAATCCATTATTAGACTTTGTTGTGCATGAAACCTTATGTGGGATTATTAAAAAATAATAATACGGGTTCAAGTCCTGCTGGTGTCGAAATTTATCTTTCCTTGATTGATTAGTAAAACAAACCCATTCCCATATTAATCGCGAATTATTTAGTTTATTTTATTTCATCATCGCAAATACACCAAAATATTATGTGGCAGAAAATCAGCCAAGATAAATATTAAATCTTCAATAAAATATATAAAATATAATATCAATTATAATATAATAATATAAATAGAATAATATATAAATACATTAAATTTCCCTAAGGAGGTATGTCTATTCATCTTATTAGGGCTACATAAAAGTTGGAACATTATGCCGTACCAAATACAAGGTGTCCAAAAAGAGTATCGGGTATTTGTTTTCGCGCCATATTCGAAACGGGGCGTTTAAAGGGAGCGGGGAGGGGTTCGTGGCGTCCGCCATTTTGTGGAGATTTAGTCACGATGGAACAGTACTCGGGGACGCATCGCGCATTTTGCGTACGAGCGTATTATCGTAATGGTGATTCAATAGTGAACGCTCAACGTCTCTATCGTGCGGAATATCGTACACGCCACGCGCCAAGTGACGATAGCATTAGGATCAGGATGTTCGAGAATACTGGTGCGACAGTTAAAATTCAAAACTCTGGTCGTCCTCGTTCAGTTCGCGATGAAGAAACAATTGAAGAAGTTGAGGCGTCGGTTCGTCAAAATCCGTCTTTATCCATCCGAAAGCGAAGCCAAGCGTTGAACATCAAAAAATCGTCTTTACATTCGATTTTAAAGAAAGACTTACATCTTAAAGCCTATAAAATTCAATTGGTTCAAGAATTGAAGGATACGGACTATGCCAATCGACTGAATTTTGCGAACGAAATGCTGCAGCGATTTAACAACTTTAACAACATACTGTTCAGTGACGAAGCAAATTTTCACCTGAATGGTCATGTCAATAAACAGAATTGTCGGTACTGGGCAGCGGAGAATCCGAGACGAAAGCATGAACGACCCCTGCATAGCCCAAAGGTCGTTGTTTGGGCCGCTATGTCTGCTAAAGGCATAATTGGTCCTTATTTTCATGAAGATCAACGAGGCCGAGCAATTAATGTGAATAGTGACCGTTATTGCGATATGTTGCGAAATTTTTTGGTCCCAGAGTTGCAGGAGTTTGCAGGTTTCAACTCAAGAACGTGGTTCCAGCAAGATGGGGCCACTTGCCATACCTCAAATGACTCAATGGATGTTGTTAACGAATTATTCCCTAATAAAGTCATTTCGCGAAGGGGTAACATCAACTGGCCTCCCAGAAGCCCCGACCTTAGCCCGCTTGACTATTTTGCATGGGGATACCTTAAAAGTAAGGTTTATCAAAATAATCCGACGAATCTAACCCAGTTAAAGCAAAACATACTGTCAGAAACGGCAGCAATATCGATAGCTATGTGTCAACGTGTTATCGCCAATCTTCGTTCCCGTTTAGAAGAGTGCAAGCAACGTAGCGGTCATCATTTGGATAACATCATCTTTTCCAAATAATTCTCCAACTCATATGCTAATAATAAACAATATTTTTTTTTATTGCTTACAAATAAATTTTGTTTTATTGAACTTACAAATACCCGATACCCTTTCTGGACACCTTCGATTGGTTGGTAAGACTACTGGGAATTATTTTCCCAATAGTCTACTGGTAAGACTATCGAGTCAGACTACTGGGAACAGCCGAGAACGCCGTTATTTAAACCCACCAGAGATGTGAGAGGTTATTGCGCGTTTAAAGAACCAAATCTGTTGCGGCCGTGTAGTGCCGGCTTGGAATTTCACTACCCCTTTCAACCCACCACGGGTGTCGTAAGATGCGACTAAGTGTATGGGGCTTTTAAAGTAAATTTTGGGCGATGCAGTTGAAGACCCATCAACAAAGATACTTTATTTCTACCATCTTGTCCCCTATCAACTTCCAAATGTGGCTGAGTAGTTTCTAGCTCTGAAGCTCTGGCTACCTCTTTTTGGGATTTATGGACGTGAGTATATGTATGCATGTAAAAAACCAATAGCTTCATTTACCCGTATTTTTCTTCCTTCTTAATTATTTGCACGCTACAATAGTTAATAAATATTTTCATAGGCATAGGATAGTCAGGTTAACTTCCTCGTAATCCGACATATTTCCAATCGGCAATGACCAGTATGTAGTTTATCGTTAGTTTTTCGTTATCCCTCATCCTTAAGCATGGGCGTAGGCACAGTGGGGTAGGGTGGGATTCTTGCCCCACTCTGGTTGTGACCTGGTAAAGTACCTTATCAATCCAAAGAAGCATATCTATAAGATATTTCACATTATATATTACTGCTGCCCCACCCTGAGCCCATGTCTAGCTACGCAAATTACCTTAACAAAGCTGATACCTAAACACGACTTATTGATATATATTTTGGAAAGACAAAGAAGAAAGAGAAACATGAGTTTCAATCAAATAACTCTTGCATTTGAGGTCGAACTCTATCCAAACGGACTGTTAAGGTAAATCTTATCATTTGGACTAATTATTAAATTTCTTTGATTTATCGGATTTTATCAAATGTTACTTGATAACGCCTATCATCGAGTGTAGGTTGTGTTCGGGTGAAATTTTGTGATAATAATGATTGCCAGTATTTAACGGTTGTGATTTTATACGTTTCTTGAAACGACATATTAAAAAAACATAAACATATAAACATAAACGTCAACGGGTTGGCAGAGGTACTAATACTTCACGTGGATAGGAACATCACGTGATATTGTCACCTGGTGTTCAGAGTACCCACGTTTTGCATGGACAGTGTACTCACGTGATAGGGGGCAGGCCTATCGCCGTTTTGTACGAATACACTGTCACATGACTAAATATAACTCAGCCATGTGGGTTTCCTCACGATGTTTTCCCTCACCGTTAACAACCATGATAAATTAACGACACATATGTCTTTAGAAAAGACAAATTGGTGTAGGCCCGACCCGGGATTTGAACACTAGTCGCTTGCACATTAAACAGCGTTCTACCCATTGAGCTATCACGTCGTATAATAAAAAAACATAGAACATATTTTGATTTCCCCCATTAAATATTATTTATATGAGTGGCTGAAAGGCTTGCTTTACACAAATTGATTTATATCAATTATAATCTCAAACTTAATTAACCCGTATATCTCGAAGGGATGACAGTGGTACTAACACTTTTGAAAATCTCGTGACATTATTGTCACCTGAGTTCAAAGTTCCCATGGTTTTCTTGGACAGGGTACTCACTTTTTAGGGGGCCGGCCTATCGCTGTCATAGGTTTATATGCTTTTAACTAAATGCATAATTTATTAATATTTACGCGGTCGGTCAAACATAGTTAGTTGACTATTTTTGTCCGTCTGTTTTTAGTTATCGCAATTTCTCTAAAGTAATTTCAAAAAGATTTATTATTACCATCTTTCCCCCAATCAACTTCCAAAAGTGGCTGAGGAATTCCTCATTCCAAAGCTCTGGCTTCCCCGTTAAGGGATTTATAGCCGTGAGTTATCTATGCATGTAATATCTAGCGCTTGAAATAAAGAGTCAAAGGTATTTTCCATTCGCCGGTTATCACCGTAATGATGATGCATTTAAGCAATTCAAGCAAAAGCACCGTTTTCGGATGAAGGGCTGCGTCTTTATTTATTACTTTCTTCTTCATTAGTAAAGTAATACAAACTCTGTATATCCTTCTCTTAAAATATTAGCAAACTATATCATCCTGTGGATATCAAAAAGATTTAGGAATCTAGTGTTCTATACACTTATCGGTCTCTAAGTAATACTATTTCACTTCCAGGAAGCAAAAGAGGCCCTCAACAATGAGGAAAAGAAAGAAGCGACCGACGCTTTAGAGTCGGTGCTGTATCACGTGGGAGAGATGGGGCGGTACCAGCAGTTCCTGTTCCTGTGCATGATGCCGCTGGGACTGACGTTCGCGTTCGTGTACTTCGTGCAGATGTTCGTGGCTGCCACGCCGCAGAACCACTGGTGTAAGGTGCCTGAGCTGGCGCATTTGGATATGGTAGTCAGGTTGGTGGAGTTTTACGTGGAATTTTGAGTAGGATTTTGTTAGAATGAAACAAAAAACAACGTTCTCTCCTAAAACTACGACCGGACTATGTGAAAATGGGAAAAGAAAGCGATGTTGATAGAAATCCATAATCTTATTAAATTAAATTAAATTAAATTAAATTAAATTATTTATTTGCAAAAAAATATATACATGATATTTGAGCAATGGCTCCGCACTAGGCCTAGCCTGTACTGCGGACGCCTACAGTGTTTTACAAATGCTTTGTTCTTGGTTTTACAAAAATAAATAAGTTCATTTTTGTTATTTTTTCTTATATACAATCCTGTGACATTATATGAAGAAATAAAAAATTAATTGAAAATTATAAAAATGAAATAATATATCTAAAACTTATAACTAACATTAGAATATAATTTATATATAAACGAGTTTGTACCAGAACAATTTATTACTAGACAATTAAATTCAATCACAATTTACAAATTATCATAGATCAATAAATTAACAATATAATAATAATAATAATTAATAATTATAAATATTGTTACAAAATGACAAAAAAATAGAAAAATGCGGTGAAAACACAATTATACTAAGAAGCAGGTTCTTAACTTTTTCTAAATAATTACTTACAGGCAATGTGATAATTTGATGAGAACAAAACGAGAACTTCAAATAACGAAGTTGCATTCATTAAAAACTTTACTTCTCGGTCCTCATAAACTGTTCGGTGGCCTGATAAGTTTGAGAGAGTAGCCATTCCGATATTATTCGTTTTGAGGCTTTGCATGAGAGTTCTTTGATATTACATGTTCTTAGTGCTTTGTTGTACGTATTTGTTAGGGCAAATGGTGGGAGATGGGAAGCAAATGTTGTTTTAATTCGTGATTGAATTGGAACCCTAAAAACCCTTTTGTTCAGCAGAGCACTATAGTTTGGAGAATTTAGAGTTTGTCTGTGAACGCGCAATACCGTGTTAAGGATATAAATTTGTCTGACGTTTAACAGATTCGCCTGAGCATAGAGTTTATCCGTGGGATAGAGGAAAGGCATCCCAAGCATTACTTTCAGGAGCGCTCTCTGAGCTCTCTCGAGCTGTAGCATGAATGTGATGCCCACTCCACCCCAGATGGTAATACAATAACTTATTATAGACTGGCATAGCGCTTGGTAAACGAGACGTAGGACTATAACATCACCTATGTATCTAATGCGTCTCATTAGATAGGTCAGTTTACGGACTCTGTCGCTAACGTAAGCTATGTGTGCTTGGAAAGAGAGACGTTCATCCAGCACCACTCCGAGGTACTTTGTTGTTTTGACTCTCCTCAAAGGCTTGCAGGAGCATCTGTTGCGAGAGCAATTGGCACGATGTGCTTTCACCTCAAGGTTTCCCTTAGGGCTGGATGCTAACGTTTTGAAGAAACATAGAAATTGGGTTTTATCCACGTTGAGGGAGAGGAGGTTTTTGTCCAGCCAACCCTTGAGTTGTGCAAAACCTTCCTCTGCTTTGGTTGCGGTTTCCTCCCATGACCTATCATGAAACAAGGCAACAGTATCGTCCGCGTAGCAAACAATCTCCATATTCGCATTTGCTAAGTTGTGGATATCATTTAAATATATTATAAAGAGAGTAGGGCCAAGGACACTTCCTTGAGGGACGCCATATAATACACTCAGATCATCGCTACACGTTCCAACCCTGAGTCGTTGTTTACGGTTTGTAAGGTAGCTATGGAACCAGTCTAAGGCCTGTCCGCGAATACCAATACTTTCCAATTTCTTCATTAAAAGAGGCATGGAGACCGTATCAAAAGCCTTGCAAAGATCAAGAAGCAACCCAATACATTTTTCTCCTCTATCGAGATGGGATACAATTTCGGTTACGAGTTTGTGTACAGCATCCTCTGTTGACCGTTTTTTCCGAAATCCGTATTGATTATTGGACAACACGTTGATTTTCTCGAGGTACTTGGACAAGCGCTTGTTAACAATTTTCTCCAGAATTTTTGAAAAAACAGGTAAAAGCGAGATAGGGCGGTAGTTTTGGGGGTTTGTTTTATCACCATTTTTGTGAATTGGGATAACCGTAGCGGTTTTCCAAATCTGGGGAAACGTACCTGATGAAAGACTTAGGTTGAGAATATGAGTAAAGGGAGATAGGATTGGTTCTTTAATGGCTTTTATTAGCTTAGGAGGAATTTCGTCGTAACCTGAAGCTCCACTATCACAGAGTTGACTAATGAGCGTGCTTACTTCTGCTGAGTCCGTAGGGGTCATAAAAAAGGATTCAGAACTATGTGTTTGACTACAGATATGGGTGCTCTGTCTCGGATGTATCTATAGAGGCTAGCAGATTATCTGCCAGGTTTTTCCCTACGTCTACAAAGTAATTGTTACAAGAGTTAAGAGAGTCTTTCGGAGTTGGCTTTAGTTTAGTGAGTTCGTGAGGTGGTCGTGGTATTGCCTGATTTCCTAATTCTTTAACCGTCTTCCATAGTATTTTGGGGTTATTTCTGTTTTTATTGAATTCGCTGTTGTAATGGTCTTTTTTCAAGCGTTGGAGGAGGTCATTACAGAAGTTTTTGTACCTGTTATAGATGAGACGGCGCACTGGGTCTTTAGGATGTTTTCGAAGATCTAGGTGTAGTTTGTCTCGATGTGCAACACACCTAAGAAGCCCAGGAGTCATCCATGATTTGAGAATACATTTGGTTCGTCTAATTTTTCTCTTGGTGGAATGGGTTTTAATAGCTTCATCGAGAATGTTTATAAATTTGGTCGCTGCATCGTCAGTGTCGCAAGTTTTGGTAATTAAGGTCCAGTCAGTGTTTTGTAAATCTGATTTTAAGCCACAGAAGTCAATTATTGTGTGCTCTCTATTATGGTGTTCCTTTTTATTTTTGATTGTGGAGAGACCTATCATTGTAAATGAGTGGTCTGTTATGTCAGTCATCCCTACTACACCAATAATATGTTGATTATTAAATTTTATGAATATATGGTCTATACATGATTTTTGTCGGGTGGGTTTTGAGATAACAGGAATCAGATTATGCTCTGCCATGAAGCAAAGGTATTTAGAAGTGGTAGTGTTAGCTACGTCTAGAGTGTTAATATTAATGTCGCCCGCAACTATGACTTCTTTAGTTCCATTGGCAGACAGAATAGTGCTGAGAGATTTAAGGAATGTGTCGATGTCTGTGTTACTATTGCGTGAGGGAGAACGATAGATTGCCAAGACAGAAACTTCGTTGTTAACGTTTATGATTAAGCATTCCGCATTTTTTATGTGCATTTTCTTTTTTTTTTGTTCTGTATCTGTTTGTAATTTTAGGAAATTTACTTTAAATATAATAATTTGTTTTGTATTGTTTGTAGAGATTATGATAATTTCAATTAATTAAAATTAACTGGTTTCTCAAGATACAGGCTTAGCCTAGTTTGAGAACCCCTGTATACTTGTAAAAATGCATGTGAAAAATTAATAAATGATTTTGATTTTTTTGATTTTTTTATAGGATTTAAATAGTCATAGTTAAGCCGTATTCCAACCAAAAGTATCCATAATTTATTTGTTTAATGCTTATTAGGACCACTAGAACTGACCAGCAAAAATAAAACAACTATTTACTAAATAATTTTGTAGATAACTCAATAAGATGTGATTATGGATTTGTACATTGTTGAGGTACTTTAGCCTCCAATTACAATAAAAACCTCAATAAAATAGGTTAGTCCGTTTGTATAACAAAAAGCCATAATAGAATAGTTGTTTGTGATCATTGTCCTCCTAATTGGCCGCTGATGGCTCTACTGATTATGTCAGTACTTTGATCGGCATTTGTTAACAGCAGTGTAGCAAGGATGGACAATAAATAACATACATATCGTTTATTGACGAGAATTTACGCTTTTTGTTAAAAGTAAATTATAGATACATACATACATATACATACATATACTCACGGCTATAAATCCCTAAAAGGGGTAGCCAGAGCTGTGAAATTAGAAATTCCTCAGCCACTTTTGTAAAGTTGCATGGGGAAGAGATGGTAAAATAAAGGTTGTTGGTGATGGGTCTCCAACCGCATCGCCCAAAAATCCCTTAAAAGCCCCAATACCGTTAGTCGCCTCTTACGTACACCCACCGGAAGAAATGGGGTAGTGCTATTCTGAGCCGACACTACACAGCTAAGTAAATTATGTGCGACAGAATGTGGTGATCTGTATTGTTTGCGTACCCCAAAAGAAATTAATAGCATGAGTATTTATATGATTGATTAGCTCAAAATGTTGAGTTAATTAAATTCAAAATTCAAACGTTCACTGAAAGAGCAGAGCAGAGCTACTAATAACCACGCCACGTTTGCTTGAACAGTATACTCACGTGATAGGGGGCAGGCCTAATTAAGTACAACTTAGCCAGGTGGGTTTCCTCACGATGTTTCCCTCACCATTAACAACTGATAAATTAACCACAAATATGACTTTAGAAAAGGCGAATTGGTGTAGGACCGACTCTGGATGTTGAGTTACTATGAGTAAATGAGTATTCACGGGGTTATATTCCGTTATATGATTTCAAGAGCCTTAGACCAGTATGCTAGCATAGTGCAGGTTTTAGACAACAACTACCACCGCGTTAGTACCTGGGACTGGGTGAATTTTCATATAACAGCCATGAACATATCTATGCTGTGTAGTGTCGGCTTAGAATAGCACTACCCCATTTCTTCCGGTGGGTGTACGTAAGAGGCGACTAACGGTATTGGGGCTTTTACGGGATTTTTGGGCGATGCGGTTGGAGACCCATCACCAACAACATTTATTGTTACCCTCTTTTCCCCACTCACATTTCTAAAAGTGGCTGAGGAATTTCTAATTGCTTAGCTCTGGCTACCCCTTCTAGGGATTTACAGCCGTGAGTATATGTATGTATGCATGTATGAATATTTCAATGTATGTTACCGAATGCGCCATAATCTCTGAACATAAAGTCCTAATGTAATTATGTGCAAGAGTTATACAATAGTCAAGGCTGGCTACTGTACTGATTTGATTACTGCATCAATGAAGTGGAGGTATTCGAGTAAAGTGGTTTCAATATAATAACATTGCTTTACTTTGGGGTAGACAGAGATTATAAATATATGCCAGCCTACCTACCTATACTCACGGTTATATATCTAAAAAAGGGGTAGACGGAGTTTCAGAATTAAAAATGTCCTACTGTCTGTTCACAGTTATTTTACATCTGAAATTAATTTTAATTTATGTTATGTTAGCATTACTTGTTGTACTGTGTTTAGTGCTCCGTGTTGTTATTTGCTTTTTTACTGCTTATAGCATATTATATGGTATATCATGCCGATAAGGATTCATAGTAGCGCCAGAAAAATAGGTAAAATAACTGTGAACGGACTGTACCTACTTTTTGAAGTAGCTTGCTTGCTTGTATAATTACACTTATTTGTAGTACAAAATTAATATTTAGATTAAATTTAACATAACATAAACGTTCACGCCGAATATCTCCGAAGGGGTTGGCAGAGGTACTAAAACTTCTGAACATCACGTGACTTTGTCACCTGGTGTTCATAGTACCCACGTTTTGCATGGACAGTGTACTCACGTGATAGGGGGCAGGCCTATCGCCGTTTTGTACGAATACACTGTCACATGCCTAAGAACAACACAGCCATGTGGTTTTCCTCACGATGTTTTCCCTCACCGTTAACAACCATGATAAATTAACCACACATATGTCTTTATACAAGACAAATTGGTGTAGGCCCACCCCGGGATTTGAAAACTAGTCGTTTGCACGATAACCGGCGTTCTACCCATTGAGCTATCACGTCGATGTTACTTGTTTTGTTATACTACTGTGATACTTGAATTATTGAGCGAATTTAAGTTATGAAAAATAGTTAACATCCTATCCTCTATCTATCTTTCCTCGTAGAAGTACACTAAAACTTATGATTAAGCATTTGTTATTTTTTGTTGAAAATAATAAACATAATTTATTGCATTTTCAGACCAGCTGAATACACACAAAATTTTGTAATTTTCTGTCAAAAAGTTCCGGCAGCGATTTGTGATAAACACTGTTAGTTGTGGCACGTTAATTTAAATGAAATAAAAGCAGAATCATTATTTAGGAATGAATGTATAAAATTCTGGCTTTAAATAGCACTACCTCATATTATATAGTTGTATAGGCAAATATATATAGATTTTCAGCAGAACTAACCAATTCGAAACAAAGCGCCTTCTTTACTATGGCGTTGTTTAATTATTGCAATGTTGTTATTATTGAAAATGTGTATTTGTTTAAACTTTAATTGAAACATTCCATTTCCATTTTGCGTATCTTCAACAAAACAATCCTTTACATTAAAGACCAAACAAAATCCCTGACAGTGAACGAGAGAATTTTCACACAAATGCCAAAGCTTACTTTGAACGTATTTTTGGAAATGTAGAGTTATACTCATAAAGGTATTACGCGGAAATTTTAATACTTATAGTCGAAAGCCATAGCCGAAGCTCCCGCCCTAGCCGCGCAGCCTTACAAATTAGAAGGCGCTAGTGCGTCAAAATGTTGTGTCTCCTATGCCTCGCAGGAATCAAGGAAATTTCGTCAGGTATAATCCATCATCACCTAGCAAACCAGATGGTTTCAAGATCTCTGGTACGTAAGTGGTGGTAAGGCTCGTCTGATGATGTGGTTGATGCTAGGATTGCCAGTTAATATTTGACAGGTCTGTTTTTCAATCAAATATCTTTGTTTTGTTTATGAGTATACTGTCAAACCTATACGTATTGTATTCATTGTCAGGAAGAGCGGTGGATTATTCATGTTACTACAGAACAATGTACAAACACAAAAACTCTTTATTGCACATTAAAAAAAAGGAAACACATACACAAATACAAATTAAATTTAAAAAAAACAATGGGTTGTCTTATTACTAAAAGCGATCTCTTCCAGACAACCTATAATACAATGTTAATTTTCCTTCATGTTAGTTTTAATATTACTATAGTAATAAAGTTTTATATTATTATTATTTTATATATTGTGTGATTTATAATGTACGCTAAGGCTAAGGTTAACGTTGAAATGCACCAATCGAGTATCACACACTTCGTCTAGTCTAGAGTTCCTCAACTCACGGTCAAGAGGATCAGCTCATCTCTCAAAGCAGACAGATTAGATAAATGGCTGAGGTCAACGACGCGACGCACCTTTCTTAATGGTGTGCAAATACGTAGTGTCTATTAAATTACATTTCTTATCTTCTGATAATATTGTGTCAACTTAAATAGTTTTTCATTTATTCTTCGATCAACTATCTGAAAGATTAAATGTCTGAAAGTGTAAGAAGTCAGACCTCTGGAATCAACTTTTAAAAAGTTAAGACCGAAAATCAGGGGAAACTAAGAGTTACCATAGTCGCCTCGTAGAAACCCTTTGGGTATAATTCAATCGAAGGAGTAATGCTATTTAATTAAAATTCGACACACCTAACTTAGTGTTTTTCTTGTTGCGATACTTTGTTATGAATTTATATCTACTACTTAGACTCATGGTCAAATCCCAAACGGGATAACTTAAGCCTCGGGAATAATAATATATCGACCACTTGTCGAAGTTGGGGGAGGACCGTAAAAATAAAGTTTCGTTGATCAAGGGTCTTAAGGTTTCCTTAGACGACTCGTTCGCCATCCTTGGAAGGAAATGGGGTTCTCAGCTGATGCTCCACTTTATTTTGTTATATTGATCGTCTCAAAGCCTCAAACGTTCACGCGGTATATCCTCGAAGGGGTGGCAAAGGTCTTCTTACGTGACATTGTTACCTGGTGTTCAGAGTATATTAACTTTAGTTATTATTATTTTTCTCCAGACGTAACCTCTCCGCCCCAGGTGCCTCCGAGGGCGCAGACTGGGACAGATGCTTAACCTACGATACCAACTGGACTGTGGTGTTGCAGAACATGACAGCACCAGACAGCCGAACCCCGAGGATCCCTTGCCAGCACGGATGGGAATTTGAGCTGACCGATATACCTTACCACACTGTTGTTAGCGAAGTAGGTATATATTTGGCTTTTGAATTTTTTAGGTTTTTAGGCTCAGACTCAGTAACCAATCCAAACTATTAGTGGGTGAACTGTGACCTTAGATCATTTTGAAAATGGATTTCGGGTGCGTGTGCAGGTCTATCACTTCTCTGACATTAATCGGGGCCCACGATAGTTGCAAACATTAACAAACAATTAGTGTTACAGGATGTGTCAGATGGTTCAGGATATCAAAAGTAAATTCACTTTTATTATTTCTAATTTGAAGTATAATAGATTCTAAAAATACTAAAAAGGTATAATCATTAAACAAACAAAGAATCATTATTTTAAATATTAACGCGTTGAAAACAATTGGTGACAGACTCAGTATATTGTTGTAATAAACTGAATTGCCCTCAATGAAAAGTTTAAGATGTCGCATAGTTTAAGTCCCATTGTGTTATAATAAAGATTGTAGAAAGAAAATACTCTGATGTGAAAGGAATAATTGATAAACGTAAAAAAATTAGGGAGGGATATATCGTACATAGTGGCTATAATATATTTTTTGCACAACGGCAATGATGGCGTGAGTAAGAAATAATTTGCCGGGAATAGGTAGTGGACGTTAAGAATACTATTCCTTATCTATGATAATAACTTAATATCGTTGTAGACCAACGCAGTTACTTAAGGGTACCATAACGTGAAGGTTGCGGGAAGCTGATGGATGAGGGAAGCACAGGATCGGCCGTCTAGTTTTTTGTGGGAATAGCCAGAAGGAGAAGTCAATTGCCTGATGATAATAATAATACACCTATTTTCAAACTCTCTGTGTTTGTTCTTAGAGAGGATGGGTGTGTGAGAACTCAGGTTACGCGCCGATAGCTCAGGCAGTTTTCTTCGTGGGGT
The DNA here is from genome assembly GCA_963576735.1 of Bedellia somnulentella. NCBI lineage: Eukaryota > Metazoa > Arthropoda > Insecta > Lepidoptera > Bedelliidae > Bedellia > Bedellia somnulentella. The sequence continues at coordinate 16,755,713 of OY755172.1, forward strand.
CTCTGTTGGGCGGCGTGCTGATTGGCTGGGCGGCTGACACCTTCGGTAGAGTGCCGGCTCTCATTGGTGTGTACTATCTCATTTTACTTCTTTTTCGTTTTAATGTACGGTTATGATGTGGCTGTTGTATCCTCAAAACATGCTGAACCAATTTATAAAAGTTAGTGGGAGTGTCTTTTAAAACCAACCTCGCTTCTAAATGTAGTTTTAGACTAATAATATATATTACTTTTGTCAAACGAACATATTATCTGCATGGTGTAGCAATATCTTGATTCGTTAATCACAAACTATTTCCCAAAATTAAGATGGTTCCAAAGGACGGCTCGTAAATATCCGGCTACAAACAGATAGCCCGCACTGTGCCAATATGGCGGACTGTGGCCTCATCAGAAGCATCGTATCTTTTGCAGTTCAGACTCGATCCCCTCGGTAAGGACATCTATGCGCCGTGATTCCTCATCAATTATGGGTCGTGATTCATCAGAGTTCATATTAACCAAACACATCACATCACATGTGATGTGTATCACATTTAATAATAAAACATAGTTCATCTGTGAAGAAATATTATCTTACAAATACATTTTGTTGATGTGCAATAAGCAGATTTCTATAATATCATCTCAACATTTTTAGTTGCAAATCTAATCGGGTGCGCGGGTGGCGTGGCCAGCGTGTTCACGGTGGGACTGTGGGACTTCGCGCTGTGCCGGTTCCTGGTCGGCATGTCCTACGACAGCAGCTTCATGATGATGTATATACTTGGTAAGTGATTTGTGGATTGGGCGCACTGATAGGTCCTTTCTTCGCTCTTTGGTATTTATTGTATAGCCGCGAGCATAGGTAGGTGGGTTCATTTAGCTAGTCAACTTCGTTGGATTTGACCATCTTTGTTCACAAGGATATTACAATGAAATCTTTGAGGTAAGCCTATGTCTAGCAGTGAACGTCTATAAGCATCATCATCAGTCATAGAAGTCCACTGCAAGACATAAACCTCTCCCTAAGATGTCCATAACATTTGGTCCTGTGCTCTGCTGGTACTCATACATCGCTTCCTGTTATATGCACCAAGTCATCGTTATCCTTGTGGGAAGCCTGTGTCATCCGGTACCCAATGGCCGACTCTGCGTGAAATGTTCCCTGCCTATTGCCGCCTAAGTTTAATGCCGCCTAATTTCCGAATTTCAAGCAGTCTCATCCAAACCCTTAAATGAACTCCCCAGTGTTAGAATACGTGGGTCCCCGGCACCGCACGATGGTGGCCAACATGTCGATCGCGCTGTACTTCGGCTGCGGCTGCCTGCTGCTGCCGTGGCTGGCCGTGTGGCTGGCGGACTGGCGCGCGCTGCTGCTCGCCACGTCGCTGCCCATGCTGGTCGTGCTGGCCGCGCCCTGGGTCGTGCCGGAGAGTGCGAGGTAGGTGTAACTACATACATACATATACTCACGGCTATATTTCCCTAGAAGGGGTAGCCAGAGCTAAGGAATAAATAAATTCCTCAGCCACTTTTGGAAGTAGAGTGGGGAAAAGATGGTAAAAATGAAGGTTTTGGTGATGGGTCTCCAACCGCATCGCCCAAAAACCCAAATAAAAAAAAAACCCAATACCCTTAGTCGCCTCTTACGACACCCGTGGGTAGAAAGGGGTAGCGACATTCTAAGCCGGCACTACACTACTGTTGGTGAAGATGATTCCTATTGTGAAACGGTAAATTAAAAAGATTTAGGAAATAAGGATAATGAAAGAGAATATGTGAGAAAAGTTGCCTTCCTATACTTCCGGGTGTACTTCCAGAGCTTAGGAATAATAAAAAAAACTTGAAGTATACATCATAAGCAAAGCTCCGAAGCGACCAGAGATGTGCGAGGAGCATGTCTTTTCTAAAGATCAAATATAATAGGTTTATAAACACGACTTGCCTCAGAAGCTTGATGATCAGCAACTTTAATGGCTTGTGAGTAAAAGATGATTACCTACACCCAGGGCCGTCTTCAACTAGGCTGGGGCCCTTGGGCACACAAGAATTTGAGGCCCTTTTGGAAAGCAAAAAAAGCGAATTATAATTTTAAATAAACTAAATAAAGTATGACCATTTATTATAAGTAATCAAATCAATTATGTCATTAATTATATTGGAGTGCTGCTGGTTTTTTAGTGACGATTACGATAACGGTTTTTTTCGCGATTTCTCTTGAGGATATCACTTTCTATGCACATAATTGACGCATTACCTTGTGTTTTAGTTGTTCTTGTAACATTTTTATTCGCAATTCGCAATTTTCTTATCCTCTTACACTGGGAAAATGTCTGCTCTCCACTACAATTGGTAATCATTAGGTAAAGGATTTTTTTAGGGCAATTTCCACGTTTGGAAAAGTTTCTTCATTTTATCTGATTTTATTAGGTTACGTAAGGTTGAGATTTTTAAATCCACTGATTGCTTTGCTATGTTTTATAAATGTTGGTTTGAATGAAAACATTCTGTTTTGAGCTCATCTGCATTAAAATCTTCATGTTATAATTTTCCAAATTCTTTGCATTTTCATCTTTAGTCAACTCATCAGACTCGATTGTTGTTGATAGATAAAAAAATATATATTTCAAATCAAAAACAACTTACAATTACAACATTCAATACCCTGCATAAAATAGTTAATGGTTCTATAACCACATCCTTGTTACCCCAAGTGAAGCTAAATGTTCCACAGAGAGCATTGCGTAATACAGCGTAATACACGCCCACTAGCCATCCAGACTGTTAGGACCAACATTGCGGGTAACAACCCTATCCACAGAGTATCTCAGATTTACAACTCTATTTGCTCAATTGGAGAAGAAAATGCACCTGACGTTTATCATGACACATTACCACATTTTAGAAATAAATGTAGGCAATTAGATAATACACAAATTGATTAATTAATATAATATAATGCAATTATTATTTCAAAATCATCATTGTCAAATCATATCTTTTACTTTATTGTTAATTTTATTTTATTGAATTACTAGCGACCCGCCCCGGCTTCGCACGGGTGCAATGCAAAATATACCTACTACAGAATGTCCTTATACACAACGTTCACAGCTTTTTTGTCATTAGCCAATACAAACATGTTTTGCTTAAATTCAAATCACAGTGTTAATGGAAGAAATACCAAGAAATATGGTTTTAAGCTAATCCTATCTAACCTAATGTACTTACAATACTACTAATATAATAATAATAATAAATTTTTTATTTATTGTGCTTTAGTCGGGGAGTACCGCCTCTCCCATTTAAAATTTATATTTTCATTTTCGGCCATGGGAGAGGCAAGAAACAAAAATGTTTTCCGAAATAATAATAAAAATTAAAAGATAATCAACAACAAAAGATACTTATTCTATTCAGTTTAATTAATTCTTGATATTTTCCTCGCTAGAGAGCTCCGATAAACGCGTGCGATCGCTGCAAATCATAAAGTAAAAGACGCGCTATTTATAGGCACGCGCCGCCCGGCGCAAACAACTACGACCCTGCATTTTAAATTTGTAATATCTTCGGTAATATTCACTTAAATTACATGCTGTAAAAAGCATATTGATCTTTAATAAATGCACGATTTATTTAAGGTAATTAATTGGATAAGGATTAATGCTGTATTGTTTAAAATCACTTCGTAAATAACAATTTTTTAGTAAAGAATAAAAATGGTTATGCTGGGTTATCCCTAAGAGATAGACATATACCATCGCGAACTCTTTTGTTGAACTTTTTAAGGTGAACAATACTGTAGTACATTATTTTGGTCTATCTCGTAGGGTTCAGCCAGCGTTTGCAATATAAGCGCAAAAAAACGTGCTTATTTACGACATCACATTAGAAACCTTTAAATTTATCAGTGTTTCTCTACTATATTATGCATTTATTATACATACAAACCTTCCTTAAGAATCACTCTATCTATTAAAAAAAACCGCATCAAAATCCGTTGCGTAGTTTTAAAGATCTAAGCATACATACGGACATACAGCGAAAGCGACTTTGTTTTATACTATGTATTGATAATATTATTATTTTTATTTATTTTTAATTTATTTGATTTTATCATTATTAATTATTTTGTGTTATTCTTTAGGATTATTTTTTTGTATTTTTGATTATTTTATATTGTTTAAAGTAATTTTAATAATAATAATTTAATAAGATGGAAAACGATAACGACCAATAATGTTGTGTGCACTATTTTTGGCATTGTAACAGATCCGAATCAATGTTTTTTCATGAAAGAAAATGTTTGTTATGTTATAATGCTGTTTGTGTACCTATTAAATAAAATCGTGTGAGGAATGATGTGATTCGTGAAAGGTGTGGTGTAAAAGATGATATTGTAAGAAAGATAGAAAAAGGAATGTTGAGATGGTTTGGGCACATAGAGAGGATGGATGACAGTAAAGTGGTGAAAGAGATCTATAGAGCCAATGTGGAAGGTAATGTTAGGAGAGGACGACCTCGGAGGACACATTTAGATCAAATAGAAAATGTGCTCAAAAAGGCAGGTGTCCGAAGTACGAAGAATAAAAGAGCATGTATGAAAAGATTGATGGATGTGAATGAAGCTAGAGAGGTTTGCCAGGATCGTACAAAGTGGCGATCGATAGTCTCTGCCTACCCCAATGGCAACTAACGGCGTGAGAATATGTATGTATGTATGTAAATAAATAAACATAAAGCCCACTCCCTAAAAAAGGGCAAAGCCCTGTAAACTTAGGATAAGTAGTAAACTAATAATACATATTGGCGTAAGTTACATGACAGAACAAGTAAAATTAAAAACATAAAGTTAAAAATTGATATCCAAAGTTAAAAACTAAAATTAAAAAACAATGTTAGAAACAATATATATAATTATAAAAATGTTTACAGAATAGGTAAGTGCATTTGGGCTTGTATGTGTGTGTGCGTGTTTGTGTGTATGTGTGTGTGTGTGTGCGTGCGTGTGTATGTATGTGTCTATGCATATGTGTTTGATTCAGTGCGAGACTGATATATACATATATATATATACACATACATACATATATATATATATATATATATATACAGGGTGTAATTGTAACGACTGTTTTCAATGAAAAGTATGATTAATTATCACGTATAGAGGCAGAATTCGTTGAAAAAAAACACACTTATTTTTTTTCAAATTTTGTTAAAATGTGCACTAAGAAAGTAGTACTATTGACACCAACACGCTCAATGTGTGCGTGAAACGCGATGACGAGGCGGGCAACTCAGCTGACAGCTGCGACCCGCCGTGACCCTTAACCGGCGGCCAAATCAAATCAAGGCCAGTAAAGTAATCAATCGAACTTAGCTTCTAATATCTTCTTATTTTTTACATGTTATTATTTCACGTGATAAATTTGAATAACACTACCCCATAGTTAATACTGCGTTGGAATGCGGCAGTATGTTCAGAGAAAAAATCATAATTCCTAAACATCGATCGCCGCGAAATTCAAAATCTGCATACGTATCAAGTCGGGCGGGATTGTCGGCATTTTATCAAAGGAACAGTATTAGTACTAAGTTAGTTGTTTGTAGCTCATTGTGTTTGTGTCGCTTATGATTGGATGTCACTTTGATTTTTCGCATTAATTTTCGGAATGTGAGTTCAGTTTTAGTATCTTGTGTTGTGTGTGATTGTGTTGAGTAAATATGGCGTACACTAACCAGCAAAGTTCAGTGTTGGTGTTTTATAATGTTAATTCTCAAAATGTTCTGCGTTTTGCGCAAATAAAGGTGATAGCCCGGATCTGCCACTGCCAATCAAAACGGGGTGAGTTATTTTTATTCGTATTCTTTAGTTAACTGTGATAGAGTACAGATACACCCGTTTAGAGCCCTTTAGCCCCGAGAGAGTTTAGTAAACACCAAGAACTCCTCCAATTTCGATGTCGGTTAATGAATGAATAGGTATCTCTTGCGCACTTTATTTTATGCCACGTAAATGCATCGTTTCTAGGGTCTCTATTTGTTTTTAACTTTATTATCTTACGCTCATGAAGTACATACATTACATACATACTCACGCCGTTACTACCCTTTGGGGAGGCAGAGATGTAAAGTAAAACAAAAATAGCGGTAGCTGAATATTTAGGACGACAGTTTTGTTATAATCGTCGGTGTTAATTAATAGAGATAGATTTTTTACATACATATTCTCACGCCATTAGTTCCCATTGGGGTAGGCAGAGACTATCGATCGCCACTTCGTACGATCCTGGCAAACCTCTCTAGCTTTGTTTACATCCATCAATCTTTTTACTTGAAAATGTTTGAATTACACTACCCCATATTTAATACCTGGATTGAAATACGAGGCGACTAAGACCACAGCCTCACCAGGCGCGGCGATAAGTTCAAAGAAAAATCAAACATATCCGCGAAATTAAAAAAAATTTGCATTGCTGTCAAGTGCGGTTTATAAGGTCACGAGCAAGTGTGCGCAAGACTAGCTGATGGTCACATGACGCGCCCGCTGTTCTCTGTGTGTGGGTGAGACATTATACGGGTAGGAGTGTGTGCGCTAGGCTAGTGTAGATAACCACAGTTTTCCATCTGATGGAGAAAGTAAGTTTTTCTGCTAAAGCGGTTTCAATCTTTTTGTTTACTTCATATGGTGGATATTAAGCATTAAACTTTAATATACGAATTAATATTGAAGTAACAATCACCGTCAAACTAACACGCTGTATATATATACATATACATACATATACATACATATACATACATATACAGCGTGTTAGTTTGACGGCGATTGTTACTTCAATATTAATTCGTATATTAAAGTTTAATGCTTAATATCCACCATATGAAGTAAACAAAAAGATTGAAACCGCTTTAGCAGAAAAACTTACTTTCTCCATCAGATGGAAAACTGTGGTTATCTACACTAGCCTAGCGCACACAATCCTACCCGTATAATGTCTCACCCACACACAGAGAACAGCGGGCGCGTCATGTGACCATCTAGTCTTGCGCACACTTGCTAGTGACCGAATAAACCGCACTATGACAGCAATGGATTTTTTTTTTTAATTTCGGGGCTATGTTTGATTTTTCTTTGAACTTATCGCCGCGCCTGGTGAGGCTGTGGTCTTAGTCGCCTCGTATTTCAATCCAGTATTAAATATGGGGTAGTGTAATTCAAACATTTTCAAGTAAAAAGATTGATGGATGTAAACAAAGCTAGAGAGGTTTGCCAGGATCGTACGAAGTGGCGATCGATAGTCTCTGCCTACCCCAATGGGAACTAATGGCGTGAGAATATGTATGTAAAAAATCTATCTCTATTAATTAACACGGACGATTATAACAAAACTGTCGTCCTAAATATTCAGCTACCGCTATTTTTGTTTTACTTTACATCTCTGCCTCCCCAATGGGAAGTAACGGCGTGAGTATGTATGTAATGTATGTACTTCATGAGCGTAAGATAATAAAGTTTAAAACAAATAGAGACCCTCGAAACGATGCATTTACGTGGCATAAAATAAAGTGCGCAAGAGATACCTATTCATTCATTAACCGACATCGAAATTGGAGGAGTTCTTGGTGTTTACTAAACTCTCTCAGGGCTAAAGGGCTCTAAACGGGTGTATCTGTAATCTATCACAGTTAACTAAAGAATACGAATAAAAATAACTCACCCCGTTTTGATTGGCAGTGGCAGATCCGGGCTATCACCTTTATTTGCGCAAAACGCAGAACATTTTCCAATGTGTTGTGATTGTGTTGAGTAAATATGGCGTACACGAACCAACACTGAACTTTGCTGGTTCGTGTACGCCATATTTACTCAACACAATCACAACACAAGATACTAAAACTGAACTCACACTCCGAAAATTAATGCGAAAAATCAAAGTGACATCCAATCATAAGCGACACAAACACAATGAGCTACAAACAACTAACTTAGTACTAATACTGTTCCTTTGATTAAATGCCGACAAGCCCGCCCGACTTGATACATGCAGATTTTGAATTTCGCGGCGATCGATGTTTACGAATTATGAATTTTCTCTGAACATACTGCCGCATTCCAACGCAGTATTAACTATGGGGTAGTGTTATTCAAATTTATCACGTCAAACAATAACATGTAAAAAATAAGAAGATATTAGAAGCTAAGTTCGATTGATTACTTTACTGGCCTTGATTTGATTTGGCCGCCGGTTAAGGGTCACGGCGGGTCGCAGCTGTCAGCTGAGTTGCCCGCCTCACATAAGTAGGTTTTTAATATTTATGCGGCCAAAATTACTTTAATTGATATTACTATTCTGAATGATACAATTGATAATAAAATCAACTTTGTGCTGAAATTAAATAAATATAATCATATGAAAAAAAATTTTTTAAAAAAAAAACGTCATAAACCCAACATCACAGACGTAAAAAATATTTCTTTTAAACGGAAATGTTACATAGTAATGTATTGTCGCATCCTGTTGACGTATACTGCAATTCGTTACTCCAGATCATCGTAGTCCGAAAATATTTAATAATTATCTCTAAACATCAGAAAGTGCTTGTTTCAGACCTTTTGAGCCTCCTATCTAATTAATCTGTAAGGAGAAGCGAATATTATATTATATTCTCAGTAGAGAAATGGGCAGGTAACTAATTTCATTGCGGATGAACAAAACAAACGTACCGAAAAAAAAAAACTATTTTTTTTGGAAATTTTTCAACTGCTCTTTTTTACCCTATCGGCACTTATCTGCAGCTATTTTTTATCTGAATCATAAGACAAGAACATAAAGTTTAATAGTAAATAATAATGTCACGGCGATAGGAAGCGATAATATAACTTTATTACTTTTGAATGTAAAAATCTGGAATATTTTTCGAGGAAATCGCAATATGTTTAAAAGAATTAAAATAAAGTTTTTAACCATACTTGGTTGTCATTTTTTATATTATATAATGGTGTTTACTTGATGCATTAGAATCAATAGCGTTTACTTGGTCAACTATTTACATATCAAAAATATTGATGAACAAAGATAAGTCACTTTAATAGTGTAGAGGGCGAGCGCGTGCATAGTGGGCGACTATCAAGTTCCCACTCCCTGTGCATACACCCCGCACGGGTTTCGAAGGCGAGAGGACCAGTTTATTATCGCCTGGTCTCTTGTTAAGGGTAGAGAGATATTATATTTTGTATTTAAAACTACTTTAAAAATTCAATTTTGGCCGCATAAAACCTAAAAACCTACCTTTGTGCGCCTTGTCATCGCGTTTCACGCACACATTGAGCGTGTTGGTGTCAATAGTACTACTTTCTTAGTGCAAATTTAAACAAAATTTGAAAAAAAAAAAGTGTGTTTTTTTTCAACGAATTCTGCCTCTATACGTGATAATTAATCATACTTTTCATTGAAAACAGTCGTTACAATTACACCCTGTATATACATGTGGTCCAAGAATAAGTTATGATTATTTATTTATTTATTTAACTACTTTCAGCAAATATTCAGTTTCATCGTACGTTAATTTACTGAGCCATTCCCTTACTCTGAATTTACAGTCGTAGTTATTTAATCCATAAATTTGCAAAAGCCTATTAGAATAATTGTACAAATGTGGACCCAAAAACAGGAAAGACCTATGGCTAAAAACCTATGACCTTTTTTGCGCAAACTAAATCTGTTCTTCGCTTAGTCAACACGTCTGTATTGTATGGCGTAATCATGTGCTGTTGTTGGATAACTGAAAGAACAAAAAGTTGAACATAAAGAAAACTAAATCAACTATCAATTTCTTAGTATGCTTTCGTTTTTTTAAATGCGTTTTTAATGTGTCACTAATGGGAATGAAAAAATCTACACAAAACTTTCCCTTGCCTGCCTCTCAATCACCCTCAGGTAGAAATGGGGTAGTGCTAGTCTAAGCCGAAACTAAACAGCTTTTTACAAATGTATCTTTGTAGCCAGCATATGGATCTTTTTTCCGTACTGATCAAAATTATTGCGTGCGGAATTGACATAACTGTTTTGCTTAGTTAGAGATTCGTAGAGTTTCGTTACAACGTGCATGGTCGTAGTGTCGGCTTAGAATAGCACTACCGCATTTCTTCCAGTGGGAAATAAAAGGCGAGTAGTAGTATTGGGGCTTTTAAGGCTTTTTGGGCGGTGCGGTTAGAGATCCATCACCAACAACCTTTATTTTACTATTTATTCCCCACTCAACTTACCAAAAGTAACTGAGGAATTTCTAATTCCTTGGCTCTGGCCACCCCTCCTAGGGATTTATAGCCGTGAGTATGTGTATTAAGTATGTATGTATGTATTAGGGTGCTTCTTATTTATCAACTTTTGAAAATTTATTGCGTCAACCCGCTATTTGGTTCTATCACCGGAAATACTAACCTGTATTTTTTATTTAATATTTTGATCGACATTTAGGGGTCGCTACCATGTGTCAAAGTTTAAAAAAATCAGAAAAATAAAGCTAAACGCTCTGAAAGATTACGAAATAAAAGAAAGTGTTTCAAGGTAGTTCTATATCAAACAAGTCAGAAGACTTGTAAGATATAGCACACGCTTTTACTCTAAAGAAGATAACCATTGAAGGAGGTAGTCAATATTAAATTGAACAGAGAAGAAGAGGACGCCCTGGGTCAAAAGGGATTGAAGAATTGGCAAAAACGCTCGCCTGCAACGTTTTCTTGATCGAGAAAGAAGAGAAGTAGAAGCATTGCAAAGAAAGTATGAACTTTATCCGCCAAATAGTCATCAACCCTCAAAAGTACAGGTACTGACCCATCAGAGGACAATATAAATTCATCCCCAATCCGTCGGTCGCCAGCGTATGAAACAAAGGCCAAAGGTAGCAGAAGAAATAATTTAATTCAAATAATACTATTATCGTTTATTGGGACGGGAAACTGATCGGAGATATAACTGGGCACAAAACAGTGCGTAGACCAACTTTTCCCAAACTCAGCAATGGAACTGGGGAAGCGTGTGCTTCAGCTGTTCATGACACTATTCTTTCCTGGAACTTGAGTGACAAAATATAATAATTTGGTGTGACACAATGTGTCTTAAGAGCAGGTGCTTGCCCTCTATTAGAGCAAAGATGGAAAAAGGCGCTCTTTGGTTAGCTGGTCGTCCCGTCACCATATTATGGAAACACTCTTAGAAGCGATCGTTTTTAAAGCATTAGATCCATCAAGTGGACCAGAAAATTAAAATTTTAAACGATTTTGATTTGTTTGTCTAACATTGATAAAAATTCATTCAGTATAGTTTCTTTATACCCTAACACTTTGTAATACGTAGAAAATATGGCAGGCAGCGCAATTTTATTAGCTGAACACCATCTGAATGATTTCCAGCCATTTGACGATTACAAGAAACTGTTGACGCTTTATACTTTTATATTTTTGGGAGGTCTGCTTTGTAAAGGGATATAATTTAGAGCTCCAGCAGGTCTAATCCGTGCGCGATGGATGGCTAAATCAATTTATTGTTTTAAGATTTTTTGTACAAAGACCAGTTTAAATTGACAAAAAATAAACGTAAAGCCATTTCTGAAATTTGCGTTTTTGTTGTTTTCATTTTTATATGAGATGCTGGTTCCAAGCTCCTGTGGCAACATCAGCACCAAGGAATTACTTATTGCTGTATAAAAGTCTTAAGGTATTTGAAAATATAAACAAAGCTATGTCCAAAAAGCTCTTATAGAAGTTTCTAGGACAGTTGTGGTATCTGTCTGAAGAACTTGTTGCGCTAGCTTTTTATAGTGATGAACTATCTCTTTAAATCAAACATAAAAATTGTGAAAGCACTTAGTGAGCATGGTTCAAACTATAGTCCAAAGCAAATCCCGCTAGATCTAAGTCACATCAAACAAAAAAATATTGAGTATTTTGTGTCCAGCAACACTTAATATTCTTCAGCATCTTGGGGATCCTTTGCATTTTAACAAAAAGAACCTCGTTATTGGCATAAATTTCATTTTTTTCTTCCTATTTGTTACATGATTTGTGTATGGATTGACTTTCCTCAAACTTAATTAAAGAATTTTCAGGTATATTTTTTTGTTATTTTTTTTTTGTTTTTTGTGTTTTGTTTTATTAGCTGGTAGCGACCCCTAAATATTATTTTAAAAATAAAATAAAAATTACATATTCGTTTTTCGGCACTTGGAACAGAATAAAAGGGTGACGCGCATAGTATCAACAAAAAAATTCTTTTTGCTCCTTTAAGAAGCACCCTAGTATGTATGTCCCAAAAGATCATTTCATATTTCCGTTACAAAAAACAGTCTCGCATTTTCCCATTGTTTTTGCTAGGCTTTGGGCTTCCTTTCTAGTGTCTGCTGGTTGATTGATGTCACTCGCGACAGAAGACAATGCTTCAGAAATATTTATGTTTCCATTTTGCAAAGCATTAATAGCATTAGCGCGTGCAGACCTTCTTGTTTCCGAAAGAGTATTCGGGCCTCTATTTGCACATTTGCACCTAAATAATCTGTCAAAATTTTCCATCGTTTTATCGAAGCCGAGTTTGATTTACGTTTTTGTACTTGTTGAAAAAATATTACTGTTTACACAATAAGTTCAGTAGGAATAGGCGCAGTCATCATTATAATGGCGTAGTATATGCCTTGAATTACCTTCCTATAAGATGACTGATTTGTGAAAAAAGTGTAATATGGCCAACAAAAATTTCCGAAAATAATTGTGTGAGAGAAATTATTGGTCTTTCGGGGCCCCCAAGGCCCTGGGCACGGGCCCCGTGTGCCCTTATGGTAAAGACGGTACTGCCTACACCGGGGTTTTAAAATTTAAAAACAGAAACTAAAGTGCAAATGTAGAGCAAGAAGTATTTTTAGGAACGTGTTATGTTCGCAATCAGATTTTTCCTTGAATTCTGACAATGAAAGCCTTGAATTTATGTAATATATAGTTCTTAAAAAATCATATTAAGTGTTAAATAATTTTTAGAGATATGGGATTTTAGTAATGTAATAAATGCTTATTCTAAGGTGGCTGTCAACGCGAGGTCGAGTAAACGATGCGGTTAAAGTTCTAAGAAGGTTCGAGAAAGTGAATAAAACTACTATCCCTCAAGATGTGCTCGACGAGTTCGTTGTAAGTATTACGGTCATAATTTTTGTCATTTCACTACCGATAGTTAACCAGATTATTTTACTCTGCATAATAACAACTTTTTAAAGGAACCAAATCCAAAATCAAGAACACAAATATCCATATCTGAGTTGGGTACATATTAAATTTGATGGTTTTGCATAGAAGAAATAATATCCTGACCGTCATAAAACTTAGCAAGAAATTTTCTCATAATTAGAATGTTTTTGTTCATGAAAACCTCATGTGGGAATTATTACTAATAAATAAAGGATAAATCCCCGCTGGTGTCAAAATGTTTATTTTCTTTATTTATAAGAAATTTTCCGTTTGTCTTCGACACACTAAGATTGTTAAAGCAGACACACACCCATATTTAAACGTAGCTAGATACAACTCAGAGTTCCTCACTGCCAAAAGACCTATCTTTCCTAAGTTCATAAAAATTGTATCATTCATATTTAATTAATGCTATTGCCTTCTTTTACGTCAATCTAATGACTGCTTAGCAGGAAACCTGCCCTTAATTTAGAATATTTTGCAACCGTACCGTCGATTACACCGTGAATTCCTTTAAAAGTCTGCAATTCTGACAGTGAAATTTATGCAACTTGCAACAGAGCGGAAACTTGAAAAACCACATTAACCGGGGTCACCTATCTTACCTTCCACAGCTATCCTGCCAGCAAACCCGCTCAACAGACGAGACCATATCAGCGCTATTCAGCAGCGGTCCATTACGACTGATGTTAACGTTGCTGGTGATCGTGTACATGGCATGCGCTTTAGTTTTTGATGGACTGGTGAGGATGTCCGAGTCATTGGGGAACGACTTCTTTGTGACCTTCACACTGACGTCCGCCACGGAAATACCGTCCGTTACGTTGCTCGCTTTCGTGTTGGATAGGTAAGTGAGCTGAACCGATATATTTATTAGAAACATAACATTGCTGCAAGTTTGTTTTAAAACACAATCAGAAACATCTGATCACTTGATCATTCCTCTTAACTACCGTATACATTATTATTTTGCCCTTCATTTTGGTTATGTAATTGACCTAGAATCCCTTGCGATTTTTGTTATATACAGAAATCCTAACGAGCATTCTAGAATTATATTTCTCCTTTCAACCTCTTCTCCTTCCCCTTGTTACAGATGGGGTCGACGCTGGTTGACCTGCGGTCCAATGGTCGTGTCAGGTGTACTTACTCTGATTGCTGCGTTCCTGTCTAAAGGTATCAAAGATTTGTCTGTTATTTTTTATTTACTCTACTTAATAACAGCTAGAATACAGGCTAGCTTTAGAATAAGTGGATCTGCGTCAACATATCGTAATACACGGCCATCATGTGGTAGTCCTAAATACGACCACAAAGAGCTTTATACACTGTCAAATTCGTTCATGTTGCCATTAAACTTCGTTTTGTCCGGGGCGATCGTCTGTTAGATCGTCTAAATAGAGAATGATTGGTGAAGAATCTCTAGGCAACTCTGTCACATACTAATTCCAAGCCTTAAATCCCCAGGCAACCCTCAAGTATCGCTGGCCATAATGGCTCGGTTCTGCATCAACATGTATAACGTGACTGGCAGCTCTGTACTCTGTCAAATTCGTTTACGTTACCATTTAACCTTTTTTTTGTCCGAGGCACTCGTGTGTTACCTATTAAATATACTTGGTTAAGTGTTTCCAGCCATCTACAAAAATAATACCAACTCCCCAGGCATCCCGCAAGTATCTCTCGCTATAATGGCGCGTTTCTGCCTCAACATGTCGTACAACGCGGCCATCCAGTGGGCCACGAAGCTGCTGCTGGCATCGAATGATCATAAATACGCCCACAGACAACTCTTTACTCTGTCAAACTCGTTTATGTTACCATTAAACTTCGTTTATTCCGGGCAATTTTGTCTATTCTTTCTTTCTTTCTTTCAATCTTTAACCATTTACTAATTCTAATTTCCAAATCCCCAGGCATCCCGCAAGTGTCGCTGGCCATAATGGCGCGTTTCTGCATCAACATGTCGTACAACGCGGCCATCCAGTGGGCCACGGAGCTGCTGCCCACGGGCGTGCGCGCGTCCGGCAGCTCGCTCATACACATCACGGGCTACCTGGCGACCGTGGTGTCGCCGTTTGTGGTTTATTCGGTATGTGTTTGTTTGTTATTTTAGTTATATTCATATTATGTAGTTTTACATTCTAATAAGAGGCAAGAGCTTCAGAGTAGCTTTAGCTACTATTGGAAATATTGGAAGTTAATTAGATTAAAATATTGGAAGTTAATTAGAGAAAATATACTAAAATAAAGAATGTTTGATAAAGGGTAGAGACCCATATCGCCAAATAGTCACTTAAGATGCACCTATACCCTTAGTCGCCTTGTACGAAACCCACGAGAAGAAAGGGTTGTTAGGAAAGACACTACATCGGTATTATTCATGAATTCAGTATGCTATACTTACGTATATAGATTGGCATACAAAGACGACAGGCGAGACCAAAAAAAAAGTACAACGGTGTGCGTAAATGAGTGTGTGTGCGTCACATTAGTATGGCGGATTCCATACTAGCCCTAATAAAATTGATAAAAAATCACTTTTTTTTTATATTCGCCAATTTGTAATGTTTACAGTAATTGTAATATAATGATGATAGAAGATATTTTATATCATATATTTGGATTGAAAACTTTCTATCCTGCCTTTGTTGACGTTTGTCACTAACTGCCAATCTCTGGATTCTATATCTATGGTATTATTGTTTTACATTTGTGTATCCCCGCAGCTTATCAGTGGGGATACTGATTTTGGTGTAGATACGCATAGATTCAAATTTCTACTTCGGTCATACAACAGTGTGTGTTCTAAAGTCCAACACTTAGTTGAATTTTGTGCCACCGTGAAGCTGCTGGGTGATATCTTTCACACTCTATTTACGCCGCAATCGTTACCGTATTATCGACTGAATCTCACATTTCCCCTACTGAGCACTTTCCCACTCCACCCACTAATCCCTAACCTGGTATACAGGAGCGTGTATGGGCGGGCTTGCCACTATTGCTGCTGGGCGGCGCGGCGCTGCTGGCTGGCGGGCGCGGCGGCGGCGCTGCCCGAGCACGGCCGGCCGCCGCATGCCGCAGACCATACGCGACGGGGAGCACTTCTTTAGACAACACTCTCTGTGCGGGTGAGTACCATAGCACTAGTGCACTACTAGTTAGTACGACACTAGTACACTAGCTGTGTAGTGGCGGCGCGGCGGCGGTGCTGCGTGCAGATGTTCTTAGACACTAGTGGTATGTAAGCGGTAAAGGTTGAACGGTATAGATTCTGGTTTTATATATTTTATCATTGATTGATACTATACTATGAGTTTGGGACTTATTCTCTCTCTCCGATAAAGCTTCATTACATACACTTTTGCCCGGCCAGACCGACCCTTACATTAATTCCTGACAGCTGCGGCTTTGTCGTGACGTTTTGTGAGACGGGCGGCTTAAGCCTGAAGACCACTCGATGAAGCAAAAGTTTACAATATGCCCGTGAAAGGCCTCTGAAGATCTGCCATTGATCAAAACGCTCTTAACCGCGTGAAACAGTTCAACTAATTAAACTGTTAAGTGTATAAGTGCACACTAAAGCCTATAGTTTACTACACAGTCGCATCTTGAAGCAGACAATCTTGACTGCTTCACAAGCAACCCAGTATACTATATTCTCTTTGAAGCAGTCTATGTATTGCTAGCCTTAACTAAGAAACTTATATTTTCCAGAAAACCAGAAACAGAAGAAGAACATGACAAATGGGAGAGCAAACAAAACGACTATAACAACAAACTCAAGAATACATCAGCATAACATTTTATTTCATTTTTAAAGTGTATTGGACGTTTACTTTATTCTACGATAAGTACGAGGGGCATGCCAAAAGAAACTAGATACTCAAAAATTATAAAATTTATTCTTTATTACAAGTATCGATCTTTTCAAAGTATTCACCCTGAACACGTATACACTTTTCCATACGTTTGAAACAATTGGAAAATACCTGTGACCACTCTTCTTTAGATACCTCAAAAATCTCGAAATTATAGGCAACCAGCGCATCTTCTTTGCTTTCAAACCTCTTCGCGTTTAGTTTTTCTTTGTTTTTGGAAACAAGTAAAAATCACAAGGCGGTAGGTCAGGGGTATATGGCGGGCGAGGGAGAATTGACACATTTTGACAGTTGAAAAAGTCTAGTGTTCTGGCAGACGTGTGCGGAAGTTGTGTTGTGCGGTGTGTGACGTTTTCTTGCGTGACCGCGGTTGGGGGCCGTCCTGTCTTCGCTTCATCTTCGAGGCATACCCGTCCTCTCTTAAATTCAGCAAACCAATTGAATACTGTTGCTCGGGAACAAGCAGACTCACCAAAAGTAGAAGCCAAAAGTTCAAAACATTCTTGAGGCTTTAAACCTTTTTGAAAGTCATAATAAATCATAGCGCGAAAATCACGTCGACTGAGCTCCATTGTTGCAAGTGAATTCCCGCCAGATTCTCGGAAAAATGATGCTCATTCAAAAAATAATAATAAAAGAAGTGTGTTCTATATTCAAATATGTCAATAAAAAACCAGCCTATACGATGGTGTATAGCTTGCCAGTGTCAATTAAATGAGAAAAGAGTATCTAACTTCTATTGGCATGCCCCTCGTATGTATATGTACCCGAAGCTATATTTACCCGCTATTTAGGTACATTGGAATTGGCCAGGCAGGGCTCACATTATTTCTAAATATATTTGATTCACTTTTGTATAATATTTGTTATTGAAAAATGATTTATTTTAATGACTTCAATTTGGTAGTGTTGTTAAAATTACAAAGAAATCTTTTTGTTTCTATTGTTACCTAAGCTTAACACTTGCTTAACATTATTGAAGTATTGACATAGGGGTACAGCTAAATTGCTGTATAAACTCTCAATTAATTTCAGCAAAAATTTCCTAATTTTGCATTTGCTCAAGGGTATAACTGCCATAACTAATCTATACTAATCTATATCTATACTAATATTATAAAGAGGAAAGGTTTGATTTTTTGTTTGTTTGTTTGTTTGAATTGAATAGGCTCCAAAACTACTGGACGGATTTGAAAAATTCTTTCACTGTTTTGATGCTACACTATTCCCAAGTGACATAGGCTATATCTCATTTTCAAAAAAATTAGGGATCCTTACGTAAACTTCAAAAATGTAACCCAAGGTGTTAAAGAAATACCAAAAAAAATCCTTTTATCGCGTGCGCTGCGAAAACTATTGACAATAGAATAAAATTATGTACTACAATTTTATAGAACACATTATTATCTAAAAAAAATGCCCCGACAGCATGTCTCTAACTATTATAGTTATCTCACAACAGGCGTCATAATATAAAACTATTTAAAAATTAAATTAAAATCCTGCTTTAGAAAAGGCTCTTTATATGGACCTATCTAATCCTTATAAAAAAACGTATATATTATTTCAGACTACTTCAATACCCTTATATTACTTTTTGAATTATTCGATTCGAACATTCCATTCGAAAGTTATCTCGAATTAAAAAAATAGATAAAACTCCGCTCGATTAGCTATGCATAGTAAGTTGTTGCAGGCGTCACGAAGGGGTACGGGAGGCTGCTTATCAAAGAGTTAAAGCAAAATTTAATAGTAGCGACTATTATCACTGTCAATTAGCTCATATACCGATGATCCCAACTGATCTGCCAATTCCATTTAAACGGCTACAATTTCCAGTTAAAACATATTTTGCTTTAACAATTAATAAGTCCCAAGGCCAAACCTTCAAATTAGTAGGGATTGACCTGCGAAAGAATTGTTTAACTCACGGTCAACTGTACGTTGGCCTGTCGCGGGTGGGAGCTCCTGAACATCAATTTATTTTGCTGCCCCAAAATACAACAACGTCAAATATTGTTTACAGGGAAGCTTTAACTCTATAAATTGAATGGCTTTTGATGTAATTACTCATTATGAAAAATAAAAAAATATATCTTAATATAAATACAAAAAAATATAACATACATTCATACATATACTCACGGCTATAAATCCCTAGAAGGGGTAGCCAGAGCTAAGAAATCAGAAATTCCTCAGCCACTTTTGGAAGTTGTGTGGGGAAAAGATGGTGAAATAAAGGTTGTTGGTGATGGGTCACCAACCGCATCGCCCAAAAATCCCTCAAAAGCCCCAAAACCGTTAGTCGCCTCTTACGTACACCCACCGGAAGAAATGGGGTAGTGCTATTCTAAGCCGACACTACACAGCAAAAAAATATAACATAGCTTAAAACTTAAAAAAAATATATTAAAATAATAATACATGTAATAAAATAAAAAACAAAATGTTAATGATAATTTATGCCCGAGCGAAGCCGGGACGGGCTGCTAGTAATTAAATAATCGCAGAATGTATTTACTGCTCCTCAATATATAAAAATGTCATACATAATTTCTCTTTTAAAAATGACGGAATCCGATTGTTATATTCTTGAAAAAATGTGAATATGAATACTCATGTTTATAAAATGCAACACTTAAAAATTCTTTGAATTTGTCAGCGTTTGAAAATGATAAATATTCAAGCCCGGAGTTCTTTAATCATATTTAGAAGTGTGTAAGGGGTATGTATAATGGACTAATTTGGAGAAAGTTCCTGATATTTTTGTATCACACTTAATATATATAAATGCTTGTGAATTTTACTTATACGACTATGACTACGACCCATACCGCGCATATTATCCGAAATGCACTATGTGATTGACTTTTAACAAATAAAAGCTACATTAATCCAAATAGTATACAATATGCTACCGATCTTTTTTGGATGAATAGTTATTATCTTCTACTTTGATTGGGGCGAACAAAGTTATGATATCAAAACTTAACATGTGCAGTTTATTCATACTAAAACTTGTATATTATAATTATATTTTTATTATATTACACTAAGTAGGATGTATGTGCTACAACAATTATATCATAAGAATAACGCGTAAAACAACACATGTAAAAATGTATTATGAATATTGTTCTAATGTGATATATACGAATCATGTAATATTAATACTATATCATGCGCAATGTTACGCTCAAAATACAATTTTGGTGCTTCAAGTGTACTTATTAAATATACTTACTTATTTATACTCATCCCGTTAACTTCCATTGGGGTAGGCAGAGACGAATTATCCCAGACCTTGTATATTCGATATCTTTTGTTTAAAACAATGAAAAGCCCTTATTTAGATATTAATGATTATTTATTAAATTGATACGCAAGTTAGAAATAGGTATTTTTTATTAATAATGTTGTTTTAGTTGTATTGTAGATTATCACTTACGTAAGCGTCTGCCCTTAAGTAAGTAATTCCTTTTAATGCTTAAGGTTATTAATACATACTATAAGTATATTTTCTTGACAGTGCCGGGGCTTAATAATATAAGATATTAATATTTTAAGTATATTGTAGATGCTCCTAATTAAATTGAAATAGAGAAAATTATATCTTACATAATAATTAGTAAACAAATAGATAGATAAAAAAAAATACTTCGTAAGATGAAAATCTAGGTGTCAATACGTGAAACGCTCGTATAAGTATTAAGTATGTACTTCTGTTAAAGTGCTTTTCAAATACCCAAGGTTTGTCGATTGTCAAAACTTACAAGTAAGGTGTCGTTGTATCTAAATAATCTATTAGGTCTAATAGTAAAATTCTGTAAGGTCAATATGGTGCTATGTGGAGGGGTTTAAGTTATTTAACCATGGATATTTGTATTCCTGAATGGTGGGGTGTAATCGTAAAAGATACATACATACATACATACATATACTCACGGCTATAAATCCCTAGAAGAGGTAGCCAGAGCTAAGGAATTAGAAATTCCTCAGCCACTTTTGGAAATGTGAGTGGGGATAAGATGGTAAAAATAAAGGCTGTTGGGGATGGGTCTCCAACTGCATCGCCCAAAAATCCCATAAAAGCCCCAATACCGTTAGTCGCCTTTTACGTACACCCACCGGAAGAAATGGGGCAGTGCTATTCTAAGCCGACACTACACAGCAAAATTAAAAAATAATATTGAAGATATAAGAGAAACAGAAATGTTAAAATAGTTTAAACACATAGATAGGATACATGATAGTAATGTGATGAAAGCGATATATTGATCCAATATAATAGTAATGTTAGAACAGGATGACGACGGAGGACACATTTTCAATCCCAAGTAATCTCTGTTAAATCATTTATTTCTAATAAATAAAGGAAAGAAAAATTTTGACACAGGCGGGAATCGAACCCGCGACCTCGGGTATACGCCCCTGTCGCTCTGCCAATTGAGCTACCATGTCAATTGCTGCCAGTGCGAAATTCTTCTATCCTTTGTTTCTTTTACACTTTTAAGTAGTGTTTGCGTTCCCTACCTCTGAATTTGTTATTTATTTGCTAGCAGAAAATATTACGTCAATTATTGAAGTGAGTGTAATTTAAATAATTAGAACTATTCATTAATATGATATACAAAATTGATTGTAGCTAAGTTCAACAATAAACAAGTGTAGATATAACTTCAATAGAAATATATGACGATGCGAGGATGTATTAAATTTGTTTAAATAATGCTATGTGGTGAGATTCCAATAAAACGTTATTTTCAATTTTGTTGGTTTTGCATAACGTCCCTATTTATACTCCCTCTAAACCTTTGAACTAATGGTTACCTAACTTGGCATTATACCATCATTATCACGTGATGGTTAAGGCGAATCAGATAGCAATGAAAGTTGTACCTATCTTACCTATTTATTTTACATCTCATAAGAAGACGCAGCCATAATGTTCTTAGCTGGGAGTGTTAATATGCGATGGAAGAATAGCACAAAATAAATTTAATTTCAATGGCCCTTCTCCACAATTTATTCGACTGGAAAGCTATCAAAAGACCATCCTATAAAAGATAATTGTTTACTCACTTCCGAAAGTGGCTAGGAATGGTTAATTTCGAAGCTTTGACATTTTTTTTACCATGTATTGCTAGTTAGATGCTAGTTTCATGCAGACAGGCGTGGGTTCAAATCCCGGGTCGGGCCTACACAAATTTGTCTTTTCTATAGTTATATGTGTGATCCATTTATCAGTATTGTTAGCGGTGAGGAAAAATCGTGAAGAAACCCACATGGCTGAGTTGTACTCTATTATCTGTAAAGGTACTTAATCATGTGACAGTGAATTCGTACAAAAAGGCGATATACTTGCCCTCTATCATCTGAGTACACTGTCCAAGCAAAATGTATAGGTTGACCAGGTGACAATGTCTGAGTGGAAATGACAAAACTAGTAGTACCTCTATCAACTATTTCTGGGAAATACGGTGTGAAAATTTTAAAGGTAGGGAAAATGCAAATTAAAAAATACATATCACATTTATTCAAATAGAGAAATTTACAACGAATAATTTGTAACAAGAATAATTTACAAATTGTACAATTATCTAACATCTAATACTCAAATGCAGAGCACTGACATTTTGTTAGGTTTGAATTTTATTATTAATGTAACACACAACATACATTATTAGGATAACATTGGTAATGTAAAAGATATAGGTCATAGTATAGCCGTGTGTCAGAGATAAATGGAGACCATTCACGATCACGAACTCGACATATCGGCACCTGGAAATAATTGTGATAACCTAATTTTATTTTTTGAGATTTTTTTTCAGTAGAAAGTTTAAATATGATAAGTAAGCAGTGTAGTAAATTCTTTATTTTTTACACAAAAACACTCTTATTTACACTTAATTTCTTACAAAATAATAGTTATACAGAAGTATTTTGTTATAATATAGTGGTCGGGTCATTTTGTAATACATTTGAGTATGAAATGATTGTTTTGAAACGTTTTGCCTATTATGCTATGTACTTATCACTATAAACAAATTTGTTGCTTTCCAATCACTCAGGCTGCCAACCCACCAGAGATGTGCGAGGATGAGTATAAACATAAGAGTAGACTCACCATAAAGGTTGACTGGAAGAAATCGCGTTAAGGCGATAAGTCCGCAATAATATAATAGAATCATAATATAATCAATAATATAATAAAATAATAATAGAATCGCATCATTTATCTCACTTTACTCAGGACTTATAAAAATAAATTTTGTGTGAAATAGGGAATATGCATAAAATTTAAAATGCCCTAAAACTTTTTTTCACGAATATTTATTATCGCAATATTGTAATAAAAGTTAATTTTTTTTAATTTCTTTATTATTTAAACCCCTAAAATAATATTTAAAAAGTGCAAAATAAGGGAGCGAAATTCAAACTCCCAAAACGCGCCACCATCGGTTGAACGAAATGGGACGTCATCTGACACGAAATTGTATTCAAAAGCGTCGAAAACACTAAGGTAAACACCCACTGGACGTGTCATGTGACGTCACACGCGCGTAAGCCCAGTAATATTTTTTTCTACGTTATAAAATAGTAAACTATTAATTTAAGACAAAAAAGAAAAACATGAATATTCCCTATTGGTGGGAAATGGTATATAGGTTTTTGGAAACTTGCCCTTGCTACGCTGTTTTGCACATTTCTGGTGGATTTGCAGCCTTAACATTAACACAGGAATATAAAAAGATGTAAAGCTTTTTCACATTTCATGTAACCCTTTGGTATTATCAACGATTTATAGCAATGTTAAAAGGATTTGATACTTCGTATCGAGTATATGTCTCTTTGATACTCAATAATTGAGAGTGATTCTTTTTGAATAGAACATATTCAGAAAATATTTAAAACAGATCAAGTTTTAAAATTGTTTTATTCAATTAATAATTATCACGAATAGTTGCATTCAACTAAGTTAACAATATAATCACACATTATATTCAACATTATGTATCACAGCTGTGAACTATACTTTTAAGTCTTTCAACGCAATCCCTGTCTACGCAATCATCGGCCTTAGACAAATTATGATTACTTAATACTCATATATATTTGAAGTTGTCATCTTTCTCTAGAATCTCCATCCTATGTCCAACGTTAAAAATAGCGAAGTTTAAGGAGAAGGTTATATAAACTTAATTGATCTTGATATTCAAGTACATATTCCTATTTATCAGAATATAAAGTAAGTTTTCTTTAAGTGTACCTTTGTCAACGCCGTGTAAATCTTTGATCAAATAATCCAATCTAATATCAACGTAAAACAAGTGCCAATTTGATACTTAAGTAACTTTTTCCGTTGATAATCCTGCTTTTATAAACCAAGTAAATTTTGCAACAACTCTCTCAAGACAAGTCTTTTTCAGGGTCCCCACGTATTTTAATATAAAGATGACATGACGCAAATTTGTGACCTAGTATTCTACTTTCTGAAAATTACAAAGAAACTTGATACTACAGTAACTCTTTCCAATGATATCCTGCTCTTATAAACCGAGTTAAAGTTGCAACAAGTCTAATTAGATTTGATGCTCAAGTACATCTTCCCGTTAATATTCTGCTTGTGCGGGTTCCTCTTGAGTATCTGCTTCTCATTCATATTCTACTTCATTGAGTTGATCTTTTTTAGCCTCACCCTATTCTGACATAAATATGACATGGCACAAGTTGTAGACCCGATAGCGCACTCTAACATCGAAATGTGAAAAATTCGAAGAAACTTGATACATTTTCTCGTTGATATTCTGCTTTGACAAATTGGTCTTTTTCAGGATCACCCAAGTATTCTAACATAAAGATGGCATGACGCAAATTCGTGGCCTAGTACTCCACTTTCTAAAAATTTCCAAGAAATTTGATACTTAAATTGATTCTTTCCGATGATAATCCTCCTCTTATAAACCTAGTAAATGTCCAACAAGTCTAATTAGACTTGATGCTCAAGTACATCTTCCCGTTGATGTTCTGCTTGTGCGGGTTGATCCTCTTGAGTATCTGCGTCATGGTCTCGACGAGGCGGTCGCTGCTGACGCCCGAGCGCTTGGACTTGAACTTGGTGAGCAGCTCCGTCGTCGTCATCGGCTTGCGGGACAGGTAGCGCCGGACTGCGTCCTCTGACACGCCGCATTCGCTGGGGACAAAAATGGTTTCTTTAATCTATTCTAAAGTTAGTAACTTTTGTTACTTTGTCTGTAAAGCATGCGCAGATCCAGCCATGTGGGCAAGGTGAGCATGCCCACAACCCTAATTTACTTGAAGTTGCATAATTATGCCGTGTAGTATCGGCTTAGAATAGCACTACCCCGTTTCTACCGATGGGTGTGCGTAAGAGGCGACTAACGGCATTCGGGCTTTTAAGGGATTTTTGGGCGATGCGGTTGGAGACCCATCACCAACAACCTTTACTTAACCATCCTTACCCGCACTCAATTTTCCAAAGGTGGCTGTGGAATTTCTAATTCCTTAGCTCTGGCTACCCCTTCTAGTGATTTATAGCTGTGAGTATATGTATGTATGTTGCATAATCCCATGGTCTATTAGGGATTCAAAAAGTAGAATTTGGAATTGGAACTTTAGGTAGTTATGCCCATAACCTAAATTGAGGGCTGGATCCGCTTATGCTGTACTTTGGAAATAATGAATCGACCATTATCATTCTTTCTTAATCAGAAAGCTTCACTATTTAGGAGGAGGATTACAGGAGAACGATTGTATCCTTATATACAGGCAAAGATTCACACGAGGAGGATAAATCTAACATGAGTTCAGCCTCCTCAGCATTGTAAGTAAAAAGTGTATGCGAGGTTTTGATCGAAACGATAATCATCTCGTCTCGTGTATCAACACGGGAGGTGAGGCGAGGTAATGTGGTGACATAATCTTAAATCCAAAATTTTAGCAGGATTTAGGAAAAGAATGGGATGTTTAAATCGAAATTCTTAGGTAATTACATACCTATAAACGGAATCGATCTTCTGTCTCTTGGCTGCTGGCGCGGACGGAGGAGGACTACTGCTGCGAGAGTCAGCTGCGCTACTAGGACCTACGGACAAACCGACAATTTATATATGTATGTAAGTTACTATGGAGTTAGACTAACGTGGGTATTACACGATATGGAAGGGTATGGTAGCAAGGGAATGTATAGTGTGATAAGCTAAATTTGTTTAAATTATCTTATCTGAATGTAATTTTGCCATATCCTGTAATACCACATTATATTACAAAATCTAGACCTAGTGTACGGAACACCTGATCGGCGCACTTTAAAAGTTAACTTAGATCTATACATACATCTGCTGTGTAGTACTTAGAATAGCACTACCCCATTTCTTCCGGTGGGTGTACGTAAGAGGCGACTAACGGTATTGAGGCTTTTAAGGGATTTTTGGGCGATGCGGTTGGAGACCTTTATTTCACCATCTTTTCCCCACGCAACTTTCCAAAAGTGGCTTAGGAATTTTTAATTCCCTAGCTCTGGCTACCCCTTCAAGGGATCTATAGCCGTCAGTATATGTATGTATGTATGTCTATACATACATCATTTAATGCTCCTATGACCTAAGCGAGCATGGTGCTACAACTGTATCTTTACGACTTGTTCTCGGCTATTATAAGATGTAAGTATTTACCTGAAGGCGGTGGCGCTTTCTCAGCAGCATTTGATTTGTCAGCTTTCTTGCTTTTCTTCGCAGAGCTCATCTCTGGGTCTGTGTCAGAGTCTGAACTTAGCTCGCTGCTTGATTCTGGAATTTGGGATAATATGGTCAGACATTTTCATAGCTCATTGACAATATTTATATTTATCATTCATTTATTCATTTTCAGCATTCGAAAATTGAATTGGTCACAAAATTAAATAGGAAAGAATCAACTGATTATCTCAAAATTATCATGGGGCAGTTCTTAGGAGGGCAAGTAAAGTCGTCGGTCTGCCTATTATTATCTCAATACTATATAATATATTGGAAATAACCCTAATAACACTAAGCTAATTTAAAACTATATACAAGCTATGACAAACAGTATACCTTTCTTAATGTCGTCCACTTTCTTCTTCTTGGTGAGTTTGCTGGCTCTCTCCTCTCCCTCTTTGGTGGGCTCGTCCTCTGCATCCGACTCTTGCTTCACCTCTTTCTCCTCTTCTGAGTCTTCGTCCGATGTGAGTAGCTTCCTGATGAAAATGTAGTTTATGGCATTAACTTACTTTTATACCAGAGTGTAGACATAGACATAGATGCAGTAAATAATCTTAAAAATTCTTCTACAGAAATATATTGCCTCACTTGCGTAAGTGATTTATTTGATGGTAACAGCAAAGGTATACTGACGACGTGTACACCCCACTGCCCACAATAACCCCACTGTGCACAAACTTTTTATTTTTATTTGGAATATAATTCATATTCACTATGAAACCGGTATGAGCAATATCACTTTCTGAGTGACGTATCTTTATATGAGCGAGTGAGTCCATTCATCGTATGTGGAAATAAGCGGAGAAGTAGTAAGTGGACCCTAATCCTTAATTAGATTCCGTAAACCTAACTTAGAAACCCCACAGCCCAAAGGCAGAGCAGTCCTGTTTTACGCCGAAACTACACGGCTAAAGTTGACATAAGCTTAATTTGCTATCCGGTAAATCTTTTCAATAATACGGGTTTTGTTTGTGAGTATCAAAAATACCCACTTTTACCCCAAATATTTTAACCCCTATACAACCCCTTTATTCAACTTTCTAAATCTCCGTGGAATCTCTATTTTTTAATCATATCCTTACCTACGGAGCCCAAACCTGGTCTTTGACTGACGCGCAAATGTTTAAACTCGGGGTTGGCCAACGTAACATGGAGCGCAGCATTCTCGGAATCCGGCTCTTAGACACTTAGATGTGATTAAATATGTATGTTGCCAAGTAGACGAGCCTACACTACTATCGTGTCTCAAATATGTTTCTCCTAAACCATAAAAAATGCAGTGAATCATAAAATTTGAAATAATTTATTTGAAATATCTAATATGTGATGACAGACTATTCCCCAACTACCCAGATATGAAGCTCTTCCCATTAAATATTTAAAGAATAAAATTTACCTCAAAGCATCTTCTTCAGCAACTCCCTTTAATTCCTTATTCGGCTTTCCTTCGTGATCTGATTCACTGGAAAAAAAGACAAAATAAATATACAAAGTCACAATTGCTCAGCCCAGCAAGCACGAGCGACCTTCTAAATAGATAACGCGTGGTATAAAACAGCCATCCCTTTCGCATTTACATAGTATCGTATAGTTTTATCTCATTCTAACCCACAGAGTAACAACAATATAACGCTCGTGCTAGGCCTCCCGATTAAGTTTACTCGAAATTATGTACCTATAAACAACTTCTAGTATGCTATATCAGCTCGAAGATTTAGTTTAATATAGAAACAACATCCTTGAAATGTATAGATTGATAGAAACGCTAGAAAACGACCGATATCATGACGGATTATAATAATATGTTATCCTTTTGCACCAGTATAATAATATACCTTTTCAACATACGTACATACATATACTTACTTACATATACTTACGGCTATAAATCTCTAGAAGGGGTAGCCAGAGCTAAGGAATTAGGAATTCCTTAGCCACTTTTGGAAAGTTGTGTGGGAAAAAGATGGTAAAATAAAGGTTGTTAGTGATGGGTCTCCAACCGCATCGCCCAAAAATCCCTTAAAAGCCCCAATACCGTTAGTCGCCTCTTACGTACATCTATCGGAAGAAATGGGGAAGTGCTATTCTAAGCCGACACTACACAGCAGACGTTCAAAATACGTGCTTATAAAATTACTTAATGCACTGAATTTAGGCATGTAAGACTAATTATTACCAAACTTTGATTTTTGGTTTATCGTCACATCTTGCACTAAATCGTTTGGTTTTTTTTTTATATGTTCTTAATTAAAATTAAAAATAAATGAATTTATCTATTTAATTTGGTATTAACATATATTAATTGGTGTAACAATTTGCTAAATGTAGGCATTTTCGTATATCAATTTACTAAACTTTTATATTAACTAGCAAACTTCCAAATATTTTTAAAAACTTACAAGATGGATAATTAATATGTAATAATAATTCTTGCAGGATTTCCTTTTTAATTCAAGCAATACGTTACCTTTCCGAAGAATCTGATATATAATCTCTTTCCCGTCCCTCTTCATCACCATCATCACTATCTTCAAACGCTTCGTCATTCACTTTTTTCTTCTTCTTAGGTGGCGCTGCAATAGATAAAATATTTTTAATTTTCTTATGAAGTTAAGTTTACTAAATATTAAAAAAAAAATCTACTTATTGGAACTCAATAACAATTAAGACTATTCTGTCACTCTTTTCAATAAAACCTATGTGACGTTAGATAATGTAAGCAATCAAAATCGTGTTTATATTTATCATAGAAATGTATGTTATAATTTATTTAAATTTTATTAAAATTATTTTCATGTAACAAATCATTTCATATGCTTTTAGTTGCTGCCATTTTACTGGTAAAAAACAAAGTGTTGTCATTGATAATACTATCACTTGTTTGACGTCTCTCAGGCAAGTGAGTAACTCTGATGAGCTTTTATTCTATTTTTATTTAGTTATGTTATACTTTTATGGTAATTATCGCTAAGTACTTTCTAATGTATAAATATACAAATAAATACTCAAGGCTATAAATCCTAAAAAAAGTGTTAGCCAGAATTTCAGAATTGGAAATTCGTCAGTAACTTTTGGAAGTTGAGTGCGGAAAAGGTGAAGAGAATCAAATTGGTTACAAACAACAGACAGGCAATGGGACAGGTGAAAGTAAAGTAAAGAAGTTCTTCAGTATATATACCTTTCTTCTTGTTATCCTTCTTCTTGCTGGTTCCGGAGTCGCTGTCCTCTTCTTTCTTAGGAGCGTCCGAGTCGGAGGAGTCGTCGCCGGAGTCTATCCACTCGTCCATGTCCGAGATCTTTAAATCTGTTGACGAAACATATTGATTTAGATGGATTTGTCATAAAAACGTTGTTTTACTACAACATACGTGCAGAAAAAGGTAAAGTCCTGTCTTGAAATAATGTGACAATGTGCCGTGTAGACCTGGAGGGCAATTCTCGCAAGTTCGATATCATTACTATCATAGAAATTATACAAGTGTTCAATGTCGTGTGCAAAATATCACAAAGTGAAATATATTTCTATTGATAGATTGAAACTGTATTCTCGCACACGGTAGTAATTTTTCCTTAGACATTAAAGAACGAAGACCGATATCAATGACCCAAACGAATGAATTGAATGAAAGGCCAGTTTAACTGTCATCTTAGATATGAAAAGGTCTTGATATCTGTCAATATTTACATATGTTTTGGTTTGTTTAAATTTTCCTTTAAGTGCACTTAAAATAATATATTTTTTTACATTTTAATAATATAATTAACGTTGATCCAAGTAGACATTATTTACAACTTCTAAGACTATTTGATCTATGATCCATTTAATATATTTACCTACATTTTAATTTTTTATCTATATTCAAACAAAATTTGAAAACAAAATGGCTACCGTTCGCACGACAACTTCAAATATCATCATATCGTCTGATCGTGACCACTCGATATCATCCTTTGATATATATCATCATACCGACTGGTTTTTAATAGAAAAATATCGATCGGATGGAGTGAGAATAGCTCAAGTCAAATATCGATCGAAAAATATCACAAAAGTGATAAATATCGAAAGTGATATAATATCTACCGTGTGAGAATTACCCTCCTTGCTTAGAATGTCACTATCCCTTTCAACCCACGGGTATTGTACGAGGCGACTAGGGGTATGGGGTTTTTAAGTGTTTTTTGGGCGATGCAGTTTTTGGAAGACCTATCACCGACGATAATTTATTTCTACCATCTTGTCCCTTATTTGAAGGTACCAAATGTGTCTTAGGAGTTTCTTGTTCTGAAGCTCTGGCTACCCCTTTTTGGGATTTATGGCCGTGATTGAGATACAAACGTTATGTATGATGTGACACAGATTTCTTTGTTTCAATGAATACCTCTTTACTGTCATTAATAGTATAGATTTTTCATATATTTTTCTCTTATCATCGTGATTTAAGTTATTTTGAAAATAGAGTCGCTGCTTTTATTTATTTTCACTTTAACTTTTATAATTTCAGTTTTAAAATTGCTTAGCACCGCACTATAATAAATTTCGTGCTACATAGCTTAGGCACCGTTTAATGAATAGTTAGAGTTATTTTTTATATTGTAATTAACAAAAACGGATTGTTGTGAAAACTAATTCATAACATTATTGTTATTTGTGGTTTGTATTACGTTGCGATTGAATCCTGGTTAGTGTTTTGTGTAACCTAAAACCTATACACACGGCTATAAAACCAAAAAAGTACTAGCCAGAGCTACAGAGTTAACTTAAACTCAGCCACTTTTTCACGTAAATAAAATGTAAGTATCATAAAACTGTCCAAATGGAACCTTTCTTAGCCTTCCCGTTCTTGGGTTTCTTCTCGTCGGGCTCGTCGGGGTCGTCGCTGGCCTCGTCCCCGCGCATGCGCTTGCGGAACATGAGTGAAAAGTAGTTCATCACTTTGTTGCGTCTGCGAACAAACGAACATGCGTTATAATCGTGATAATATATAATTTTCGTTGGTAAGTTATTATAAAATTCAAGTGGTGTTCCCCAAACTTTTTGTTATTCAATCCTCAAACTTGCACCATCTGCCAGTTTTCCATTACTGGTCTCAATTTGTCTCAATTCTAAGTTTAAGTGGTCATAGTTATTCCGTACTTTCGCGTAAAGTAAAGAACCCTATAGGGTAGGCAAAGCATAGCAAAGCATATGTATATGTATAAGGGTTGGACCATATCTGGCAACACGGAATCGCTTTTTTCCGTCGCCAGTGCAATGGCAGTTCTGAGCGACAGAAAGAGAAAGGACGACGGAAAAAGCCGATGCCGTGCTGCCAGATGTGGTCCAATCCTAATGCTGCGGGGCCAGAGGAATTATAATTTTCATCTCAAAAACTTAGTGTTGTAAGTACCTTCCAAACTCTTGTTCAGCTTCCTCGGCTGACAAAGCTTTGTATCTCTGGATTGGTTGAAAATTGTACCTGAAATAAATATATTGTCCAATTATGTTGAGTATGTACGTACACTGTATACTTAACAGAGTTACCACTCAACACATCATGATCTGTTATAGATATTATATTATGGAAAGAAGCCGTGTCCACATGAAACCCATTACTTATACAAGGATTTACACTTAGGATTTTGAGGAGTTTTTAAATAATGGTTGCATGATGTTGCTGGAGACCACAGCCATTCAGTGATCAAAATTTGACCACAATTTTCGTAATAATATTTAAGATTATGTTAATCTTTTCTTATTGGACACAGACTTGAACTATAAATAAAAGAGTGCATATGTGTGTGTATAACCACATATACACTGTATACTTAACAGAGTTACCACACAACATATCATGATCTGTTATAGATATTATATATTATAGAAAGAAGCCGTCACCACTTATTTCAGTCAAATAAGTGGTGAAGTATGAGCATTTTATTGAATTATTGATATTTTTTTAAACAAAATTATGTAGCTGTTATTTTTAATCTTAACTGTAATTGCGAAAAAATATTTGTATTGTAATTGTGACAACACAGTGTGTGCATTCCTCTCACAAGGTGGACCGACGACTTGGCCAAGATCGCGGGAAGCCGATGGATGAGGGCAGCACAGTACCGGTCTTTTTGGAGATCTTTGGGGGGAGGCCTATATCAGGAAGTAACCGTCTATTTGCTGATGATGCTGTGCAATAAAGAATTGCCTATTGTTTTAAGTAGTAGCACAAACTCACCACTCCTGCAAAGGGTAAGCATCTATAGCCCCGTCAGCCGCGTGCGTGAACACGTAGTAGGCCGCGTTTTCTGAGACACCGCCCTCGCGGATGCCCTTGAATCTGTGGGGATTAAGAGGTTATAACTTGTGACTACTAATGTACTGTTTAAATATAAAATTGTATAGGTGTCAAAACTGTACATTAAAAAAACTCATTGAATATGATATATAAATCGATACAGAAACAAAATTTTCTATTTATGAAACGAAACTGTCTGTCTTTTGGTCAGTGCACTGCCAAAGTTCTGGATGGGTCTTGATCCAATTTAGCATAAGGGTAGCTATATACGCATACACAGACTAACATATAGCACAATATTTATCACAGATTTCGTTCGGGTTTTCACAAGAATGTGAAAAAACCATAACTTTACATATACATAGTTCTACTTCTTCTTTTTTAACGATTTCTTTATACGATTTGTACAATATTGGCAAAGATACACTTATGGCTACACATATATGTCCTTTCACTCTACACACTTCAGACACCTACCTTTTATAATTGATCAAAATGATGCTCTATCCGACTATGTCACCGTCAACTATCTCTTTCACCTTTGATTTCATTTACCCTTGGCATACACCCGAACCAACCTCACACCCCTTTTCCACATCACACCATTTATGTTATGAACCATACTATGTACTTCTTTCTCGATTATGAAAAAAAATGATTATGAAATGTTTTCCTGACACTAGTGAGCCAAAACATACATTTTAGTATATAATTATTAAGGTCAAAAATAATAAAATCAGCGGTAGAAGGTTTTTTTTTGCCTTTGCTACATTGCTGAGCCAGATTCCTATTCTTGCCCTTTTAACCGGCTTGCACTATTTTTAAACTAGATTTGAATGTTGTTTTATTTTTATTTAAAAAAAGTATAACACTTTGTTTTATTTTTATTTAAAAGAAGTACTTATAACACTTTGTTATATTTTTAGGCTTGTTTAAAATTTTTGTTTTCTTTTATAAGGAGCTTTGAATAAATAACTTATTTCCTTTTTTTCTTTCCTAAAACAGCCTTGAACAAAAACTTTATTTTTCCATAAGCTATATGCAACTACTACCTTATGTTAAGATGGATACCAATTCTTAAGACAATCCTCCCACTTACTTCTTCCCAGTTTTCCCTCCCACTTTCAGTATCCAGGGCTGGTCGTCAGGTTTGTATTTCCGCGCCATGATACCGAACTTCTTGCGCCGCGCCTCCTCGCGGACATCCCGCCCGTATTCTGAGCCGGCACCGAACCTGGAAACAATAAAAAAAAACTTAATATTCTACCCCATATTGCGCATGAAAAAACCATAGCTACCTAAAATTTTTTAACGTTAGTGGATACAGCAGCAATTTAATTAATTTAATTTGTTCCTCACCATAAAGGTTGACTGGAAGAAATCGCGTTAAGGCGATAAGTCCGCCTTTGTGTACATTGACTGTTTTGTAATTTTTAAATACTGTTTGTGTGTTGTTTTTTTGTATGCAATAAAGTGTTTATTATTATTGTTATTAACTATTATTACATTATACAATCTACCCCAATTTCGTTGCAAAGATATTTAGAATAGAAAATGTTGGCCTGGTCATTTGATAGGGGGCTTTCCCAGCGCCACTTGGTACAAAACAAAATGACACACATAAAATGACAAATTATTTAGAATCAGCCATGTTGGTTCCTTAAGATGTTTTCTCTCATTGTTTCCAAACTTTTCTACCAAGTAAGCAGGCAGGTGAGGTAGGCAGAGAATATTGCTAGCAACTTTGTGTGATATTGACAACTTTCTCTTGCTTTCCTCACATTTACTATTATTCTCATACAGTCTTTTTATTCAACTTACACAGCACAATTATTGTAACATGGACATTGTATGTAGAAAAAATTGTTTATGACTAATCAGGTTGCCCTATAGGTAATTACATTTCACTGAAATGTTTTATAATGACGCAAATAAATAAAAGGTTGATTACTTGGGCATATCTTCATCCATTCCTTTAAACTCCTTTATATTATTTTCCCTCTCCATTTTGACATGTGACCACTTTGCAAAGTCCACATTGAGTGTGGCATTGAACCTCATCACATGGTACTTTTTCTTGCCATTTTTAGGTACTCTTATTTTGAATTCTTGCATTGATGTTGATGATCCTGCCTGCTGCAATTACAAATAAAATAATGAAAATTCAACACATACTTATATTTACTGCTGTATTTATATAAGGGGTAGCAGAGCCTCAACTCAATGCATTACAAAAACCACAAGTTTTTTTTATACCAATCATTTTGCTGTATGTAAATAGATCAAACAATATATTTAAAAAAAACTAAGTTACCAAGGTGGTTTATAATAGTGTTGCACTGAATGTGGGTTCTGCCAAATGTCTAATTCTGTTAAATGTTTGGTGATCTGCTGAACTCCAGCAATACTGAATGTGTAATGAATTTTGGTGCATCTCTAGTTTATAACCCTGTAGCATGTAGGGAATTAAAGGGGATATAATAAAAACATGCCCAAATAACCTAAACATTATGCAGTAATAAAATAAGAATTGTGAGAATGTGATGAGATTACAAATCTGTTTCTCTCCAATTACTGGCAAAGTCCAAATAACTTTAGTAACATTGTATGAAATGAAATGAATATAGTAGGTCTATGAATTTAACAATCCTATTAATATTATAAATGTGAAAGTTAAGTTGTTTGTGTATTTGAGGTAAAAAGGCTTCTCAAATTGCAATAAAATATTCACGCCTGATTGAACTCAAGAGTACCAGAAAAGAACGCCTAAGTTTTGGCATAAGCAAATTTACAGTACAAAGTCTGTTGGGTTAGCTAGTTCAAAATAAAAATGTCTTTGGAAACAACTCATGAATACATATTTTTCTATCTATCCAATCTATAAAACACCATATTTATCTAAGATTGCAGTAATGCTATCTATTCCCCTAAGCATCTTATCATTGGCAATGTTTGAATACTACAGCCTATAACTATGATAATATGTTTTGACTGAAAAATATGTTATTAAACAAATACTGATGAATGGATACCAGCAGGCTTCTTTAATAAGAATAACAATATACATACATACTGCTCACACCATTTTGCCATTAGGTTAGGCAGAAACTATTGATCACCTCTTTTGAGCAATTACCATGTTACTAAAGCTGATTGCATTCAGACAACCTCTGGAAATATATGGCCTAATACTTTGCTGGTTTGTTTGCACTAGGTTATAAAATATATTTCTATAATAACCCATGGGAACTTCTAAAGTTTTTAACCCATACATACATTTACCATAGCTCATTACAATGCAAAGGCATTCCATAGTAAGGAACAATAAGTATTGAGTGCTAAAATTACTGTTACAATAGAATAACCTCAACTTTCTTAGTTGGAATAGACCACAATTTTATATTTACTATATGCATCTTGTTCAGATGATGGAGTACCGTAATGAATAATGACAAAGAATATAAAACCAACTTACGGAAGATCCAGGAGCAGACATTTTTGTAATTTATTTAAAACTACTAATAGGACATATAATAAGTTGAATCAAACTGAATAATTAATAACAGCAGAGCTTATTGGAGATAGAAGTATCGCCACACGTATTGTTCAATCAATCGCTTTACTTTCTAAAGAAAACGTTTAATAAATTATCACATAACTGAAATAAAATCTATCTTGTTGGCAAATAGAAACAGAAAACTTAAGATTCAGAATAGTACAAGAGAAGAGATTCTCTTCACTTCAAGAGAAAGAGAAGGAATGATGAGCACAGACGGTGATGAGAAAGAACGAGACGAGAACTAGAGGTGGATGTTTAATTGACGGAACTGTAGAAGCGAACCGTCTACTCACGTCCAAACCAATAAACTTTTGAACGGTTCACTATTCATTGATGGACCAGTAAAATGCGTAGATGGCTAAACAAAGTAGGTGAGGTTGTTCTTATCAATTTGCAAATATCAAATAATAAATATCAATATCAATGATATGGGGGATACATGAATGTAGCCGTATAATATTTAACTCATTACAAACAATGAGTATTGCTTTGACTGTCCATCTAATTTGAACTATTAAGACAAGTGATTACATTGTCATATAAGTTTTCACTGTAATACAACAGTATAAGTAAACAGCTTTGATTAATTATAAAATAGATATGGCACGTACTTATAACCTTCAACTGAAAAGAGGCATATTCTCAACTACACAGCGCGCGAGCGAGACAAGCGCATGCTGCTGTCGTGCGTCTTTGGGATACTCAGGGTCAAATTGTATCAACGACGATACCAGAATGCAAAATGGCGAACAAAGCAATAAGTGAATTTAAAAATATCATATTCTTTGTAAGTTTTTATGTAGTTACGAGTGAAAAGTGATTCCATGAGATTTGTTTTTTCTTTTGGAATAGTTTGCACAACGTATAAAAGCACACGAAGGCATTTTTGGTAACCGCTATCTCGCTTAAAATAACAAAACTGTTTCTTCGAGTCACACACCTGTTCCTGTCACTTGTCGATTGCGACTGAGCGCCTTTAGGCGACGTTAGCCTGTTTTCAAGGATCCACGCGCTAGAGGCGAGTCCCATATCTTCCGCTATATTGTTTTCATCAAAGGTAAACAGTTATACTGAGCATCAAAATTTGCTGAACTTAGTTTGTCATTTATCAGAGCGCATATATTCATTCATGCTTTTTGTTTTTTGAATAAAACATACATACATACATATAATCACGGCTGTAAATCCCTAGAAGGGGTAGCCAGAGCTCAGGAATTAGAAATTCCTCAGCCGCTTTTGGGACTCCCGCTGGGGGTCTCCAACCGCATCGCCCAAAAATCCCTTAAAAGACCCAATACCGTTAGTCGCCTCTTACGTACACCCGGACCCGCCGCAAGAAATGGGGTAGTGCTGCTCTAAGCCAACACTACATAGCAAATAAAAATTATTAAATTTTATAAATAAATTTGTATACGTAACGTTTTGACGTCCTTAAAGTTATTTGTTATTTATAGTTTTGGTTCATAAACTTCGACTAGTCGAAAAATTCAACTGATGGAGTGACCCATGCCGATCGATATGTATGGACATTAGACGGTCTAATCTCGTTGACGGAAAAATTGTTAGTGTCCCATCCCTAAAATGGTTTTTTTAGTCTTTAACTTCGACCATTATCTTACAGGCTATGTTAAAAACCATGCAGCCTATTCAAAGTTTAACTTGGTCTTGAATTTATATATTAATACAACTTTATTTTAATTGCTTCACTTTTAAAGTAAATATTTGATTACAACATTAATAATGAAACAATTTATGAAATGATTTGGTATGTCTTATGGGTGAAATAAGAGATAAAGTTATATTTAGTAGAACCAAACTGAAACATCAGTTCGTATTCGGTTTCAGAACAATATAACCTAAAATAAATTAACCTAACCTCAAAAAAAACATTTGTTCTTTCCAAACCAAAACAAATATACTGTTTAGTTTTTAATAAGCATAATACGTATATTTTTATCTAATTGTAACAATGGGTAAGAAGAAAAACAAGAATAAAGTCAGCGGTGCTGTAAAAACTGCTGCAAAAACAGAGAAAAAGTTGGCGAATAAAATGAAAAAAGAACTCGCAAATTTAGGGGAGGTAAGATAAGCAATCTACACACTCTTTACCACCAGCTTATAGATGTCGATTGCTCTAAAATCTAATCCAAGATCTCTACCAGCCTATCCTGGCTTCCTTAGATTTTCCTTTAGCCTATAGAAGTCTTTAGTCAATTTCAATTTCAGCTACCGGGTACTCTGCCTTTTGCCATCAAATTTTTATAATAGCTAAATCTATGCTCCAATTCTTCTGAAAATCTATTTGTTACTTAACTGCATTTAAATTTCAGGAAGATATTGCAAAAGTG